>BMAW01026193.1:495208-510044 GCA_019974015.1 Nephila pilipes
TATTACTGCTCTACGGAAAAAATGCCGCCAATGACTTTACGACAATTAACACTACAGCGGCCGTCAACCGCGCTCAGTAAGCAACCACAATATTAGCCGTTTCAATTACAAATGGTACAACATTTTACCATCTCTGTTGACGGGGAGTTTAGACATTCTACAAAAAACATGCCCACAGCTTGATGACAAAAAACTAGTGGCCACAGTTGCCTACTAGTCATGTTGACGAATTCGAAGCTTGAGTTGTTTCCCTCGTGTCGTGGAATCGAGTCTGATGAACTCAACTTCCGCCATGTAGCAAGGCTGATGGATGTTAACTATGTCGAGGCTCCAAGTCTTCTCTTTGTCATGGAGTGAAAATTTGGAGAGAGAGGTCCAGCCATGTGTCGTTCTCGACTTGGGTTCAGAATTACTTTGTCCATCCTAATAATCTTCGTTTCAATTCCAAGTGCAACATTATTAAATAATAAAATCAAAATCAAAAACTTCTCATTTTAGATATTACACTTAATGTAAGAAACATCAATAATTTGAAGCTCTTTAGATCATGATTGATCTTTCTCCATATTTCTTATCATTTGCATGTGATGGAAATAAAGATTTCCCATCTTATTCGGAATCCTTCCTATATTATCAAAACCGAAATGTTTAAGTTCCATTTACACATTTTCAGATTAAAGTCTGAACTAAGTGCATTTATCTCAACATACACTCCACACTTCAAAAAAGTAAAAATTAAATCGCGTTTTCGATGTTTCTGTTCTTTTAGTGTAAAATTTTTACATTGAGCCGATTAAAAGGAGCAAATGAATAATTCAAGCAAAAAAGTCCTTCACTGCATGAAAAAAAAAACTATGCATGTAGTTGGAAAAATATAGAAAAATTAAAGATGAAGTTCAAGAGAAAGAATATCCAAACTCAATTGTAGCAATTTTATTCTTAAATTCTAAATAGCCTCGATAAAAAAAATCCCATAATTTTCTTTTATTAAATCTAAAACTATATGTTTCACAATCAATAAAATAATCTAATGATTCCATAATTATTAATAACTGAGCTTAACCATCATGCTTAAATAACATTCTTTGATATATTCGCTGCAAATTTACCATCTATTTCCCCAGATGAGACGATTGTTGAATCATAAAAAAAAGTTCTCCAAAACCTGGGGTCATCGTATTGGACAAATACAAATATATATATATATATATATATATATATATATATATATATATATATAAATTAAAGCCATTAAAAATCACTCTGCTACGTATTTAATATCTTGCAAAATCCTTACATTTATTATTTAAGGTAAATAGCTCTGTTGGAAATAAATTATTTGGATACCGCCAGGAGGCGCCTTGTCTCATGTAAGTGAGAGCGCACGGGTTCATGGATAATATTTCAGCAGAGTACATTTGGATCTTGACCACGAAAGGCGGGTTATTCTTTGTTTTGATATAATTTCTCCTCACTGCTAAAGAGGGTTAAAATATGGGTAGTTTGGCTGCTCTTGTATAATTTGTAAATAGTGTAATTGGCACATAGAGACTGTAAATAAATGTGTTTAAAATAATTCATCCCCCTATTATTTTGTTCGGTGGATTACTGTTCTCGAATAAGCTCCTCATGTACCTTGTTGAGAAGCTCGTAAAATGGGTCCCATTCTGCACTTAACTAGTCGATTTCCTCTTCATCGTGAGTATTCTTTAATAAATCGTCCTCCGTTCTACCCAAAGCACTGGAAATCCCCCCCCTTTTTGAAGGGTTTGGTAGTGGTACATGCGAGTTCGTGATTCGGTATACGTATCTATGGATCATACTACCAGATATAAGAAATTAAGCTTATTAGATTGATTGTTATTAACGTTGCTTAAAAAATAACTCTAGAGCTATTTGTGATGGACCTCATACTTTTGAATCACGATCAAGCGTGATGAGGCACGCTATTCAGCCCTCTCCAAACTTCCACATCATGTTAGTGGGAGGACTTTGAGTCTTAACAGTTTTAACGTCCATCATTTTATGCCAGATGGCCAGTTTTTAATAGCATCAGGAATGGAACCTACGATTCGACAAAACGACAGGAGTAAGAAGTTTGTCACCGTGATCACTAAGCTACCGCAGCCAATAAACTTGTTAGAGGTATGTATTGGTAGGTTGAATATCGGAGCGCATAGATTTAATCTGCAGTCGATAAGCTGTTAATGAGTTGGTTCGGTCTGTTACTTGCCCATGAAAGTAAAAATAAAAAATGAAATTAAATATTATATTGCCTCTTAAAAAGATTTAAAAGTTAAAAACATTAAGTAAAGGGGGTATATATATGAAAACTAAAAAAAAATTGTTATTGGTTGATAATTGTTTTGTGTTATGAGAGAGAAATTTAATTGACTAGCCAATCAGAGAGCAGCTTCTCGCGCTGTTGAAAAACCAGAAAGGAGAAATTTTCCGAACTGTTTCAGAGTAGCTAACTTGGGAGCTATTGGTCGAGAGCGTTGTCCCCTAAGGAAGTAACGATTATAGTAGTTAAATTGGGAATAGATTCAGATTTTGAATAGAAATAGAGGTAGTATAATTAGAAAACCTAAGCCCTCTCGCTCACCTGTAGCTCGTATATGACACTCCTACAATAATTCAAAGAAACAAATTTTTCTCTCAATTGTTTTCGCTTGAGTCAGACTTCTTATCCATTTAAGCCTAAAATGGGTCCTCAAATTATTTTAATATATCGTAACTGATGACAGTACCTATCTTGAAAAGTGGAAGTCTTTGATTTTGTGAAAGAAGTGAATGCAGACATAATATGATTTGCTTGTTACGGTAACAAACTTATAAATGAGGTAAGTAAAATCTTTTCCCTGTTATAAGGCAAATATATGTCATATAATCCCATTAAAATTGTTTACTTCTAAAAAATAAACTTCATATCTATTGGAAACCATAGTGTCTCATATGAGGCTTAAAGTAGCACGTGGTTGTAAAGGGCAACTTCATAAAAAATAAAGCTTAACAAGTTTGAATAAAACTCCTTAAAATAGTTTTGTATTATCATTTTCAACATACAATGAGTAAATAGGAAAGTATCTTTGTTAAAAATTTAATTAAAAATTATTTATATTGTAAAAAATGGATAAAAATGGAATTTCTGGCTATGTTTATGCCTTTGAAATTTATCAAGGTGCGAATGCTGAATCTCAGGAATTTCGCAAAGAATTAGGAGGTGCTGTATTGAGGCTCTATAAACTTATAATGCATGAAATTCACAAAGTATTTTTCAACACTTTATTCACAACAATTCTTCTTTTGATGAATCTTATTGAATGGAAAGTTTTTCAGCAGAATAAATATGTAGAAATAGGTTACAAGAAGCTACAAATAAATTGAAACCTATAAATGAAATAAAACCTGATCCAAGAGGCACATTTTCCATTATTAGTAAGGAAAACATAACAATAACGAGGTGGTTGGTCAACACAGCTGTTCATACAGCCTCAATATTTCTCGGAGCAAGTCCTGTAGAATCAGTGAAATGTTGCAGCAAGTAAGAAAAACATATTATGGAAATTCCAAGACCTGCTTCCATCGAAATGTATAATAAAAATATGAGTGGAGTAGATCTCATGGATTTATTATTAGGTCTGTATAGATGTAAGTTACGACTAAACTATGGTACTTAAATCATCCATTGTGAGTTCCCTTATTTATAAAGGTAGCTCGACGCAGAGCAAAAAAAAAAAAGACAGACCAAGTACATTGCAGAATCCACCAACAAGGAAACGCTTAAAAACTCAAGCTCCTACTGAGCAGTATCCTGCTAAATCTAAGGGGAAATATGGTGCCAAGTGCCACTTTCCCGGCAATCTTAGGAAAACTAGATACATATGTGCTCGATGTGAGGAAAATATGCTACATATTTTATGTATTAAGTGCTTCCAAGATTTTCACTCAAGATAATTTTTCTAATCTATCTGTAATTTCATTGTATCGAGTAATAAATGCCAAAATGTACTTTAGAACATTGAAATAAATATAAAAATTATCTTAAATTTGTCACCAGTCAGTTTCCTTTCATTTTTCAGAATAGGCATGTTTGCAACCTTTTAAACTTACAAACCTCATATGAGGCTCCTCAAATTTCCCTTAATGAGATCAAGTTGAACAGAAAATTAATTTTCTACAAAATTTAAAACAAGAATTTAAGTATATTAATTTATAGAATGATTCTTTGCTTTGCAGTTTTCATAATTCATGAGAGAGAGGGTTAAGATAAATGAATTTTAAAGTAAAACATTTATTGGTCTATTTATACAATTATCTAAAGTATGTTCTTCCAATCTTTGGAGGGCCTTGTTGTGGGTAGTTTAAAGAAAAATTTTCTGGAGATATGCGCAATAAATTCTTTAAGGGTAGAGATATCAATGCAATTCCAAATGCCTTAATTTCGCAAAAACCAACGAGCATTTAGAGTCTGACGGGGCATCGTGTTTTGTGCTCTTTCCTTAGAATTAATATGTGTTTTTGCTATATCTCTCAAAATTGGACTAGTATAAGGGAGGACTTGTCTGACAATCGGAGTGTAGATAAGCATTTTATTATTGGAGCTCATTTTTGAGTTCCAAGATATTAGAAAGAAATCTTTACGAGTGCTGTCTCTGAGTTCCTGTTTAAAAAGTGAGATATTTTACATGAAAGTAAAAGCTTTATCCAACGTCACACCCAAATATTTGATGTGCTGAGACCAGAGGATATTAATGTTTTGAATGAAAAATTCTCTGTATTGTTTTTTATTGTGACGAGAAAGAAAAGGACCTCTATTTTATTAGCATTCAGTGCAATATTACAGAGAGAAAATCCTTCTTCCAGTCTCGTAAGATGCCCTCTGAAAGGTATGAGTAATGAATTTTGGGATTTTCGTTTAGAGCCAACATAGCTACATTTGAGTTAGTGTTTTGGCACTCGCTTCTGTAGGCGATACTTCCAGATGAGGATTACTGATCTAAATGGAATTTATAGGCCATTAATAATTTGGGGTTGTCTTATAGGACAAAAATATGCGAAAACTATAAGACTTTGACAGAAATCTATACCTCTTCTTATCTGAGGGTTGTCTTATTTGCGGAAATATATGGAATATATATTTTTCTGGATCGCAATTTTGGAAGCAATATCTTATTACTCAGATATTGATCACATTGTTGAATTATTTCTTAGAAAAATATGGAGAACTCTATCCATAAATGTGATGAATTCTATTTTAAAATAAAGGTTTTCTGTCTTAAAGAAAGGGATTACATGTTTCGTGAACCTATATATAACCTAGCTTGACAAATCTAAGAATATACTTTTATTTTATGCATTTACCTGAAGGGTTTTTTTTGTAGAAATGGCATTTTGAGTATCAAAAATAACTGTTGATTACAATAAATTTGTAGATTTAGAAGGCATTTTATAAAATACTTCAAATTGGGTGAAACAGCTAACGAAGATAGTTGGCGTTAAAAAGGCTTTAAAACTATTCAAAAGTTTTTAAAAATCGATATATCTAATTGACTACTTCTGAAAAGATCAAAAAATTTCTAATTATTAATATTATTAATGCATTTTAAACATTATGTATTTCTTACATTTCTAACTGAATTTCATTGTAATTGTTTAGATAACAAATGTTTTCATGGTAGAAAAATTAAAAATTTTCCTGCATTAGTTCCAAGGAAGCACAACGTAAATTCATCAAGATTAATTAATTTTTTATATGAAATGTGTTTAGCTTTGAAATTGTTAAATATTTCCAACCATCTATTATCAATTTCAATATGTTGATTTTCCCATTGCTCTAATTTATCATAATTTAAATATACATTAAGTCAGCCTTCTAATTTCTTCAAACAGACAGTTGTCATCAATTTTAATATTAGGCATTTCTTTCGATAAAAACTCAACAAAATTTTCAACATGTGCCCAATTTATTTGCGATGAAGTCAAAAAACATCATTGAAAACTGTTATTTCCTGTGATATTTGTTTCAGACCATTCTTCGACATATTGGAAACATGTTTGGTAAACATTTCACACTTCTTTGGTACACTTTCCCATTACGCTCGGATTTGATTCCTTTAAGTTTGATAATTTTCTTTTTATTATTAAAGGAATAAATTTTTCTTCAAATCGTGATTTATGTTAAAGGACAAAATCGCTCGAAATAAGACTAATTTCTGCAGCTGAAATATGCTCATCTTCAATCTTTTGAATCGTTTTGGGAAAATAGACGCCTGATTATGTACAAAATACATTAATATTTTTTATGAATCATAATTGAAAAAATATTCTAGAATTTTTGGACAGTTATTTAAACTTAAAAAATATGTGAAAGGAGATGCTCAAATAATTGTAAAACATACTTTATTACAGGTGCTAGAGAGAGCCATCTAACTTTTGAATATCCTAAAAGTTTTTTTGCATTCAACATTTGTGTAACAGTTTGGCACGGCATCTCTTAATAGAGAGTTTAACAGATTAGTTTTAAGATATCGAAAAGGAGGATAGGGAGGTGGACACTTTTTGAGGAAAGACAGAACTTACAAAAGGACTGTCCTCCCTAAAGGAGGATGATTGGTCACCTAACTTATTTCAGATATTAAGTGTTTCTTAAACTATCATATTATAGAATGTTACTTGTTAAACAATTCTATTTAAGAAGAAGAATTTTAATGACATGTTTTTTAATTCTTTCCCTTTTTTTGGTAGAAACTGCCATGGGAGTTTCTGTAAATGCCCAGGATGGACAAAATATTGAATATGTAAGAGCCATACACGAGTAAGTATTTAATCCTTTATTTAATTAAATTTGAATTAAAAATAAGTATTATTAAGCAATTAAATAAAGATAATGGAAGTAAATGGGCTTTAGCCCATTCTAATAATATTCGATAAATGGATAACCTTTGTGACGCCCGCCCGACCCAGGCTTCATCTTGTGCCATCACTAGATTCAATTATTAAACACTAAGACACACTAATTAATCAGACAGACACTAAAATAATATTTATAGACTTTATTAACTCATATTTACTATGACAACAACTCACTATGCCCTCCCAGGGAATATTTCTATTAACTTCAATTTAACACACCAATAGTAATCTAACAGACTCTTACCACTAATCCTTCCTTGACTGCAACTCAGACTCTGGATCAACTGTTGAAAACAGTAGTATTAAAGGAACGTTTTGCAACAATCTTTAATCTAACCCTTTAATTCAACCACTTTTTCCACTTCTCCTTCCGCTTATCTATAACCTCAGCTTCAGCTTCACTTCTCCTTCAGCCTTCTCTCGCTACTTTCAAGAGGAGTTTATATATTTCCTAACTCACCCGTTTCACTTCATTTCTACCTGCTTTACATAATCACGTTTCATTTTTGGTTGGGCAAAGGTTGTTTAGTAAAAGCAATCAATCTCAATTAAAAGTCCTCAAAGTTAAAAAAGAGAAACCGCGAATAGCCCAATGTCACACCTTGAAGGAAACATTACCAGTTCTGCCGTTGGAATAGAATGTGCTCAACACCATGACAGAATCGTCTCCTTGTTGCCGGTTAAAGAAAGAACGAGGTTAGTATCGGAGATCGTGCAAATAATAGGGTCAGTCATCTGGAGCATTCATATTGAATTTATTGCTGGAAAAACAGTTAAATATTCTTTTTTCGAGTACACGTTTTTTTCAGCCCAAAGTAATCACCACTCTGATGTGTTTTGAGCATTCGCCCCATACTACTATAATCGTGATAACTATATGCTTGCTTGAAAACGACGATGTGCGATAAATCTAAAACACCAGGTTAACTAGGTTACTGACTATGTGACGGACAGACATATTTTGCCTAGAAGCAGCTCATAAAAACTGTCTATTTTTTCGTCGAAATGTCTTCTTTGGTGACCTTACTGTAGGTATGACACATTGCGACAAGATACCACACACGCGCGCACGCACGCACACGCACACACACACATATATATATGTTTGTTTGTGTGTGTGTGGTTGAGAATAATGATCGGTGTTCTAGGAAAATGAATGATGAAACGTAATTAATCTCAAAAGACAGTTTATAATGGGTGTAGGTAGGTTTTTAATGGTATATAGCAAGACTTTCAACATCATAATTTATTTAATATGTCTTTATTTAATGTGCGAGTATCGTATTTTTCATTTTTTAAAGGCAAAAACTCGTTTCTCGAACATAAATTCGAGTGAACATCATTAGCAATCCTCTGCATGAACTAATTTTTGATTTTAATGAAAATGGCTCGTTATTCTGAGAAAAAAAGTGTTCTTCTTTAAAATAATTACGTTATGTCTAAATCACATAAAACGCGAGAGAATACATCTTTAAAAGGATTAAAAAATTTCGGTCAACGGGAAGTATCATGGATGTGGATAAACAGTGAATTCGAACTGTGTTAGCACCAGGAAAAGCTTGACAAAATCAAAATTTCCTCGTTACAAACCCGAGGTAAATACGTATGAAAATTGAAGTTGAACCAAGGGATATCCTTTGGTTCAGCGCATCAGGCTGTAATATACCATTTGAAATTTTACCTGTATCGTTTACAGTTCACACAAGAATTATGTCTAAGTGTATATTGTGCCTAACTGTATGTAGAATTGTGTCTAAAACTACATATTTGTGTTTGGTTTCGCCGATTTATTCGCAACAACATTCAGAAACTTATATTAATGTTCACTTCTCAAATGAAGATTTGTTCTACCTTAATGGCTATGTAAATAACCGAAATTTAGGCTTATGAAATCAAGAAAATCCACATGAGCTAAGGAAATCATCTTTACACTTCCAAAAGATTGGTGTGTGGTGTGCACTCTCAAAGTGAAAAGTGATTGGACCAATTTGTTTTACCCAAATCATCAATTCCGGAGTGTACCTGGACGTAATCCAAGCTTTTATTGCTTCACTAGAGATGCAGGACCGTTATTGCTGGTTTCAGCAAGACGAAACAATTCCACACACTTCAAACCTAACAATGGAAGTGTTTCAGAAATTCTTTGATGACCATTTAATTTTAATAGGACTTTGGTCACCAGATTCCTGCATTCCATACCCTACGGCTTCTAAGCTCCGTCTCTACTTTCTCCTATGCCTACATCATCTCGTCACGTACAGCGCCATCTGGTGAGTGTTCCAACGCTTCGTCGTCACATTTCCACATCTTACCTTACACGCACACAAATATACATATATACACTCATGGACACAAAAATTAGTGCACCAAGAAGGAGTCGTCAAAATGAAACGAAATTTTACATACGTAATGACTACTTTGATGTAAGTAAATGATTAGAAAATAAAAAAAAGTATCGTTTATTTCAGAGAAAAAGGCAAAAGTACGGAGGATTTAATACCCCGTTGAACCCCCTGTAGCGCGAATGCACCATGCGATACGATCGGGCATTGAGGCATACACGTTCTGTATGATGTCTTGAGACATTTCGATCCATATTTGCTGTAGCCTTGCCTTTAGAAACTCGTGAGATGCCTAACTCGCCGTCCCAAATGCTCCATTGGAGACAAATATGGGGATCGGGCAGGCCAAGGAAGCGTAGTAACAGTGCGGAGACAGTCTTGTGACACCCTGGCCGTGTGAGGCCGAGCATCGTCTTGTTGAAAAATGGCTCCTGGGAGCCGTTGCATGAGTGGCAACACAAGTGGTTGCAGGATATCATGGACATACCGCTGGGCTTTCATGGCGCCACGGGTGACCGTGTATTGTAGGCAATGGCACCCCATACCATCACACCAGCTGTGGGAGCGGTGTGTGGCTGTAAAGAAAAGGCAGGATTGAAGCGTTCACCACGAATTTGATTGTCATCACTGCTGAGATTGAATCTGGATTCGTCGCTAAAGGCGACCTGGTTAAATTCCGCTGCAAACCAGTTTCCTCGTGCGCGGCACCACTCCAAACGAAGGCATCGATGGGTGGGCGTCAAGGCCAGCACACGTAATGGGCGCCACGATCCCAAATGTCCTTCAGCCAGGCGCCTTCGTATGTTTCCACAAGATACAGGGGTCTCTAATGAAGATGCTACCTGAGCCTGGATGGCTGCCGATGAAGCAGTTGGCTGTACGCGTGCATTTCTTACGATGTTGCGGTCTTCTCGATGACTGGTCTGTCGAGGGCGTCTTGAGCTTGGTCTTCATGTAAGTGATATCTCTCTCGGATCCATTGGTCCCAACACCTCCTCACAACACAATCAGAGCAGCTTAAATGACGAGCTACATGCCTAGCTGACCACCCAGCTTCTATCATGTCGATGATTCTCCCCCTCTCAAACTGCGACATCTGCTCATATTGTCTTCGAAAACGGCGTAATGGCATGTCTACCACAGCTCTTCCTTTCTGAATGATTCAGCACACTCAAACAAGCTTTGGTTACTTGTTTTATACTCCACAGAGAATGACGTTAAACACCCTCTACCGGCTATACGTAATGCACAATCACGCTGCATTTCTAATCATTTGCATATCTCCCCGACATGTACCTTCATGCCAAGTTTCGTTACGTTCCCACAATTATTTCTTGGTGCAGGAATGGACCAAGAATGGAATATGCGTAATTATGGACGAGATGGGTTTTTTTTTTATTATAACGTTGTGCAAGAGCTTTCTAAATTAACTCAAATAATACCATAGCATCCCCAACACATAAGGACATGAGTAATAAAACCAAAACTTACCGAAAGGGTATCAAAAAGATAAAAAGGAACTTTATTGAATAAGTAGTATGGAGCATATTGCAAATGAAGGCCGAATCCTCCATGTGACCGGTGTCCAGACAGAAACATTCAGCCTTTAGTAAGGAATATGATTGCACCTGACTGCTTTACAGATTTCACATCGTCTGGCCAAGGTAAGTAATAGATTGTCAATAAGTTGATGAGGCATTGTAGCCCATTTGTCTTGTTCCGCCAATTAGAGCTCTGGAATTGTTACTGTTGGTAAGTTACGTGCTGACAAATGTATCCCCTGAATTGCCCATACTGGATGGATGGAATTAAGATCCGGACACTATGCCAGCCAATTTCTGCGTGCAATATCCTCACTGTCCAACAGCTCTTCTACAGCTACGGTGGGATGAGATAGCGCATTGTCGTCCTTTTAAAGGAACTGAAGACCTATAGAGACTCGAAAAAGACGCATGTACAGAAGTGCCGACAATTAAGAATAATTAGTCAATTTCAAGTTAAATTTCGGCATTATATTCAATTCGAAGGCTTTCGCAATTAAAGGCAGTGAGGCGCATCTCGCTTAGCAAGTGGCAAGAAAGAAAGGAGTAAAAAGTGAAGAGTAAGCGAGGAATAAGAGGAAAAAGGGTTGCATCATCTTTCAGCATCTCGAAATTTTAAGGACGTTTGTTAAGTAAAGATGAAAGGTGCAAGGTGCAGTTATAAAGATCGTTGAAATTGGTTTGTTAGATTTATTTGAGTGTTAACATATATTTTAGTGATAAAACTAAAGACAATATATATATATAAACAAAAAAAATTAATGTTATTTTAATTAAAATTAAGGTGTTCAAAATTAAGGGAATTTTCAGATTTGGTCGATTATCTTTTGAACTAATGGGCAGATTTTAATGAAATTTGGTGTGTACATATGGTTGTTATAATACAAAACAAATAGCCATTCAACTGTTATAATACACACGCATTATCGTGCGTATCTCTCATAGGAGTCGAAAGGTGGGAAACAGCAGTTGCAGAATAGAACCGAAAAATGGGTTAATAGAGGATATGGTCCCTTCTTATAGATATATAGGCTTCGAAACGTAATTTTCTGCTGGAAATAAGGCAGTTAATGAGTTTCTGGGACAGTTGGCCTCACTAGTTTAGCAACGCTGTTTTCAGGTTTTCAGGACTTGAGAATTCCAATTGCCCTTCCCAGAGCGTCCCAAGTACGCTCTATTGGACTGAAGTCTGGAGATCTGGATGGCCAATACATCCGGCGAATATCTTCACTTTCTAAAAATTCGTCGACCAGATAAGCTTTATGTGACCTTGAGTTGTCATCCATTAAAAGGAGATCAGAACCAATTTGACCACTGAAAAGGCGGATATAGGATTCCAAAACCTCTTCCCTATATTTCTCAATAGTCGCAGACATGGAGGTGTGTGCAGTTATCAAAAATGATGCCTTCCCAGACCATCAAGCCTCTGATGCTGAAATGGTCGTTTCTTAGACATTGAAGGGCAAGAAGCGGGTCCCTGGTTCCCTTCATATGAAAGTACGGCGAAAATCACTGGTTAGGCTGAATCGGGCCTCATCAGGGAAGAGAATGGTCACCATTGATTCATGCAAACAGGCCTTCTTGAAAACAGCTCTCTCTCATGAATTCTTTTGGAAACGGTCACTCTTGAAACTCTGATTCCTGTGTCCGCATACAACTCATGAAAGACCTGAGAAGCTGTAGCATCCCTGTTTCGCCAGGGTATAATGGGCAAATGACAATCTTCTCTGGCGTCGTGGCTCTTGGATGACCTTTTCCAGACTTGCTATCGATGAATCCGTTATCCTGAAACTATTTCCCTAACTTGGACACGACGCTGAGAATTAAATCGAATTCTCTGTAAATCTGGATTTGAGACTGGCCTGTTTCTAGTCTACCCACAATTTTCCACTTATTTCCATCATCTAAACGCTGATGGTTACTCAGTTTTAATGTTTCAATTTTAATTTAAGCGATTGCTGCAAAAAAACACGCACCAAAAAATTCAACGAAATGCTGTAGCGAATGAAATATGGATTTTGGTAAGTGCGCTTATAAATCTTGTTTTTCGATTAGCTCCGCCCCCATACTTTTATCCGCTTACGTGTTCGACGTATAAGATTTTCATCTTTGTTTCGAAACAATATTTTTACATTTCGTTCAATTATTTTCATGAAATTCTTCAAAATATGCAAATTCTCTTAATTTTGAACACCAATGTGCATATATATATATATAAAGTGCAACAAATTGCAACATCAAGAAATAATGCGCATAAGGTTATGTAAATTTCAGGAGCGATTGTGCTGAGATGGATATGCAAATGATTAAAAAAAGACAAATGAAATCATTATAAACCAATTTATTCTGTATCTAATCTGGGTAGCTATTCAGGCCTCAATACGGCGAGGCATTCAATTAGCCTATTAATGGTTTCCTGAGGTAACCGTGGCTAGGCCATATCCACTGCTGTGCGCAGATCATCCATGGTTTGCGCTACTGGTCCTCGGTTCATGTCACGTCCAATGAAATCCCACAGTTACTTGATGGGATTCAGATCTGGAGCGTTTACAGGCCAGGGAAAGATGTCAAATCCAGTCAAGAGGTTGAGAGTTCACCATGCAATAGGTGGCGTGGCATTGTCCTGATGGTATACCGTGTTGGGTGCGCCCTGTAACAAGGGCAGAACAACAGGCTCCACAACTTGCATGACGTAGCTGTTCGTTATCAAACGGCCGTCAATGTGTACCATAAACGTCCTATAATGAAACATTATGCCACCCCAAACCATTATGCTAGGTGTAGGATCGGTGTGACGCCCGGCGAAATGGGTTATTTAGTAGCGTTCTTTTGGTAGCCACCATACCCATCGATGCTCCACATTGGACGTCATTTCTTCACAGACAGAAACGAGATTCATCCGTGAACAATACTCAATGTCATTCGATGTAGGTAGGATAACAATGACACCCCGCCAGACGTCTAGTTTTGTGTTGAGTGGTCAACGGTAATCCTGTTCCTGGCACCCGTGCACATAACTGTACTTCATACAATCTGTTGCGTATGGTTTGGGGGGGGGACACAGATCCACCTGCTCTTGGAGGCAACTGACTTCGGATGACACGTGCCGTAAAGAAAGATTCTTGAATAATCAACTGGTGAATACGCCAGTCTGAGGGCTCTGATGTGCACCACTTCCTCTTCTGGGAACTCATAGACCTTCCTGAATCCATCCCGTACAAATCCTTCTGGTTCCCACACATGAAGAGCGACATGAAAGAACACCTGTGTGTCGACATAGAAGTGGTCAAGAGAAAATAAGGGAGCAGATGTCAGCCACAACTGTACAGATTAGTATCAATATTATTTCCAACATTGGAATTACCAATTGGACAATTGTATTAAATATAATGAAATACTGTTTTGTAATCCAAAGCTTTTAAAAATACGTAGCTTTTAAATATAAATTCCAGATTTTTCTTTTGGAACCATCTCGTATATATTCCTCTTAACTTATTTATCTTAACGAATTGCTCTGGAATTATATGAGCCCGGTGGACACAAGAGCACGTGCAACAATAATTGACCATTTGAATGTCAGACACTTTCTAGCGTTACTTCATTTCTGGAAAGAAAAAAATTGTCCGCTTTAAAGCTGAGAAGAGGGAACTAATAAACAATACAAAACTATTATTTTGAATTCATAAATTGTCTTAACTTTAATCTTATTTATAGGTAACATAAAAGCATTACAAATCTTTTTTTTTTTTTTTTTTTTTTTTTTCATGTTTTCAGTGCTTCTTTGAAATTTTTTTATCTTTATTATTATCCGTTGAAGCGTCATAAATCTTTTTGAAAGCAATAATGTCTCTTTGATTAAATGAAAAATATTAATGTACTAATTATACATTTTGAAAAGGCTATCAGTGTGAATTTTTAGACATCTAATTAAATCAAATTTTATTTGTTTATTAGAGTTGGAGATTCTTTTATGTACCGAGCTGTACGCCCCTGGCTGTATCCAGATTTCATTTTCAAATGGACCGCTTGCGGAAAAAG
>BMAW01026197.1:0-22869 GCA_019974015.1 Nephila pilipes
CTAATGAATGTACTCATGACATATTTAATATAAACATTACAAGTACTTTTTAATATTTTATTGTGTTCACTTCTGTAAAAGCATGATAATTTCCACAGGGAAAAAAAAATTGCTCTTTGTAGAAATATTCATTTCTACTTAAGCAGTGAACAGACCTGAAAGTTTCTATACAACTAATTTTTGTTTCATAATGTCAAGACTGAAAGAGATGAATAATGATTTTTAAAACTGAAAATCTTGGCATAATTTCCAGCAGCAACAAAGGATAATAGTGTTTAGATAGAAGTGACTTAACTAATACAAACTATAAAAATAATTCAGTTTTTACAAAAAGCGTTATGATAATACATATACGAGTTTGTATATACACAATTTTTATTCTTAGCATATTTTGTGGTGAGGATTTTTTTTTTATGCTTAAAAAAATTGTGGTTTATCAAAGATATTCCTTTATGTCCCATTGTATTCATTTTAAATCCTTTACTATATTTCGTAAGGAAATTTCTCTTTATGGTAAAAAGTTTTCCTCCCTCATGTTTTTTAAAGATGATTTTAAGATGTTATACTATTTAATTCTATTTTTTGACATCTAAATGTCAAAAACCTTGTTTAAATTAAAACTCAGGAAGAGGCTGATGGAGAGGATTTAATTCTCTCTTTTTTTAATTTTATGATTTTATTTTCAATAATTTCTTTCTTAAATATTTGTTACATTATCTCTTTTTTAGTGAAGAAAAATCAAAAGACAGCTTAGTTAAGGATATTTTTATTGAGTGCAAATATATTATTAATTTTCTTACATTATCATGAATATCAAGATTTTATTCTACTTCCTTTAAAGATTGAAAATGATTGAGATCCTTTCCAATTTTTTGAGATCTGTGATTGTATTGAGTCCAGATGATCTCCTATGTTGTGTTTATCTCTGCTTGAATCGACTGGCTCCAGAATATGAAGGTATTGAATTGGGAATTGGTGAAACCCTGCTAATGAAAGCCATTGCTCAAGCCACTGGGCGTACTTTGGATAAAATTAAAGCTGAAGTGGTTGCGAAAGGTGATTTGGGATTGGTTGCAGAGGTAGGTTATTTTTTTAAAAAATAATCGATACTTGAGTGTGTGTTTTTTAATTCCTCTCTGTTGGTGGTTACTCAAAGGATTGGTACAGAGATGTCCAACATAATACAGGGCGATTCAAAATGAATTTTACAGAACGTAAAAGGAAGCTCAAAATTTTGTTTACATATCTTATAAATGTTCTATATGATTCCCATTGGTAATGTGGAAATCTAAGCAGTAATCCATTTCATGCCATTTATTCTGAAGCATATCTTAAGTTAACAATACTAGTGTATTTAAAATATGCATTTTGAGTTCTGGAATTGTTTTCAGCAAAGGAAACACATACACAAGGTCTTTCATATAACCCCATATAAATAAAATTACTGGGTGTCCGAAGATCAAGGAGGCCAAAAGCAGAGCACATCATTGGCCATCTCCAATTCTACCATTCCAATGCGTTGAAAATTTTTGGTTTAAAATACGAAAATCCATACACCTATTTGGGGGTGCTCCATCTTCCTGAAAGATGTAATCCATGGATTCAGTATCTAGCTGTGGCATCAGATATTACTCAAGCATGTCAAGGTAAACATTTGCTGCAACACTTTGCTCAATGAAGGAAAAAAAGACTAAACAATTTATGTGCAATTTATTTCAGTTACACTGAAAGGCTTCTTCTCTGTACCTCATATTTGAATGTTTTGCCAGTTAACCTTGCTGCTTATGTGGAAGGTTGCTTCATTGTTCAAAATGAGACAGTCTGCAAATATTTCATCCTCCATGGTTTCTAGCATTGACGTAGCATAATTCATATTTTTGATGTAGTTTTCCCATTTCATTTCCTGCACAAGTTAAATTATATATGGTTTCATTTTCAGCCTCTTCCTCAGAACACGCCAGGCCATTGTTTGTGGCATTTATAACTCCCTACTGGCTGTGTGTGTTGATTTCTGTGGACTTCATTGTGACCAGAGACAAATGTGGCCGGGACTGATGCACGTTAAATCTGTCGGACCCAAAGTCCTCCCATTGGTGTGGTGTGGAAGTTAGGAAAGGAGGTGCCAGCTCAGGTGTCGTCCTCATAAATTGACTGAGGTTCAAAATTACGAGGTCCATCACCAATAACCCTCGTGTTGCTTCTAGTGCGTAATAAAAACTAAAACAAGCCAGAGCCAAATTCTTTCAACATTTTCCGCTGATACACATGGCTGTGCCATGATTCACCATTTTCACTTATGTACCATGAACCGGGTCTCTGACAGTTCATACTCTGAACTTGTGCTTGTGCTGGGTTCTGATTCATTGTGCTTGCATCACAACTAATGCATTTTTGAACTTTGTTCTACATTCTGTGTAATTCTTATCAGTAAATTCTTTTCAATTAAATTGTTATAGCCATTTGAAATCGCTGTAGTCATTTTAAATCACTCCTTAAAATGAGGCCTTCTATAGTGAATTCATACATTCAACATACAACAATCGTAATTTTATGTACAGTTTTAAAAAATATATAATATCCTATGTAAGGAAATTTACATACATATATATATTGTAAAATATATGTACCTTATTTAACAGATGATTAATAAAATGAAACAAGGTTTACTGTACATACATTCAATTTACTTTCAAAGAATAACTTTAAAGAATACATGAAATATTTTGTAAGCAAATTTTTTTTTAGACTATTATCATTATTTCTGAGAAAGTGGGAAGGCTAGGTTATATTTTGATTTTCTTCTTGTTCTTAAGAATATTGTCATGTCCTTGAGAAGAAGCTATGAACTACTCAACTTGTTAAAAATAATTTTTTGTAAATACGTTGGCGCATTGTATTTGTAGTTGGAATTGATGAAGACGAGTGAATAAAGTTTATTGCCATTTTTTTTTAGTGAGAATAATCCTTTTTGAGTTACTTTATTTGCCTAAAGACCATGAATCATATTTTACGGGTCAAAGAATCTGAGCATCATGCATTTAAAGGAAGTTTTAAATTAATATATTCTGCTAAGTACTGATGCAAATGCAACAAATATTATAATCAAGAATAGGAATTAAATATGAAAAAACTTTTCTGATTGTATCATTGGGTTAATATGGAAATTTTCTGAAAACAAAGTATTTTAATTCTACTACTAGTCGTGGACATATTATGAGATAATTCTCTGGAATTAATCTAATATAAATTAAGAGATATTCAATTTTCTTTTTTTAATTGAATATGTTTTTACTGACTATAAGATTCAATTACTTTTTAAAAAGAAAAAAACCTCACTTTGAAAAGATATTTGAGGGGGGTGCCAGCTCAGGTGTCGTCCTCATCACTTGACCGTGGCTCAAAATTACGAGGTCCGTCGTCAATAGCCCTCGTGTTGCTTCTAGTGCGACGTTAATATAAACTAAACTAAACTATATTGAAAAGATATTTTACTTGTGGTATGCAATATATTAAATCTAATGAAATAAAATAGAATTAATTCCATATTCTCTTACCATTGTGTGTTGTAGAATCAGCTGGTGAAGGTAAGTAAATCAAATTAATGATAAACTTATGTAAATGTGTCATAGTCCAAATAGTTAACATATATTTTAACTCTATTGGTTTTCTGCAAATTATGGTATGTATTAGGACGTGTTTTGTGATATATAGGTTATAGGAGCAAATAAATTGTGGTTTATATGTTAGCAGAGGTTGTCAACAATGGATGTTCTGTTGCATTTTGTTTAATCTTCTAAATATTAACCGTACAGTATACATTTTTGCTTTAACATTATTTTGGATGTTAAATACTTATAAATTAGTATTTTTGTAATGAAACTGATGAATAAAAAGTATTTTAAAAAAATTATCTCGTATATATTATAAAAAAATTATCTCGTATATCTCGTAGCTGAATTTCAAGCTTCATTCATCTGAAACATGATGTGAATATTGCTAAAATAACCTAAAATAATGGTGTATTATATTCCCTTTTAAAGAGCTAAAATGGAAAAATGCAATAAATATAAAATATATGGTATGGTTTAATTTTTTGATCTTGTATTAGTGTTGCAATTTTGATAGTAAAATCAGATGTTAAAATTATACTTCTATGCATAATTTTAAACTTATTAAGATATAATTTATTTTAGATGTGTTTTGTCTACATAATTTTTGATATATTCATATATTATTATTATTTTTTTACAGAGCAGCCGGGGAAATCAACGAATCATGTTTGCACCACCAAAGCTCACAATAGTTGCAGTGTTTTCCAGATTTAAAGAAATTGCTAAAATGAGTGGAAATGCTGTATGCATAAGAAATTTATAGTTTTTTTTAATATGCATATGTCATATTTATTAATTCATTATTTGCTGATTATATTGATTGAATTTTAATGTAATTAAATACTTAAAATATTTTAATATAATTCTATACTATAAGAATTAATTTTAACTTTCTGAAAACCAAAGTTCATAGTTCTGATATGTATAATTAATTTAAAATCATAAAATTATCTGTAATCTATCTATTTCTCTAGTCTGATAATGCATGTTCAATTAATTTCTGTTCGAAATGCTTCTAAATGTACATTGTTTTCTTATTATTTATCTATGGTATATTGATTTCAAATTTTTTTATTTGATCTTATGACTGTTAAATATTGATAACTTTTGTACAATAGTAATGCTAACATAGCTGTTAATTACTTTAATAATTATTTAAAAACAGTGATATGAATATTTTTAAGCTCAAAATCCGGCTAACAGGGAGAACTTACTTAACTGAAATGAAAAACTTTTTGGCATGTTTGAAAAATATCATTATAGTAAACACTGTTGTTACAAATAGCTATTAGTATTGTATGTATGAGTTTCAAACTCATTTTATTTTTACCTTTCTAATTTATGCAAAGTCCATTGTGCTCATTTAATTTCTAACTCTTTATTATTTTTGTTGTAATTTACTAATTAATGTGATAAGAAATACTAAAGAAATGTTTTATTTAAATTGTAAATTTTTAAACATGTTTCTGTTAAGAGCTATTCAGTGTAATCTGGAAAACTCACTATTGTTGTATCCTGATAGCTGTGAATATAATATCTTATTTTCATTATAAAACATGAGGTGTATCAGGCAATTTTTAAATTTATTTTAATGCATTTTTATTTATACATGAACTGGAATCTTTAAAAAAAATGGTAGAAAAATAGTTCAAATATAAATAATTTTTGAAATAATTGTGAGGCTGTTATTTTGTATAACACATGGATCAATAAGTCCCGAGACTGTTCGGTCGTTTTTTGTGATTTCCTCCTTCAAACGCACCAGCAAGTCAATATAATAATCACTGTTGATCGATTTACCTTTTTCAAGGTAGTCAATGAAAATCACGCCATGCGTATCCCAAAAAACTGACGCCATGACTTTGCCAGCTGACTGCTGCTTTTTCGGACGGCTTTCCCCAGCTGTGCGCCACTCAGATGACCGCCGCTTCGACTCTGTAGTGTAGTGATGTATCCATGTTTCGTCCATGGTCACGTAACGACGCAAGAAATCTTTTTTGTTGTGAGTAAATAGCGATAAACAGCTTTCTGAATCATCGACTCGTTGCTGTTTTTGTTCCATCGAAAGCAATCGCGGCACCCACTTGGAAAAAAAATTTTTCATGCTCAATTTTTCATGAAGGATAGTAAATACACTTCCATATGATATCTGTGTCATCTCAGCAATCTCACGGAGCTTCACTTTACGATCTTTCATTATAATTTTTGTCACTTCACTCACATTTTCCGGTGTAACGGCTTCCACAGGTCTACCCGAGCGTTCCGCGTCATTTGTGTCGGTACGACCACGTTTAAACTCGGCAAACCACCGACAAATCGTTGCTTTTGATGGACAAGAGTCCGGGTAACATTTTTCAATCCATTGTTTCGCTTGCACGGTGTTTTTACCCATTAAAAAACAATGTTTTATCAGAACACGAAACTCGGTTTTTTTCCATTTTTTAAACAAACTACAAAACGACTTTACTCCAACCTCGATAACTCAGCTGTTTCTGGTCCGATCGACTTAAAATTTTGACACGTTTCAAGCAAAGGTTAGTACTCTAGAAAGACCTGGTTACTGGTTTACTACGAGCGCCATCTCTGGGTTAGTCTCGGAATTTATTGATCCATGTGTTACTATCTTTTATTTTTCATTATTGTTCTCAGTGTATTACGAAAATGTTACTTGACATTAAATTTATAAAAGGGCTAGTCATTTTCCAGACAAGCTTTTCTTTGCCTAAAGCTTAAAATTTACATTGTATATGAATATATGTTTTCTATTTTTGTGTATTTCGTACCATGATTTTTAAAAGTAGTAGTAGTATTAAAATATTAGTTTTTTTCATGTAATATATTTTTAGGCCATGTCAAAAAAGACTGACAAGATTCAAGCCTTATTTGTTGCATGTAGAGACTGTGAGGCAAAATATATTATTCGATCTTTGAGTGGAAAGTTGAGGATTGGCCTTGCTGAGCAGTCTGTTCTGGTTGCATTAGCGAGAGCAGTTGTCTTGACACCACCAAATCAAAATTACCCACCTGAAATAGTTGATAACTCTTCTAAAATGTCTGCTGATTGTTTCAAAGAATACTTGCAAGAACAAACTTTAATTTTGAAAACGACTTATAGGTAAGGTTCATAATTTTTTGTTATTTTAAAACTGGTTGTCTGCAACTATCTGTTTGGTTATAATGACTTTAATGTTCAGAAGGTCGCGAATTTGAAGTTCTGTTCTACCAAAGAACATTTCTCATTAAGTGTAGTATACTCCAGGATTGGAGTTATGCCTTTAAGAAGGAAGTCAGTACTTTTAATGGTAACTCTTTTATAGGGCCATCCCCCCCCTTTATTGGTATATTAAATCATTTTTGAGATTGAAACTGATTAAAAAAAGAAAATTCATTAAATTTATTATCAGATAAAGTTAATTGGATATTTAAACCCTTTTTAGGTAAGAAGTATGTTTACCATCGCCCATTGGTTGCTATTTAAAGTTCACTGTATGTTTTATATTTCTTTTTCTGTTGCACTACAAGAATAGAAATAAATTTATAAAATAATACCATCATCATGCTCTAGCATTTATTGTTTAAAAATTGAGGAAGTTAGTGATAAGTACACTTCCCACAGCCTTAGAAAGGATTAAAATGTAGATAACAAAGCTGTTGCTAAAATGATTATTTGCATTCATGTACAAAGCATTATTCATGGCAAAAAAATTTATTTGATTGACATGCCAAAAATATATTCCTTATAAGACATATTCTTATGTTACAAAATCATTTGAAGAAAAGGGAGGAAATAATAGTTAGCTTGAGTCCGATTTAAAATGTCATCAACGCACACTAATTGATGAAATTTCTATGAATAATAATAATAAAAAAAATTGATGTATATTTACTATCATGTATAAATAGATTTCAAAAATTCAAAGCAATAAAATTTTTATTATCTTAAGTTATGAAAATAAAATAAAAAAAGTTTTTATCTTAAGCCTTCTATTTTTGTGTATAATGTTAATAAGAGGAAAGGGTTATTACATTTTAAATGCTTCTTTTTGGCATAAAATATTGTGCAATGTGATTTCTTTTCTGTATATTTTAACACTTAAATGTTGAAGGAGGAAAACTCATTTTGTATTCAGTTTTTGAACCAATAATGGTAATTTCTGAGCGGGATTGGAATCGAATGGTAACTCACCATTGAATTGTACTTCATGCATCTGTGGCACACTTTGGAACAGAATAGTTTAGCTCCACCATCCAGGGCTATGGTAGCCTAGTGGTCAAGGTCGTGGACTAGCGGCAGGCGGTTTTCGTTCAGTCGCGGGTTTGATCCTTGACCGCCAAAGACCCGCCGTTTAGCTTGGGCTGATGCACGTTAAATCTGTTCGGGGCCCAAAGTCCTCCCATTGGCGTGGTGTGGATGTTAGGAGAGGGGGTGCCAGCTCAGGTATCGTCCTCGTCACTTGACCGTGGTTCAAAATTACGAGGTCCGTTTCCATTAGCCCTAGTGTTGCTTCTAGTGTGATGTTAATAAAAACTTAACTAAGCTCCACCATCCAAAACTCAAAAATGACCATTATACAATGAGTGCGAGCTGAGCTTAATGCAAATATTGAGTGTGAACTGAGCTTAGTTACTAACACTGTCAAACTGGAAAAGGATTAATTGTGTTTTGAAAAAATATCATCTGTGTAGATTAGGTTATTGAAATTCTAGAGTTATCCATACTGAATGTTGTATGATGTTTCATATTGTTAATTTTTGTAAATTTTTTACAACCTAATCTACTCGCTTACTTCCATTAAATTGTTTTTGTACTGCCGAGTCATTTTCCTTTTATTGTTTTTAGTGAATGTCCAAACTTTGATCTTGTCATACCAGTTTTACTAAAGAAAGGCATTTCTGGTCTTCCATCCGACTGTCAGCTCAGTCCAGGATGTCCACTGAAGCCCATGTTGGCTCATCCAACCAATGGCATTGATGAAGTTCTGAATCGCTTTGATAAAAATGAGTTCACTTGTGAGTTTAAATATGATGGAGAAAGGGCTCAGGTAATATTTGTTTTATTTTTTAACCTTTTTGTTTATTATTTATATATTTGTATTCTTGAACAATTATTTTCATTTTTGTTCTCCAATAAAGTATTCTTAATTGATATAATTCTTGTGAACTATACTTTTAACTCATATGAAAACTGAGTAATTTCAAGTTTCATTTATCCTTTAAAAACTAATTTGGCAAACATTCCTTATTTTCATAAATGTACATCTTTTTCTCATCAAAGTTATTATTCCTGTTGTAATTATGAAATTTTTGAGACAGTAGTATGGTAATTTATAAATCTCAAGCATGTTTTATTATGATCCGTAATTAATCATTCTTTTTAATGATTTTGTTTGATATTAGGTATGCTATTTATATATTTGATTTCAAAATTGATTGATTATTTATTTAAATGATAATATAAAAAAGAAATAAAGATCTTAAGTATAATTTTTAAAAATAACGAGGGATACTTCTTTGTCATTCAAAATTGGACATCAATCTTTTTAACAGAAGGGGGGATCTAGTGTGTTTTTTAACCTGCAAAAAATGAGAAGAAAAAAAATTAATCAAAATTAAGTGGAAATTTAGATTATGTTTCATATAATTTTTGCATAACAAATTTGTTTTTAATGTTTAATTTATCTTATAGATTCATATGACAGAAAAAGGAGAAGTAAAAATTTTCAGCCGAAACCAAGAAGATAATACATCTAAATATCCTGATGTAATTGCCAGACTTTCAAAAACACTGAAAGATACCACAAAAACATTCATTCTTGATACAGAAGCTGTTGCATGGGATCGTGAAACACAACAAATCTTGCCTTTTCAAGTGTTGAGCACTAGGAAGAAAAAGGTACATAATAAGGATGCTTTTTTTTTTAAAAAAAATGTATATATTTTTCTAAGTGTAAGTTTTGATCTAAAAACAAAATTATATTTTTATTTTTACCAGTTTCAGTTACATACAAGATATAAATTGTTCTTAATATGAATATTTTCAGTACTTGTACATATTTTAAGTGATTTCTAATTAAAATTGATAAATAATTTATTTAAAAGCTTGCATTTTTTTTATAATGATATTTATTTCAGTTTGCCTTATAATATTGGTTGTTAAGGATTTTCCAATCTTCAGTTGAAGTGATTTTTATCTAACTTCACCAAATAAGAGACAGAAATCTTTCTTACAATCTTATTTTCAAATGTTATATAAATTAGATTTTTCAGGTAAATTATTTAAGAAATTTAAATAATGTATTAAAATTTTAAAAATGAAACATAAACTCAGTGAACTTGTCATTGAGCTTGGAACATTGAAAAGGCTTAAAAGAATTATCAATTTATCAATAAAATCTGAATTTTTCTATTCATTGTACTAAAATTACTATTTACAAAACTTTTTTTTTTTTTTTGAGGTAATGAATGTAATAATCTGTTAAGTAATCTGACAAATTTCTATTTACTAAAGTGACCAACCATCCTCCTTTTGTAGGTTCTGTCCTACCTCACAAAGTGTCCTTCGTTTTGATATTTTAAAACTAATCTGTTAATCTCTATTCAGAGATGTCACGTCAAACTGTTATGTACATGTTGAATAAAAAAAAAGGATATTCAAAAGTTAGATGACATGTTAAGTTTAGACAAATGTCCAAAAATTCTTGAATATTTTTTCAATTATGAATTATCAGAGATATTAATGTATTTTGTACATAATCAGGCATCTATTTTCCACAAAATGTTTCAAACGATGGAAGGTGAACATATTTCAGCTACAGAAGTTAATCTTATTTTTGTCCTTCAATATAAATCATGATAGGAAGAAAAATTTATTCCTTTAATAATAAAAGAAAAGAAAATTGTCAAATTTAGAGGAATCAAATCCGGGCATTACGGAAAATAGATGAGAATTTTTACTGAACATTTTTCCGATATGTCAAAGAATGGTGTGAAATATCATAGGAAGTAACAGTTTTCGATGGTTTATTTTGACTTCATCACAGGTAATTTGGGCAGATATTGAAAATTATGTTTGTTTGAAGAGATTAGAAGACTGAATATATATTTAAATTCCGATATATTAGAACAATAGAGAAAATAACATGTTGAAATTGATAAAAGATGGGTGGAAATATTTATCCATTTCCAAATAAACACATTATTTATGAAAATTTAGTTATTCTTGAATTTATGTTGAGCTGCCCTGGAACTAATGCAGCAGTTACAGGATTTTTTCCCATTGGTAATGATTTTAGGACAAGTGTAAAATCAAGATTGAATGTTAATACTCTAGCGGCAGCAGTTATTGTAAAATTCAATATGAAGGATAGTTCTTGCTTCGAAATTTCTGATATATTGTTAGAAAATGATATATTAACAAATAATATTCATTCAGTGAAAAAGTAAATGGTTAATTAAATAATTTAAAGGGATTTGAGCATAATTATTGCATTTTTGTTTGAATTAATAAAATGTTTTATTCATTTACGCTGTACTTTTTTAAAAAAGTTTTCATCCTCCTTTTCATGATAAAAAAAAATTGGTCACCTTATTTAGAATGAAATAAAATCCTGTTCTATAGTTCTTATGTTGTTTTCCTTAAAAATATTAAAGATTTTATTAATATTATGCTAATTTCAATTACCATCATCCTAGGATGCAAATGAAGCTGATATCGTTGTTCAAGTTTGCATTATGGCATTTGATTTGCTGTATTTGAATGGAGAATCGTTGGTAAAAAAAACTTTAAAAGAGCGAAGAGAATTGTTGCATTCATCATTTGTGGAAGTTGACAGTGAATTCATGTTTGTTAATTACAGAGATGGAGATAATGCAGAAACAATGCAAGAATTTTTAGATGAGTCTGTGAAAGGTGTGTATTCATTTTGATTTACTCATTATATTAAATGTTGTGTCATATCTTTAAATATTATTTCATTATATAGAGCAACTTATATATATATATATATATATATATATATACATAGGTTAAAATTTGCTAGTGTTCTGTGGGAAAAATTATATCTATAAAAGTATCATTTAATAAGAACATTTTATTATTGGAATAAATAATTAAATATGTCTGATATTACTTTCTCCTTTAGCTTAAAATTTTTAAATAGATTAGATGACTTATAATTTCGATTTTGGTTTATTATACTTGATCAAAATATAGACAACTTGTTATTTATTCTGATTGAAGTATTTTTAAATTTTTATAAACGTTGCATAATTATCTAATATGTTGCATAATTATCAAATATACACAAGCCTCTATTACTTTTTGAAAAATTTTCTAGTTAAATTATTTTGAGATATGATATCCGTAATATAATATGTATGCTTTGTGTTGTAAATAGATATGAGTTATTATCAATATAGTGAATTAATATCACTATTGTTTTAAATAATTTTTAAATTTGTGTACCAGTTATTGAAGCAAAATAATTGCTTTATATTGTAAAATGGTTTTTTTTTTTAATTCAAGGATAAGATGTGACATAAAATTCATGAATTGTTTCATGCTTATAAATAATTTTAAATAAATATAGGAAATTGTGAAGGTTTGATGGTGAAAGCTCTTGCAGTTGATGCATCATATGAAATAGCTAAAAGATCTCATAATTGGCTCAAGGTATGTTAGTTTGATTTTTAATATAATGACATTTTGATCATATTCTAATATAAAATTTTTTTGTCCTAGCACATATTTATATTCAAACTTCGAGCGGCTGACCTCCCCTCCCCTCCATACATAGTGGATTACGGGTTCACAAATTTTGATAGTTGCTTTTCAGAGATGTGTATATGAATTTAACTTCGCTATCCAAAATGTTTTGCTGTTATTTTAGTGTAAATAAGTATTTGTCCCACATTTTATTATAAAAGTTTTTAAAATGTAAAAATTTTTTAATAGTTTTTTTTTTAATGAGGATTATGTAAAATTGAAAGTAATCATCAAAATTAGTAGTTATTTCATTGTATATTACTTATATTTGCTTCTGAAAATTTAAAAAAAATATATTATTGTAAAAAGTTACTTTAAAATTGTGTTTGACCTTATTGTTATCTAGAAAATTTTTATGCTGCAATGCAATAAAAATGCTTTCAATGTCTGGTTATGCTCATTTTTACTTTTCCTTCTTTTTTAGTTAAAAAAAGATTATTTAAATGGCGTTGGAGATACCCTTGACTTGGTTGTCATTGGTGGATATCATGGTAAAGGGAAAAGAAAGGGTTTTTATGGAGGATTTTTGCTCGCATGTTACAATGATGAAAATGAAGAATTTCAGAGCATATGTAAGGTATGTGTTAAAATGCATCTTTTTTCATCATATTTATTTTAAAATAAAATTATCTTAGAATATACTATTAATATATATATAACTATCTTCCTTTTTTTTTTTTTTTTGCTTTTACAAAACTTACATTGTTGATATTCTATATATTGAAACAATTTGAAAGAAAACATATATCAGAATTTACTTTTAATCAATCATTGTAATCATTTTATCATTTTGTTTTACTATAAAAATATTTTGCAAATGTGATAATCTGATAGAAATGTGTAAATCTGATAGAAATCTGATGGTGAATCACTAAATGTAAAATGTCTGAATTACTAATATATTTCTGATAAAACTATTAACTTTCATCGTAAAATACATATAAGACCATGTTATTATTACTTACTTTTATTTTATGGGTTTCATATGAATCACATATGTTTCATTATTAATTGTAACATGTTGCAGCAAAAAAAAAAAAAAAAAATCCCTTTGTTTTTAATTGAAATCAATACAGTAATATTTAGAATTTCTTTGAATATTTTATCAGAACTTTTTTTTATTAATCAAGTGCTATTTGTTTCAAGTAAAGGTTATCAAGAAATAAGTAAGAAGGTGCAATTAATAAACTTGATTTTGTCTTGATTAACAAAGCACTAAAAACTTCTTTAATAAAGGTAAGGGGATTAGAGTACTTTTCACATAAATTTGTAGTAACATAACAATTCTCAAAAGTAGTTGACAGAAATTGAAAGTAAATTACAAATATAATTTTCAAAAATTAGCTACACTTGATCGGAATGAAAATAATTTCATTTTTGGTTTTAAGCAATATTAAACATTGAACATTTGATGTGGAATTTTCTGAATTTTTTTCATGGTGAATGAGAGAGAATCTTAAGTTTTAAATTCTAAAATTAACAGTAGCCTTGTTTATTTCATGTCCAAATTATTTTTACTTTCTATTATAAACAGAAATAAGAAGTATTGGACATTTGAATCAAATTTATTTCATTCTTAGTTGGGAACTGGTTTCAGCGAAAAAGAACTGGAAACTCATGCAAACTTCTTCAAAGAGCATGTCATAGAAGCGCCGAGATCTTATTATCGTTATGATAATAGCTTGGAGCCAGATGTGTGGTTTGATGCTGTACAAATCTGGGAAGTAAAATGTGCTGACTTGTCAATATCACCAGTTCATAAAGCTGCCATTGGAATTGTAAGTTGCTTTTCTAGGCTAAAATTAAACTTATGTGCAATATTTGGTTTGGAACTGTGAGAATTGATTTGTGGTGTCTTATTTCTACTTTCTTCCATCATCTTAAATTGCAACTTAAAGTCTAAGCACAGATGTATCCAATCAATTAAAGTAGTTACAAGTGTTCTTCAAAGCACTTACTTATTTATGATATTTAAGGGAAAGGTCCCTCAATGTGTTTAGTAACAAGTTTAATTAAATAGAGATACCAAACTTATTCAGATATTCTAGTTAGAGGCAAAGTAATTACGGTAAGGTATATTCAGCTTCAACAAGCATAAGTCAAATCTTTACTTTTGGAATATCAAGTAATATTTCACACACATATAAGTATGTTCTGTGCGCAATTCCATTCCTTCTCATTCCTGCTACCAATCTACTAACTTCGTCTTAACATATATATCCATTTTTCTCTATCTCTTCATTATACTTCTTTAATCAAAACCATTTTGCATAATCACATTTCATTTGACTGGATTAAGATTTTGTTTGTGGTGAAATTGAATTTTAAGAGTCCTCAAAGTAATTAATAGCAGAATGCCAATAGCCCATCATTACAGATTTTATAACTTGTATTTACAAGAGATAATTCATTATTCAGAATTGTTATTTGTATAAAATTAAAAATTCATCAGAATCTTTCAAAGTATCATTTTATGCTATACTTTAATATTTTTATGAATTAGTCAAAATGTTTAGCAAATAAACCTTTTTCGCTTTTCATGATAAAAAGTTTCTTATATTCTAGTTTTGAAATTTTTTATCAAAGTTTGTGTAAGTTTCAAAAAAAGATTAAATAATGAATTTATTTTGGCCTAGTTGTTACAAAAATAAATGTTCTGGTTAAAATTGTTTTATTTCAGTAGAGTTAAGTTAGAGCAGTTAATTTTTTTAAAAAATGTAAATTATGTTTTTATTTTTCATACATTTAATGTGAATTAATGTTTTGCATAAATGTTTATTTTTCGGTTACATTTAGTGGAAGTTATAAATATACTGTTAATAGTATTACTTGTAATGGGAAAATAATATAATAAAAGAAAAACATGTTTTTATTCTCTCATTTGTTTGCAACATAGTTAACAACTTATTATTGGCATCCGAAATTCGAATAAACCTTTAAAACTACCTACAAATTAGTCTTAAAGCATTATAATAATATCTAAGAAATTTAGGGGCAGGAAACAGTCTTGTTTGATTTCTAGAAATTTGTGTTGAAAAATGCAAAATAAATGTTTATAATTACTGATTATTTCTTTAATTTTTTTTTTTTACAAAAAGTAATCTCACAATATTAATTTATGAAAGATTGAATTGTTAGTATTATAAGATACCTTTGAATATTTTGTGAAAAATTTTGTTTAACCTTTTGAGGACGGACACTTTCGAGAAAGAAGTCCTGATAAGGACGGGAGTTTGTACAACATTGCTTACCCTCTTTCTCGTCAATGATTGACATTTCTAAGTGTCGTCTAACAAAAGGACCAAATCGAGTGTTTTTCACCTGCTGGGCAATGGGGACGTTTGAGTTCCAGGAAGTCCCTAACAACCAATCAGTCTCCCTTTTTTAGGGGAAGTTCCCGCTAAAAGCCGCTTTGCGATTATTTGTCCGTTTCCAATTCAAGAAACTTTGGGAAAGATGCTCTGAAAACTGAAGGAATGTTTTTTTCAAACAATTTCCTTGCATCGTTCTTAGTATCACAATTAGAATTTTTATTCTATTCATATACAATAATCCGGGAAGATCTAGTATAATTATTTTATTTAGCAATATTTATAGCAGGCAGTGAAGACAGCACCGTTACATGATATAATTATCGAATTATATTATATACCATTTCAAATTTTAATACATAAACATTATGAATTATCTATTTATACACACAAAATTTCTCCTCTGATTATTTAGGAAGTGTAAGTATGTTTTTAGCATCTAAAAATCTGAATAAATTAGTAATTCTTTTGAACAATTAAGGAAAATGATCAATGTATTAAAATTATGTCTGATATTTCAAGCTAAATCTCATATTATAAATGAATTTTGAATTAATAACAGAAATAAACCAGTAAAGGGAAGAAAAAAAAAGTCTTGTATTGTTTTAACTTTTATCGAGTTTAATCATTTCTGTATTGTAAGAATATTTACAGGTGTAGTTATGAGGGAACATTTTAACAATTCCAGCAATATTTCTTTTACTTGAGGCTTACTCTGAACTTATTATAAAATACTACTTAAAAAAAAATAAATGTTTATTTCGTTTTATTCAAAGATCAAATATTCAAAAACATATTTAAAAATATATTGCATGATAACATATTTTAATTTTATAATCTTTAGTAAATACATTAAGAATTGGCAAACATTATAAATTTGTTTCATATGTATCAAAGCCATCCATGTAACATACTGAAATGTTTCGTTTGAAATTACGGTTGAAGTTCTTAAAGTAATATATATTATAACCATTAGAAAATTTAGATAAACTTTATTCTATATAATCAAAATGATTTAATGAAAAGAAAAGAAAAATATTGAAAATATATCAATGTGATAGATTTTCAATTAAATTCCGATTTTCTCAAATCAACGACGATTAATTGATTAGTTTTATTAATGTCGTACTGGAAGCAACACTTAAACTATTGCCTGCAAACCTCGTAATTTTGAACCTTGGTCATGTGACGATGACGGCACCTGAGTTCACACCCCCTCTCCTAACTTCTACACCACGTTAATGGAAGGACTTTTAGCCTCGACATATTTTACATGCATCAATCTCGAACACTCTGTGGGTCTTTAGTGGCATCAAGTCTCGAACCCGCACCTAGACGAAAACCACCTGCCGCGGATTTGCGACCGTTACCACTAGAGTACCACGATCACCAAATCAATGATCAATTGTTTTAATATTGTTTAATTCTCTGAAACTCGAAATAAATATCCATGAAGGGACATTCACATTATATGCTAATGAAGAGCAAATGTATATTAAATAAATTTAAGTTTAAATATTATTTATAAGCATTGATTTCCAAAAGTCAATAACTGTTACTGTTATTAGAGTATAACTCAAAATATTCTTTTTTTCACTTGTGTGTGCGGTTATAGTGTTTTGCTTTGGCAATTAAAACTTTTAATAAAATTTTATTTCCCACCACTATAATGAAAAGAAATTATCCAACAAGGTTGAGTTGAATGCTATTTCAAAATATATTTCTACTATTTTGAAATTACTTATTCATGCTAACTTATGGGAAAATAGTTCCCTAAAATGACAGCATTTAAAAAAAATTATATGCCCTTATTTTAAATTTAGAATGTTTAAAATATACGTACAAACTTTCATAGTTCCAGCGTATTATTTTAATTTTCTTTCATAGAATGCGAAGTAAAAATCTGTCCCTCAGCATCACAGTTCTAAAAAAAGGGTGTGTACAATACTGGATCTGTCGACCAATATTCTTTCAGATTGTCTTTTTCTATACACCCCGTTAAAAGGGTTAAAGCAAGGAGTTTAAGTATTTCCACTTCATTTGTTTCAACCCAACTTGGGTTATGCTTTTTTGAACTGGACTGCGTTGCAGTTTGTAAGGTACGATCTGCATATATATTTGTCTCAACCCTAATTTTTTTCACAATTAGAGTTTTTGAAAATACCTTTAAAATATATTTTTCAGAGACACACAGTTCAGCGGCTCCTTTCAACTAATTCAATCCATTAAATTACAAGATTTTTGCTTTATGAGTCGGTTGAGGGTTGTCCCAGACAATTTCAACCAATTCGTGTGAAAAAACATCTTCAGAAACAGGATTCAAAAGAAAAGGTTTGTCCAGATATTGATCTTCATTTTCTAATTCGCAATCAGAATCATGAAAAATTTTGTCTTCCAAATGAATTAAGAATTTATCAATTTCTTCTGTGGTGAGCCCTCTTTTGCGTTTTGGCAATTTAAAACCCATTTTGATACAAAATAAATTTAGAATAATTTAAAGAGAGAGAAATAACGCAAGTAAAACTGATGATGTAAGGAATGATTCGTTTTTCTCATTCAGACTGGGAAAAAAAGGGATTTTTTGATAAGCGTGTACAAAAGTGGTTTATCACTAAACCCTCCGAATACAAAGAGGGGTGGTAAAGTGATTGGCATTTTCGAGCTCTACAGCGTTTTAAACCTGTTCCGAGGGGAAGGAACTCCTTGGTGGATTTCTCGACCAAACCCGTCCTTTAAGATACCGTTCCTTTTGGTCGCGAATGCGACTGCCTGCCTTCAAAAGGTTAAATAATAATCAAAACTACTTTGATGTTTCTCTTTAAAAAATTTTCGGAAGATATACGTTTTTATTCCCCATATTTTCTAAACGAAATTGTATTGTATATGTGATTTTTTTTGTACTTTATACGCAACAAAATACCTTCAGATTTTATATTAACACTCATAGGCATTAATGTGTTAAATTTTTTCACAACTTAGAATTGCCAAACTTATTTTTGAAGTAACAATTTTAAGTTACATTTGTAACTCGTGAGATGAAGATGAATTCGTCGATCATTCCATGAAATTAGTTCACCTCAGGGTTACATACATTTATTTAATAACCATATCTATACAGTTCATTTTTTCCACGGTTCAAAGATATGTATTTTATAAAGGCAGAAACAACATTGAGGAAAGATTCTCGCGTGTGATGGTCACACCAGCTTCCCCCGCAGCATCGACTCAACTACTGGTTTCCCATCAGAGGGAAACCGTACATGTACATTGTTCTGGTGGCGCCATCTAGCAGTTATTACCAAAAATAAATATAACCATTGGTTACACATTTTCAATTGGTATCATGTAATATGTAATTGAACAAGCTATTTAATTTGTTCCATATATATATACATAATATGTAATTAAATAGGATTTCATACCATTATTATTATAATTTTAATATTTTGTGGACCCATTGATTTATCATGGAATTAAGGTTGTATTTATGTGAAATTTTTTCTGAAAATAGTGAAGAAATTTGGGGTTTGACTGGACAAGTTGTGACAGGACAATTTCGGGACATGCCATTTGATCCTGCGGCAATATATATTTTTATTCCATAAATGTGTATTTTATGATTGATTTTATTATTTGTAATTTCTATTTTTCGTAAAAAGGTTGATTCGGAGAAAGGTATCTCTTTGCGATTTCCTCGCTTCCTGAGAATTAGGGAGGACAAATCAAAACCGGAAGATGCAACTGTTGCTTCTCGAGTATGTTGTTTTTTAGTGATATATTTCATTATCATAAATTTTGTGTGACATAACTGAAAGGATTTATATGACTACAAATAAGAGGGGGAAATTGTTAAAGCTTGATATGCATTATAGGGATGACTTAAAAAAGTAATTTATTTCAATTTGATATTGAATCCAATTTAACCAGCACATTATTCACATATGTGTACACGCACATAAATGTGTAAACCTTTAAAATATTCAAATAAAAGTTAATTAAATTTTTTAAAAAAAATTTTAAGATGAAAAGCTTAAATTGGAGACATCTATAAAAAGAAATTGTTTGAAGAATTTTGAAATCTTATCTTTAGAATTTTTACAGTGTTTTTAACTCTTCTCCCTCTCTGCTTCAAAAAGGGGTTTTAATTTATCAAAATACAAAGATAAAAAAAAAAAAATGTTAACTCATTAATTTTTTAAAAATTTAAATAATCTAAATTAGAAATCTTTGTATATTCATGAGATAGAACTACAAATAGTTACTAAAAGTGGTTTTTTAAAATTATTCTATTTTATGGATACAAAATGTAATTATTAAGGAACAATAAACAATTGTAAGAAATTGAAATATAGTGGTAAATATGAATTAATAGTATCTATAAAACTTATATGGTATTTATAAATATATAAGTGTTTATGCACAAGATTCTAAAGAAATAGATGCGAACTATACACTTTGCAAAATTTTACAGTATGGATACTAATTATCTTTTTAAAAATTATTTCAGATTGCTGAATTGTATCAAAAGCAAGATCAAGTGCAAAACACAAAGAAAAAAAACTTGAAATCAGAAGAGGATTATTACTAATAGATTTGTATCATATTTTTTATTTTCATCTGCATATCAATACGTTTTTATTAATTCAAGGCATATTTAAATGATGTATAATAAATTATATGTTCTTGGAATATGTTTTTTTTTTATTTATTCGTAAACATGATGATACTTTTGCCTTTTAATTTTCAAAATTAGATGAAAAAGTCAGTTTTAAATATTAACTGCCTTTTCACATTTATAATATGCCAATGTGAGAACTTTGAGGTCATGGGAGGTTTGACATACATGGCAAATAAAAGATATTTTTATTTGTTAATGTTCAGTTGTACAAAAAAGGAAACCCTTAATAATTCCATAATTCTCATCACAGGTGAACAGAAATTATATCAATGTTAATGGCTCAAAGAGAATTTATGATATAATGGTTTAATTAATAAATTAACAGTTTATTAACTTCTAAAACAGAATTTTTCATGATTGATGTTGATTTTTTGCAAAATTAGAGAATGGTCTAAATAACTTTAAAAATTTCATTTGAATCCAATGATGTATTCTGGAGATATTTGGGAAAACTTATGATACAGGTATATCAAATTGCATCATACAAACAATTTACATTTTTTCTCCTTTATTGATCCACTTAACATTTGTATGAGTAGATCAATAATTATGATTTATAAACTATTCTTTGACTTCTTAAATCTTTGTGTTGTTAGATTGTAATTTAAAAATTAATTATTTCCTTGACTATTGGAGTGCATTACTTGAAATTTTGGATTTGGAGGTTTATTTTTATGAGGAATTTAGATAGTTAAAAAAAATTGTATGCTTTTTATCGTTTTTTTTTTTTTTTTTTCACTTTTTTTTAACGTTTTATTATAAAAACTGCTTTTCTTGGTAAAACTCGATTGCTTCGCTACTTTTTAATGTTTTTGCATAAAAACTCGCAATCACTACTATTTTGAAGAAAAAAATAGATTGTTTTTTCCAATTTCAATTTTTTTAATGTTTTTTGACGAAAACTACTAAATACCGCTTTTCTTAATAAAAAAATAATTTTTAATTTTTTTTGCTCTCTTATGATGCTCTTCGATAAAAAATAGCCGAAACTCCAAAAAAAACTTTTTTTCCAGCGAAACCGATTTTTCCAGGAAACGGGAAAAGTCGTCCACGACACCCGGAACGCGCTCGAACTTTCGGGAAACACTCCCCTACCCATTATCCGTCGGAATGTCCCACTCGAAATTCGGTGAAATATATTTTTCTCCAGTTTTTGAATTTAAAAAAAAAAATTACTCTGCGTCGTTTTTTCCGGTAAAAGGGTCTTTTCGAGCGGAAACGGAACAGGAAACGGGTCTTATGCGTTCCGGTGAGGAAGGGGCAGCTCCCGCTACGGCAGGAAGCCCGGTTACTACCTCCACAGTGGTGCGGTGTGGAAGTCGTGAGGTGCGGTGCAGAACGAACGGCCTGATTGCCACCAAACTTTCGTAAAATGATGTTATCCATTGATAGAAGGGATTCTCACAGTAAAAAACGAATTACTTCTTCTGTCGGAAATTCGAGTTTTTGTCCGTTTCCGGTCCAAAGTCCATTGGTTTTGGTTAATGGGTCAAAGAGATGTCACTTTTTTTTCTTTCCGATGCCATGAAAAATTTTTTTTCTCAGACCCCCATTACCCAAAAAGTTTTACACTTTGGAAAAAAAGTTGTCGATAGATTCGTCTGAAACTGGGTATTTAAATCCGTCTCTCGGTCCTCTATCGAATTCTCGTGTGAATTTTGATGTGCAGGGCCTGCGAATCCGTTTTGTACCCCAGGGTAAGGTAATGTTTTTTCATGAAAAAAATCAAAATTTCGACTTTCGTCTCGAAATTAAATTATTACTGATGGAATTCTTTCAAATCTTGCAGGGGTGTACGTTTCTCTTAGCTCCACAAGAATATGTCATGGTTTTTCGATAGAGGACGAAATTACGAAATTTTCTCTCCAAAATTAATGGATTTCTGAAAAATTGAAAATAAAAATCCATTTTTCCCCACTTTGACTTTTCTTCATAATTTCCGTGGGATTTCTTTATAAATTCGAATCATGATCAATTCGGGTGTGTACTACATAATTCCTAGCAGTGTTTTTTTTTTTTTATCTCAAAAAGAGATTACACTTTTTTTTTTCTTTCGGATACCATGAAAAAAAAATTTTCGCAGACCCCCATTAACCAAAAATTTTTACACTTTGAAGAAAAAGTTGTCGATAGATTCGTCTGAAACTGGGCATTTAAATCCGTCTCTCGGTCTTCTATCGAATTCTCGTGTGAATTTCGAGGAGCAGGGGTTGCGAACCCGTTTTGTAAACCAGGGTAAGGTCAGGTCTTTTTTCATGAAAAAAAAATCAAAATTTCGACTTTCGTCTCGAAATTAAATTATTACTTATGGAATTCTTTCAAATCTTGCAGGGGGTTACGTTTCTCTTAGCTCTACAAGAATATGTGATGGTTTTTCGAGAGAGGACGAAAATACGAAATTTTGTCTCCAAAATGAATGGATTTCTGAAAATTGAAAAAAAAGGTCCATTTTTTCCCACTTTGACTTTTCTTCATAGTTTTCGTAGGATTTCTTTATAAATTCGA
>BMAW01026211.1:0-29294 GCA_019974015.1 Nephila pilipes
CAGTAATATTTCGCGTGTTTTTCGTGTTGTAGGTTCTTTGTTTCATTTTCTGAAGATTCAATCACTACCAGATACACAAACTTTAGTGGCTAAAGTTTTTATTCTTTTGTTAAAGCCACACAACACACACAATTAATACAATATGAAAATTCACTAATACTAAACATTTGGCTGATGTTTCATGCCATTTTGTTCATCCTGCGACCGGTCATAGCCGCCATTCTTCCTCTTCTGTTATTGTTTCCTCTCTCCTCATATCGATGGCCGCGCCACCTATATTGTTTTTTTTTAGTTCGGTGAATCTTACAGCCTCGATCAAGTGACAAGGATGGCAACTAAGCTGGTACTCCCTCTCTTGTCATTCGTAAGACTTACAACTGCGTCTGATTTAGAATATACTATCCTTTCTACACGGTCAGACTTTAGTGGCATCAGGGTTCCAATCTACAACTCGACGAACACAACGGTGGCCGTGAGTTCGCGACCATGACTAATAGACAACCTCAGCCTTAATTTTATGGAATGCTCATATATAAAGCAACTGTGCACAGTATTTTACATAAAAATGATATTAATATTTAAATCACTGCAGCGGCTTAAAACAATGAAAGTCTTTTGCTTTTGTTTTCAATTTTATATCAAAGCTCCAAAATTACTTCTTTCTCCAGCCATTATTTAAAGAATCATAAAATTTCCCATAAAATGAATAGGGAGTCCAATAATGATGTTCTCAAATATTCAGGTTCTCAACTCTTTTTTACCCTCAAAATTTCTTTGCTTCACACTTAACCGGATACAAGTTTCCTCTTGATAACTACAGACCACTCTCTTCTCAATGAACTTCTTATTCTCAAAGTCCAGTTTTAAATTCTTCTCTAGTTATTATAAATGCATTATTCGAACCAATATATTACACTTCAATAATTTTAACCTAATCGTTAAAAGTTACATTCTAACAATTAGGACATATTTTCCCTTCGAACAATTCAAACCAAAAAGTCTACAAATGTTTGTTGAAAGGAAATACTGGATATATCTAACACTATATTGTATACTTTAAATATTTTCAGACTTTCTTCGTTTTCTTCAAGTTCGACATTTTTCATTTGAATGGGATTGTTTGTTGTTTGTGAGGACAGCATTAGTTGAGTTTTCCCTCACTAGATGGCTGCACGAGTATCGCCATACTTGGTTGTAGACAGTTAAGAAAGTGATCGAAAGTATTTCGAAATTAACATTAATTAGTTATTGTATAATAATGAACACACAACAGTAATGTAAATAATCATTGTTAATTCCTAAACTTCAGTTGTTAATTTTATATCTGTATTTTTGTATATTATTATTTTTGGTTAAATTATGACCATGCTTTTAACTGTAAAACAAACTGTGATATTTAGATAAAAACGTGGTGATGAACCACTTTGCGAGTAGCTTTCAAACATGTTGCCGTGAATCTGATCTCGGGCAAATAAAATTCCATAATTATCCGGAACCGGTCAAGTAATAATCTCAATTTCTTTTTTTTTACATCACACAACCTAATTAAATTAATTCTATGCTATATTCACTATCGGAAGTCACAAAAACTGTGACCCATGGGAAAGAATATTTTTCATTCTACGACATACTAATTTTTGAAAAACGAAAAAATTAACCAATTTCCATATAAGATATTTGAGATGAGACAAAATTGTTGTTAAAATCTGAAACATTGCTTCAAGATGCACATTTTCAATAACCTTAATTTCCATGTACCAAATTTTGTGCCTCTAAATCTTTCAATTCTTTAATTACCTCATTCCCCAATACACATGAATTATTTTTGTGACCAACATAAATAAATAGATTTGCCGTAGAATAAACACCATTATGGTCCCGTTATTTTTAATAACACATAAATCAATAACTCCCGAGACTAACCCAGAGATGGCGCTCGTAGTAAACCAGTAACCAAGTCTTTCTAGAGTACTGAACTTTGCTTGAAACGTGTCAAAATTTTAAGTCGATCGGACCAGAAACAGCTGAGTTATCGAGGTTGGAGTAAAGTCGTTTTGTAGTTTATTTAAAAAATGGAAAAAACCGAGTTTCGTGTTCTGATAAAACATTGTTTTTTAATGGGTAAAAACACCGTGCAAGCGAAACAATTGATTGAAAAATCTTACCCGGACTCTTGTCCTTCAAAAGCAACGATTTGTTGGTGGTTTGCCGAGTTTAAACGTGGTCGTACCGACACAAATGACGCGGAACGCTCGGGTAGACCTGTGGAAGCCGTTACACCGGAAAATGTGAGTGAAGTGACAAAAATTATAATGAAAGATCGTAAAGTGAAGCTCCGTGAGATTGCTGAGATGACACAGATATCATATGGAAGTGTATTTACTGAAAAAGGTTTTTTGAAGTGAAGTGAAAAAGGTTTTTTCCAAGTGGGTGCCGCGATTGCTTTCGATGGAACAAAAACAGCAACGAGTCGATGATTCAGAAAGCTGTTTATCGCTATTTACTCGCAACAAAAAAGATTTTCTTGCAAAAATAAGGAAAAATTTGGAAGCACGTTGGGTTTGAGATTTACTCCGCCTAAAAAGGTGATTAACAAAAGGTGTTATGTTGATGAATAAAAAAAAAATTTGCAAAAAAAATGTTGTTTTCAATGTTAGTCTCGGGAGTTATTGATTGATGTGTTAGATTTCAAAAAACAAAATTGCGTTAAAAAGGATAATCAAAACACAAATATTTGAACAGAAATAGTTGGGGTGAAAATTATTACATTTATTTGAAAACGTGAGAAAAGGAAGAAAAGCGGGAGTTCATAAGATATCACTAAATATGAATTTGCAAAAAAAAAGTATTGGGAAGAGGAGGATTACTTAAAGCTTCTCCCGCGTATCAACGAAGCAACCCTGAAATCTTATAGAGATATACGATTTTAATTTGTATAAGAGATAAGCATAGACCTCGTAATTTTGAACCTCGGTCCAAATGTCGAGGACGACACCGTTTCTGGCATCTCCATACTTTCACACCCTCAAGCCGAGAGAAGCCTCAAGTTGGAGAACGGGAGGACTCGATTCCTGGACCAGATTTAACGTGCATCAGCCGCCCACAAGGCGGTCCTATGTGGAATCAGGTCTCAAACCAACACTTGAAGATAAAAACTTCGGTCATGAATCCGCATCCATGATCACTAAGCTATCGCGGCCACATGTAGTAAAGTGACTAAAAGTATAATGTATTCATAATTCCAATATGTATTAGACCAAGATGTAAACATAATAGTAAACTTGCGCATTGACGTGGCAGTTATTTTATTCCAGCAGTTGGATTAAAGACTTCTTTGCTTTTATTTGCTTCAATGTATCCAAAGAGAACATATTGTTTTAATGTTATTAAATGCACTAATCAATCGAATAAGTAGCATTTTATTTGATGCTGCATATACTAATTAAGATACAAATATGTTACTTTTACTAAATTCTTGGACATGTAACAGATTACGAATATTTCAGTATCATTTTGTAAAGATGCGAAGAACATTCCTTCTGATAAGAAAAATGTGTATTATAATAATAATGCAGAAGTATTGTATCGTAATATATGTTTTAGTGTTATTGTAATATAGATGCCAATATTAATGATTAATTGATCCTCTTTTTTATTTAAAGTCAAAATTTATTATTATGAAATTTTTTATTTTATTTTATGGCTAATTATATTCTTATGTTATAGAGTTTTTTAAATCTTTGTATCACACACACACACATTTTTTCGAAGTGACCAGCATCTTAAGCAAGGATGAAAATGAGTATTTATTTGTTCAAATTACAACGCAACTTATGCTTATAAGCTAAAATTCAATTTATTACATTGTATGTAAAAATTTCTTTTTATGTGCGCTAAAAGAATGCCAACTGTACATCAATTGGATGACTCTAAATTGTATTATCAGGTGTTGATATAATATGTAATTGTTATTGTTAAAAATTTTGAAGAAACAGGAATTTAAAATAAGTATTTGCAAGGGGAAGTTCACTTTATTAATTTAAAGTAAAAATAATATTAATATTAAGAAATAATAACAATTAAAATTATTCAATAAGAATGGATATTATAATAAAATCCTAATATTAAAAGTTATTTCTCTATATCGCTCGATACATTTTTTCATGATTCAAATTATCCTAAAATATTAAACAACCTATGGATTTCAAAAAGACAACTTGAGGTTATGAGAAATGAAACAAAATTTTTCAACACATTATTTTCTATAAATTGGAAAGTGGATGATATGTATTTGATACATGTGAATGTTTTTGAAGAATAACGTAAATACGTAAATCTACAAAATTTGTTTTTTAAAAAAACGAATTTCCATACAGCATATGAAAACAATTTCGAAGGATATTACATTTCATCAAAAAAAAAAAAAAAAGAAAGAAAGAAAGAAAACATTGATAACAGCTTTTTCTTCACCTGTGTAATGTTTGCATGTGATGAAAGGGTGTTATTTTTTCCCATTTTCTTTAGCGGAGGTGGTCTCTGGAATTTTGTCATGCATGTCTGATTTACAACTCTATTTCAATATAGAATTACCTTTGTAAGCAAAGGTTTACAATTTGTTTTTCCTTTGAATTGGGAGGAGAACCTCCATGAAGTGTAGAGTATATTATACATCATGAGAAGTTCCAGGATTTCGTATTTACAACTCTCTGAAAGGATTAGAAGATTTTAATTTTATCTACTGAAAAAAATATTTCAGGAAATATTTCACTTTTCACTCTAGATGTAAATTATGCTCAATTGAAACATATATTTGTGTCCAAAACAACAAGAAAAAAATAAATAAGTTAGATAAAAAAAAAAGAATTGAATAATTAATAGATACGTCTTTAACGTATCTGTATACCTAAGAATAAAAGTTTTGAAATACTTTGTTACTTTTCATTCGCCTCAAAATATTTTAATGCTGAAACGTAAGTTAAAATTATTAAGAAATATATTTAATGCTCTGTTTTTAGTTGAAAAAACCTTTTTTGAGTTGAAACTATTAAGAAAACAATAAACATATTGATTACGAAAATAATGAAAATAACCAAAATGTATACAAAAATATTATTCTGTAAATTTGATTTTCAATACCGTAATATTGCTTAGGATTGGTTCAACTTTCATGATGAAAATCCTATTAATGCAGCCTTTATTTATTTTTATTTTTAGAGTTAAGTAACAATGAAAAATTTAAAAAGTTATTATAATACTCGATTTATACATTTGTTACTAAGCACTTCTTTCTTGTTACCAAAAACTTTGTTCACAATAATTTTCTTCAAAACTATATTAATAAGTTTTTCGTAAAAATTAAACTATTATCCATCACACTAATATCTACGTTGTCATATGTAAACAAGTTAAGAAAACTCATTTTGAGAAACATCAAAAAGAAAAAAAAATCTATCAAATACATTTTTAATAAGCATAAAAAATATATTTAACATTTCCCTGGTTTATAAACACACAACACTGTCTTTGCTCTCTAAAACATTGATATTATCCCTTAGAGCTCTTAGTATTTTTCGACTCTGCTATATATTTGGTGTTAAACGCCTTTCTACACAAGGAATTCTACTATTGTCAAGATGTTTACGCGATTTCAACGTAAAATAAATTTGAGTTATATTAAATTTCTTTAAAATGAATGCCATTGAAAATTACCCAAACTTATTCGAAAGGATAATACCGTGTGACGAATCGTGATTTTTTTACTTGTGATCTTGAAACGATGCGCTATTCCATGCTCTAAAAGATCCTGTCTTCACTGAGAGCCAAATTTGCTTGAAAGCGCAAATCAAAATTTAAAACAATGATGATTGGATGTTTTTTTCCGATATTCATGGGATTGTGCACTTTCACTGGGTTCCCTCATGCAGAACTACCTATGTATTACATTATTACCATATATATCAAGTAATTGAGATACGATACTATTAAGATTCTATTTATGTAATGTATGTTTCTATATTTTTATGAATCGGTTATACTGCTTTTTTTCCTGGATAATTTTAAAGTATAAAAAAGCTCATGAAAGACTTTTGTCTAACATGTAATAATTAAAAAAATAAATTGTGATTGGTGTATATCTTAAAATACCAGCAAAATATCATACAAGTAAAAATAATATATTAATCGAAACATAATTCAAAAAATATTACTCAGTAAAATCTACTTTTCAATTATTTATGAAATACCGTGCCCTTTCAAATACGATGTTTTGTATTTTATATTGAATAAACTACATATGAGATTCTAATGAATATTTTTTTTGCAATAATTAATTGATTGTTTAAATGTAATGAAAATCATGAACTTTAAATACGAAAAAGTTTCTTACTGATATAGGAAGTCAACTTTTGTGTTAATAGAATTAAAATGTATTCTTAAAATTAAATTTTTGTACAATAAAATGAGAGATAATTTCAACTAAATTTACTGTTGGCTTTCCCAATCATGGAATAAAGTAGATCTAATCTTTGGGAAATTCTTTTTCAATGTTAATGCAATATGGTTGTAAAATAAGAAAAACACTTTATTTTTACGATATATAATTTTTATATATCTAGCACAATACAAAAAAAAATACACAAACACAAGAATAGAGATACATATTTTAATATGTAAACACACATAAATACATATAGAACACTTAACACATATAGGACAAAAACGATAACACATAATAACACATATTGTTTGAAATTTTTTTAAGGCTCCCGTCTACCCACCATTTTGATTTCATCAGCTTAATGTTGATCCTATGGAATTTCGACTTGAATTCTCGCATCTTTACTATTTGATCTAATTGAATGCAATAAATTGCATCTGAAAGAACAAAAAATAATGAATGCTTCTGCGGAATTACTTTTTTCCTTCGATTTTTAAAAATATTTGAAAATATTCTTTAAAGACCGGAAAACTCAAAAACGAATAAATAAAATATTTTTAAAAATATCAGAAAAAAAATAATTTCACAGAAGTATTGATTATTTTTTGCTCTTTTAAATGCATTTTATTGTATTCAAACAGATCAAATAATAAAGATGTGAGAATTAAAGTCAAAATTCCATAGGATTAACATTACGTCCACGAAATCAAAATAGCGGGTAGACGGGAGCAACAATGTAAATTACATTAAATTATATATAAAAATACAAAGAAAAAAAATTACTTTATATTAAAGTATACACATACACATACAAATAAACAAATACATTTTTTAAGCTTTATATAATTTTTTTAAATTTATAGTCATTTTTACAGTTTTAGGGTTTTTTAATTTATAAATATTTTTAAAATTTACAAGGATTTTTACTGTGTTAAGTTTTTTTATTGCTAAGGTATTTGAAATTTACAACCATTTTTACTCTTAGTTTTTTTTTACTTTTATTTTACTTTTTATTTTAATATATTTATTATTTTATTAATTGTTTCACACGTTCATTATAATTGCTAGATTATATATGAAATTTAACCACATATTTTTATTTTTTTTTTTTTTAAACTTACTATTATTGTTATTATTTTTTTCTTACTTTTACATTACTTATATATATATTTGTTGTTTTTTTTTTATTCTGCTTGCATGGGTATGGTACGCACGAAGACTTGGAGTATTTCTACTCTACACAGGAGGAGGCAGTTTTTGCTGTATATGTAATTTTTTTCTGCTTTACACATCTTGGTTTTTTTTTTTTTCGTTTTTCAATTTTTTTCTTTTTCCTTCCGTTTTCTTTTCTGTGGAAATTTAGATTTCTTTTTTTTTACATTTTTCTTCCTTCTTTTCTTCATATGTTAAATTTAGATGTTAGTATTCAACAAATTTTAATTGCTTCCTCTATTTTTTTAAAATTTGTTATATTGTTTTTCTCATTTCATACAATGCTTCTTTACATTCTTCGTACATTAATTTCGAGATCAGATCATTCAAAAGTTTTTCTTCCTTATCTATTTTTCTTTCCGTGATGGGTTTCTTGTCCTGTGCAGAGGTACCTGTTGTACTGGATCCTGAGTCGTCTTCTATGATATTATTTCACTTGATGATGTTAAATGAGGATCCAGTATTAAGATGAAGAATGGTAAACAGTCGATTTCATAAGTATTAAAAATAACGAGTCTTAGAGCGCACCATATCCAAGCGAACAAAATCATTTTTTCAGTTTCCATTTCCAAAAGTAATTTCAAGTATTCAATAAAAATTAAATGTTAAAATGTTATTTTAGAGCCTAAATCCAAGCCGAAAAATTCAAAACGTAGTTGTCCAGATATATAATTTACACTTTTTTCTTGTAGAGAATGTGTTCGAACATTTCGTCTCCTATACTTTAACTTAGAATGTTGAATATCCATTTTACATAAAGGCAAAATATTGCAAGTTTTCTTAAAAAAAATCAAAATTCTAAGAACGCTATTTAGTAAATAATTAAATTTGTTATGTCCATAGTAATTTATATTAGTATTGAAGCATTTCTTCTACCTTAAAATGTGTTCGAACTTTGAGCCCTATTCTTTAACATTAGCCGAGAACAGCCTTAATAGAAAAAAATGGTTCAAGGGTACCGAGTCCCCTTAAGTGAAATCCTTACAAAGTTCTTCCTTTCGCAAGACAATAACGAGGGCATTACCATGATGCATAACCGTACTTTACAGGAGGGTCTAAATAAAATTTTAAAATTTAAATTTAGATTAGAATTATAAATAAAAATCTCTTTACCTTTACAAAAACATGTAACATTTTTAAATAACGTGATGGGAATATTAAATGACAATGAAAATAAAATATTTATGTTGTGTGGGTTTAATGTTACATTTTGATGTGGGGCATTGAGCTTAAAATCTAACTTCAATTTCTGCTCAGTAATATATTTTGCGTCCTAAAGGATTCCTAGAATTTACAAAAAAAGTGTATAAATAACAAGTATATTTGGGTTGCATTTTGTAAATGAATATTCAAACTAATATAAGGTTTCATGTTTCAAACAAAGATTAATTTGACATATTCCTTAGCGACTCCCATTGATGATAAGATACTGACACAGTCTCCAAAACATTATTAACAAATTTTCCACTTGCATCTCAAGATTGAGGAGTGAACGAAACGTTTATTTATCAGCTATGATACAGAATTCTCAACAGCCCTTTTTGATCTTTCTGATAAAGTCTATAACAATATCTTGACCAACCTTTTTTCCATATTAACTGAAGAAGTGTAGTTCTATGCTACAGAACTTTGCCATGTTTGTTCGCAAGTCAAACCAGATATATTATTTGTTCGTCATTTATATTATTTAGCATTAAGATTATATATCATTTATAATATTTACATTCCCTTTTCCTTTTAAATCTGCTTTCCAGAAAAATCATTTAAACCAAACATTCATTCTTTTCAATACGAAACATAATTTTCAACTTAGATTATTATAGACCAATTAAAGATTAAAAAGAATTTTTAATTCTTTCATTTCAAAACAAAACATACTGTTGATGTTCATTTCAAGAACCTAATATTTATGTGTATTAAATATTTATTTCTAAACATCATAATATTCGTTCAAAACAGTATAGTATTTATCATTTCTTATTTAAGTATTATAATAAAAGAGTAACATGTTTAATTGAATTTTAAATCTCCAACATACATATCAAAATGAAACAATTTTGCAATTTTTTTCCAAATTTTCCACAAGTCATAAAAATCAAATTAAAAATAATAACAGAAATATTCTAACTGTATAACATACATTATTGCATCCTTTGCTTCGAAGAATTTTAGAAACCATTCATTTTTAAAAGAAGAATTTCGAAATTTTAGAATTAAAAACAATACAGCAACACGATATAATAATTTTCAAAAAAAAATTAAAATCATTTAACTAAATTCTAAGATACACTTGTGTTAACTTTTTGTCATTTCACGAAAAATAAGTATCAAAAGAATACAAAAAACAATTTCAATTAAACCTATCAATTTTATCTTCATATATTTTGAAATATGATTTCCCAAAAGTTTTATTTTAATTTTCAGAATGATATTTTTATAATAATAAAAAACAATAGAGCAGTTTAACTTCTCAAAAATAATGTATGAAAAATTTGAAATATTAAATGACTTCATAGGCATTTATATTTTACCATACATCACACTCTAAATAAAAGAAAACACTATTGTGTTTACTTTCCAAATATTTCATAACTTTAAGCTTCAAATCAAGTTACAGAAACCATGCCTTTTTTTTTTATATAAAATAGAAAACAATATTGTGTAGAATAACATTCTGAATATTAGTCCTACTTGATAAATTGAGATAAAAATATCAATGTACATCCAATAAAGAAAATATTATTCCACTACAGCTCTTATAATGCAGTTCAAAAGCTTCAAGATGGTAGCAGATTATCTAAACTTAAACAATGTAAAATTAATTAGCAGGATCAGATTATCATCTAGAGATGTCACATTAAATTTTGAATACTTTCTTCCAAATACAATGGTTTTTCCGGAGGTTGTTGTGGTCGTTCGGAAGAGAATTCGAGAGGCTCCTTATATTGTGGTCTGCACTAAAGTTTCTAAAAGGAAATTTATCATCTACTTTGATGTCAAGATTTTAAAGTAACTATCATTTTTGATTGCTCGTAGGGCTGATTTACCACTATATCTCTCAATCACTGTTTGTCTGCTGCTAAAATACCTAAAGATCCCTAAATGAATGAATAACTCCATGCATATGAATTCCAAACAGGGAAAATTTCTTTCTCTTTTGTTTCAGCCACGAAGGCAAAACAACACATCTAGTGTCCTCAAACTTTCATGATGTAACTATTATTGCTGTTCTTATTTAACTACAAATTCGAGGGAAATAAGTCCATCTCTATCTATGCAATCGCCTCTTTCTCGTAACATATTTATAAATTCCTTCTTGCAATTTTTAAAATTCTTTCATTTTTCCATACGCGAATAGAAACATTTTTAAAAAAGACAATAGTTTTTGTTCAGAATGAATTGTATTACATCTAATTTCACTCTCTTTCGCTTCAGCCACGAAATAGAAACGACACATCAGGCGTCCTCAACATAGCATTATGTAACGATAATCGCTCTTCTAACGTAATCATGGCAGAGGACTCAGATTGTACAGCGTCCACCACTATCTCGATGTAACTTTCTCTCTCTCGTGTTAGATTAATAAATGTATAATTTCAACTAATTAACGATTCCTCCTTGTACCATGACTGAATCAAAAATTAATTTTAAAAAAATTAAATTCATTATTCTTAATATATATATATATATATAAAGTTTAATATATGTATCATATTATGATGCTTATTCTGGCAAAGGTACAAAGGTATTGATCAATTTATTTTTTTATTCATTCTTAATTGTATACCTTTTTTTTAAACTATATCATCATTGCCAGAGTCAATATTCTAGGACACAATAGCTTTTTTATGTCTAGAGTCTCATATTCTTATGTACTGTGTTTTAAATGAGTTTCAATTTTATAAAAGATAAACAAATCTAATTCCAACTTTTCTAAAAATGCCTTAAAAATCACATCAAATGTTTCGTTTCCTTCAAATCACGTAATTTAATTTCCAACTTCAATTTCATTTATCTTAAAGTTTCTATAAATAACCTTTATTTTATGTTAACCTAATTTTATTTCTTACATTAAAACTTTGTATTGTTTTTTGTGTAAAAATTTCGTTTCAATTTTTTGTAAATTTAATCTTTTATAATGTAATGTAATAGGAATTATTTCAATAGTAACTCCCCTCAAAATAGCATATAATATTTTTAAAGAAAAATTAACTGTCCGTTACTTCCAATAACTGTTTCTGATAGCATATAATAATGTACATAAATTATGAAGCTTGGTAAGGACAATTTAGCTTCTTATGATTATTCCTCAATAAATCAATCACTGTCTTATAAATATGTACCTCTAAAAGTACATAGTAAATATTTTATTTTCTTTATTACATAATAAGTCTTTTCCTTAATAATTAAATCTTTGCTTATTTTTTTATTTTTAGAATCTTAAATGAAGTGGATTGTAAATTTTCAAGCTCTCGATTTCGAAGAATATATATTAAAAAAACGTTTTAATTAATTTTTTCTCTATAAATATGCAATTCTACTATTAATTTATTTTTATTTTTGTTTCTTTTTTTACGTGACATGTTACAATGTTAATTTATGAGCTCAAATTATGAAAAACAAATAACAGCAGGAGTAACTGATGAGCTATTCTTTGTAATACTTTTCTTTTGTGTCTCAGAAAAATACCGTAATTTTTATTGTATAAAACAATTCCAAATACGTGTTCAGTTTAACATAATAATTTAATGTGTACAAAAGAGCGATTATATATATCTTCACAAAACTACAAAATATGTGCCTTCATTATTTCCGAAAACTGTTAGCATATAATTTAATGAATTTTTCATTTTATTTTAAGATCACCTGAAAATTCTTTCGACAAACCCACAATCCCTTCGAAAATACGAATGCACAAAAAATAACTACTGAACACTTCAGAAAGACAAAAATATTCACAAAAAATTTCCGAACGCTTTGACAATGTTGCACGTAATAGGCTTTGTCTTAACCTATGATCTTGTTACCTAATTTTATTCCAATTATTTTAAATATACATACAAGACTTTATTTCGATATACACTCTACAACATAAGAATTGACACACCAAAAAGGATTTACCCGAAAGGGGCAAAATTACGTATGCATATATTTTCCAATAGAATATGTGAATAATTAATTTTTAGCACGCAATCACTGACTAGCCGAAGCTCCAGCGAGTTATAAAAGAGCCTCTAGATAGTGTTTAAAACAGGTAATATCTTACTGCTGATATAACTTTTAAGCGAGAATAATTCTGTGGACACTCGAAGAAAATATGAATGTCTCGTAGATGGATTTGCAGTATGAAAAGAAAATAACATCATTTGAGGTAACACATGCAACTATACTTAATGAAGCAGGTTGGTCATATCACAGGATCGCTCGTCATTTTGAATAGTTTAATAGTATCATTTGGTGAAGTTATCACAAATTGGTGACCCATGTCAGTACAGAACATGAAGAAAGTAGCGACAACAGAAGGACGACAACAGAACGCGAATACTAGGTTAATATCCATTCAGCTCTCATAACACCTATTGCATCCTTATCAACGACTAGACCACCTATAACACATGGATCAATAAGTTCCGAGACTAACCCAGAGATGGCGCTCGTAGTAAACCAGTAACCAGGTCTTTCTAGAGTACTAACCTTTGCTTGCAAATTAATTAATTAATTAATTAAATATATAAAATGTATCTAAGCTGTTTTTCATATAATGGTGTTTTATAATACATTGAAAGACTCTTTAGAGACATAATTGACTTTGAGCAATTTAGCCTTGATATTTAAATGATTCTCTCTAGGGAATGTTTAATGAGAATTATGGAAATAAGAGCAAGAATTTTATACTTTGATTAATGTTATAAAAGTAACAAGACATATTAATTATGTAATCATAAATTACGCATTGATAGAAGCTATATATAGTAAGATCTCTTTAATTCGGCATGTACGGGACAATGGCTGTGTCATATTACTTAAGTAACCAGTGCCGTTATCTAGCAGCTGTAATATAACGGTGGATGACGTCACTAAAACGTTGTATATGCTAATCAGTGAAGTAGGTTTAACGTTCTTTACACACACACACACACACACACAAACCACTCTATCTGGTTTACTCCGAATAACGCAACCTCTTAAGAAACTGTAGCTTTAGCGATTTTGCTGGATTATCAAGCTTCAATGCAGTTTTAATGAGGATAGCAAAGATATAAACCCTTCTAAATACACATTCAAGCCAGGGATGGAAAATGGAATTTTATTAAAATACCAAAATTAAAGTAAATTTAAATGCATTTTTTGAGTGCTAGTACCTTTCGTTTTTAAACATAGTAACTATATAATTTGTATTTATAATTAATAAATAAAATAGACATAGAATATATAACATTTATTCAATAAAAATGTCACTCACACAAGAATTAGTTTAATTTTAAGAATACTTATGTTTGAAATAATTTGTAAGATTTTTGATGTTATCGATTGCAAGATAATACATAATTAATTGAACATTGGTGACTGCAATGTAGGGTCTTTCGATAGGTAACTCAGTGAATTAAGGCAAAGGCCATGAAAGCCCTCACGCCACTGTTTCTTCTCCATGGATACCTTCAGGAGTATTTGTAGTGGTGAAGGAAGCATTCTAGCTGGAGTATCATGGATTGGAGTAAATGTTTTCACCTATGGGACCCGTTTCTAATTGAGCCTCAATGAATAGGGAATACATGTCTGGGAGCATCTAACATAGTGGTAGGATATTCGCTTGACTGCCATCTGCCTCACAGCCCGACAACCAGTATTTTTATGGAATGAAGTGTCATTTCATTTGATAGTAGGAACTCTTTGGTTGTCATCCATGGCATCCGTATAGAACGGTGATATGTCGACGAGATTCTACGCTCTATATTAATCATTTCCTTTCATAGACCCTTCGTGTCAAGTTTCAGCAATGAAATACAATGTCGCAAGTGGTACTGTTTTCTACTTCTTGTTTTCTTGCTTCTCCAACGCTTCCCTGACCGACGTGATTGCCATACCCCTTCCCAATAAAGCAAGTTATTCTCTGATGAGCAGGCGTTTCCGACCATCCCTGGATAGATTGTTAGAACGTGTAAGGTAAGCATTCCTCAAAGGGATATCCGCCAAATCTACGAGTCAAATAACTGCTTGCATCTGAAAAAGCGGCGGGACAAACCTCTTTGTTCGATTTTGTATCCGTATTTTCTAAATATACCATTCAATTTCTAGGATTCGGTTAGTGGTAACGATTTTAATACTTATTTAACATCTACCGATTTTCATCTCATTCGGTTAATTTCTTCTTATTGCCTCTCTTTTTATGCTATTTAGTGCATTGCCATCTCACTAATCTAATTAAATATAATTAATTTTTCTCATAATTCTAATTATGTCCGTTTTGTAGGTTTAAATGTTATTTCCAGTACATATGAGATTGTGCAAACAGTATGTTAGTTAATAATTTTACTGTTTGCTTATAAAATATATATTTCGTTGTCTAAGGAATAAATATAATAATTACGCAACAAAACTATACGTATCCAAAAGCACTCATTTCATTTCAGTAAACGTCATTTAGGAAAATCAAATTACGCCAGCAACTATGACGTTCCATTTTTTGTTAATAAATTATACATTAAGTATGAACCCCCTCCCCCTCCAAAAAAAATACAGGAATTAATTTTTCTCAATAATTTTATCTCTTTTAATGTATCTTAGAATGATATATTACTTAAAACTTAAAACAACTTATTCGTAGACCCTAAAATCGATGCAAATATTTTATAGAGCAGTCATTTTTAACTCATGGGAAGTATACTTACTACTAAGATATAACAACGAGTAAAGTCATGATAAAGTAACAAACCAACGCGCACCTTACACACACAGCAAGGTATACCAGATATATTTGTACAGTTTGTAGTATTCATTACCTGAGTTGACCCCTTTCTTCTGTAGTTTCATGAAAAGAAATGAGTTCAAATTTTTAATGTTATCTTTACTTAATTATATATAAAATGTATCTAGTTTACTTTTTTTGCAGGTTTTAGTCTTAACGAAATATATTTTGTAAATATCGTGCCAGTGCAACATAAAAAATACATTTTAAAAAGTCAATCTCTGAATACCATCCAGCGGACATGACAAATGTACTCACAATCCTCTATCCCCCGAATATGTAGGGTTTTGAAAAATAAATTTTGGCTAATAAGCTAAATGAATTTTTTGCCTTAAATCAGTCGTAATTCAAAGTATATTCTATTATCTAATTACTGGAAAAATGGCTAATTTAAAGCATAAAAATAACAATTTAAATTAAAGTCATCTCACAGATTAAAATGAGACTTTATGAGCCTGCATACCATACTAAAAATAAAACCTTCTAATTGTTAGATATTATTTCACAAATTTAGAAAACTTCATTAAATTATGAAGCAGTATAAGATTACTAAGATAATATACAACAAATATTATTTTTTACCAACTGGTACATGAAGATATTTTGTTCACTGACAATATTGCATGTTTCTTATAAAATACTTAGTAGTATGTGTATGCATTTCATATATGACGCTTAAAATAATTCTCACACTTGTCATTCTTTTTCATCCGAATAATCTCACTACTAAACCTTAAATGTATCATAAATTCTTTTGTACATGTTACCTAAATAATTTATGACTAAGGTAACATATAATTAACATTTAATTAATTAAAATGTTAATTAAAAAGTATGTTTCGTTGTTTTGAATAAAATGTTGACAACTTTAAACTAATTAAATGCTTATTGAAAACTAAAGTTCTTTATATGTCATATATTTTCAACCAGAAAATATTAATAAATAAAATTATTTTCTTAAATGAAAAGTTTTAATTAAATAGCATATTAATTTTTGAAAATTAATTTATATAGTTAGTTTGATAATTTAAACAGCTTAAACAAAATTTAATTAAATAGAAAAATATATAACTTTATACAAAAATGTCATATTCTACGGCAGATATTATCATTTTAATTAAATTTTAGGCCCATATGTTTATTTTAAGAAACTGACGCTCTTAGTTTTCTTTATTATGTGGCGAATTAAAAACAAATTTGGACACCAATTTATTAATAAATATTGATATTCATCCTACTTATCAAAATTGACATTTGGCGATATTCCATTTAATACCGCTTATCGTATTCCAACCTATTTGAGAAAAATATTTACTGTAAAACAATTAAGCTAAAGAAAGCCCTATAATTCTCTTATTGCGTTTACGGATAACTACTTTTCAACTATTTTAAAAATCCATTATTACATATCTTTCAAACGAAGTATTAAATAAAAAAGATTTTAATTGACTCCTCTATGGTTTTTCATATTTTATTGGGTAGATAATATTCCTCTTGTATTATTATATTTCTCCCCCCCCCTAAAGATCATAGCAAATGGGATTTCAAGACAATGCACAACATTTAAATAAATGTAAAGATAATGTTACCTTTAGAAGAAAGGTTTTTGATCCAGAAACGGAATTAAAACACTTTCGTCTTTTTAAAAAATCATTAGTTTATTAGGGATACGAATGTTCACACGCACATCATCTCAATTCTTAATGTCCTAAACATTTGTTACATATTACAGTTACAATAGCAGGAAATATAGCAAATTACTTTGTTCATACAAAAAATATTTAACAATAGTTTTATATAAGAGATAATATTTATTTACCAAAAGATATTTTGAAATATCAATAATTAATACGAATTTAATACTCCAAATGAACCATTTAGTTGACTGTCTTATCATCTAATGCAACGCTTCTCAACATTTTTTTATTCACATAGCCTCTGTAGTGCTACAGGTACCATATATATATATATATATATGAGTATGTGTGTATGTGTAATAGTTTGAGACGCAAAATAATTTTCAGTACCAAAATGGTGTCAAATATTGAAATATCTTTGAAAGAGAGACTAAACAACAATTACATAAACAACAGATTTTCTTCATTTTTCAAAAACTAATTATATAATAAATCAGACTTCCAAACTCTTCTAAAAAAAGGGCAATATGCGGAAAAAGACGAATGAATCATATTCAGGAAACATAAACGTGATTCCCTGGAAAGTACCATAAAGCAAGGGATCATTGAGGATGTTGGCAGCACTCGATGATTTAAAATCTGGATCGAAAGCTGACAAATACAGTATGAAGTCCAAATATACGCTAGAAAATCTGTTCTTTTACTTTTTTTAAATACATAATTATTATCCATTAGCTGTTTAGCCCGTTCTTAGTCCGTTGAAATCATCTTCCCTTCCTTTAGAACGGATTCACAAAAAAAAAAAAAAAAAAAAAAATCATATTTTGACTGTTATTATACTTATTTTCGAAAAAAAAATTTCATTCTAGGTCTAATCGAAGATGACTACGTGACGAAAAATCAAGACGATACATGAGCAATCATTCAAGGGCATTGGCAGGGCAACCAATTGCTATTCAATTATAGTTAGAACCTGGTTACGTTACTCTCTGTTTCCCTTCAACTAACACTTCGCTTACATTAAATGAATTTGGTTTAATTGAAATAATTTCCCTATAACTGAAAAGTGATTTAAGTAGATTATGTAATACTATGGAAGTAGTATAATAAATATAATTAATGAGTTCCCTTTATAACTAATAAAGCCTTTCATACGACAGTTATCAGTTTAGCCATTGCTACAGGTTTTGAGAAAAATTCATCAATTTGAGATAAATATAAGAGTAAGGAGCTTGAAAAGTAATTTTAAGGAGGATCTACAAAATATTAAAGATTCGATCCCTGATCTATAAATCTTCAAAAGACTAAACCCAGTTTATTCGATCAGATAAATATTAGGTTATTGTATTAAACGTTAGGTCAGACGCACAAAAGGTCCATTCCTACAAATTGAAAAGATTTTAAAGTAGTTTGATTATTCATCGATCTGAATAAAGTAGCATTCTGTGACTTTTAATTCACTAAACTATTTATTCGCGACTATTATTTATTTTTATATATATATGTGTGTGTGTGTGTGTGTGTGCGTGTGTGTGTGTGTGTGTTTGAGAGAGAGAGAGAGAGAGAGGTGGTGGATGGTAGTAATAAAAGGGCATTATATTATTAACCCTTGAATTTCACACACACACACACACACACACACAGAGTATCGTATTAGTCTTGACGCCATTTAACAGAAAACAGTATACAATATCAGAAATTTACTGTAGTAATGCCATCCGTCGTTAAAAAGATATATTTTTGAAAAACTTTCCTCTTGAATTTTCTGTAGTCGTTATAATTTGAGCTGGAAATGATAAAAAAATTAGTTGCCATCATTCAAATGTACTCGTATCTTCAATAGAAGGAATTTTGTAACTATATTAGATTCGATAGTTTTGTATTTTCTCACATTTGATGTAATATCCTTTATATATTTATTTGCTCCTGACAATGAATTAAAAAATATGTGAAGTAATATAAATTGAAATTATTTTTTTAAATCAATAGAAAAGCAATTTTTTGTTCAACACCAGGAATGATAATAGTTTTAACTTACACATCACGTTATCATTGTGAACGTTATTTAAGCTGTCATCTAAGCATTTGAACATCACATGGAAATAATTAGTAAAATTTATCAGATGGGATCTAAAATCATCCTTCTTATTTTGCGTTGAAAAAAAGACATAAATTACTCCCATTTTTAAAATAGAGTGTTTTATTATATACGAAGACTAGTAAAGATAATAAATTGCTTTACACTCCGCAATAAACTAAACCAATATTTTAATTTGAATAATGCAAATAAGTTATACATGGAAATAAACTAATTTTAGATTTTTTTTAATATGGATTTAAAGAACTAAGTGGTTTTTATAATAACAGCTTAGTTTCTACTTAAGTTAAATTATTTCAAAATTTTCAAAACAGCATTACTAAACGTCTCTCAAGAAAGGAAGGGATATATTAGTAAAACTGACAAAATAAGAGAAAATTCTATTTTAATCTGAAATTGCAGCTCAAGAAAGACTACTTTAATTAAATTTCATCTAATTCTTTTACGAAAAACTTATTTTCATCATGTACAGTCTCTTTATACCTTAAGAAACTTTTACTTTCTTTAATCGAAGGAATGTTCATTCACCTGAGAGTGAAAAAAAATGGAAAATAAAATAATATATAAGAAATTGGAAGAATGAAAAGAAAGAAGCCGAGCGGAGGTAAAAAAAAAAAAAATCGGAACCGGCAGAGGAGATAGAAGGTTGTGACCACAAAGCGATTGTCCGTAAAGACATTCGATCTGCGGTCACATTCCGCTGCATTTAGCGGTTCACTTCATTTCTTTCGAAGCTCTAGGTAATTCCTTCCAGCGATCACAAATTCCTTCCATTTAGAGAAATTTTCCGCCACAGTGATCTTACATAGATATTTTTTTTTCAAAATCAATACGGAAAAATTAGAATAAAATTTAAATGCAGCTTTGTTGGTTGGATTGTTAATTAGATACCGTAGAGATAACAAAGAAGGGATAAAGTTTCGAAAAGGTTGTATTATGACTGAGAAATTTATAGAGATATCTGGAACAAATTCTTCCTGAATATTAAATTATCTTTATGTACCTAATGTTACAAATTACAGCTATTAATCTTGATTTGTTCGATTTCGGATCGTGGTAGATTGAAGTAACCCGTAATATACAGAAGACAGAGTTGGACCTATTAGGTTCTACAACGACGGTCCTCAAAAGTTCAAGAAACGCTGGTAAAAATATATAATTTTAAATATGTACTACGTATTAAGATAAATTTTAAGAATAGCACATAAAAATTAAGTTTCTATTTCAATCGTTTTATAGAAATACTTTAAACATTACGATTTCTCGGGATAATAATTAAAATTGTACGGTATTGACGGTTATTTCCATCCACGATTTACTGAAACCTAATTAATCAACATTAAAAAAGTGTAATTTACCATATTTTGTACATTAAGATCAAATAATATGTGTAATAAGCTTTTTCTGCAGTTGTCTCGATTTTTTCTTAGTAATGATTAAAACTTCGTGATACATCTTATCTTAATTAAAGATATTAATTTAAGGAAACTGTTTGATAATGATGTTGTAGAATAAAAGTAATTATTTTGAAGGAAACTGTATGGTTAAATAATTGTTTTAGATTTAAAAAAATGTAGTTTTAAAGGTGTTCTTATCTTATCTTTGTTGTTTATGTGTACATTTTTAGAAATTCATTATCCGGAATATATATATATATATATATATATATATATATATATATATATATATACATGCGTTTGTTTTAACTTGTGTTTAATGTGTGTCTTCAATATGGATCATTACAAAAATTATTTTCTGAATAAAAAATTATTCCCAAATAAATCGTTATTTTCTTAAAGAAATTTATAATTTCAAACTGACAATACAATAATAGCACAGGTAATATTTTTATCTTAAGCAACTGGTGACCGGTATGTTACTAAAAGTTCGTGGGTGTATTAGATAAATTATAAAATAATCATAATACAAATTTTTCTTAAAAAGCGTAAATGCACAGATGGGGGCATGTAATTGAACAGCAAAAATTTACGCTTTATGAAATCTTAAAAATAATTGTTTATGGTTTAAGTGAGCACAATATTACTGGATTGAATCAGAAATAATTTTAAGTAATATATATATATATGCGCGCGTGTGTGTGTGCAAGCAAACTTAATTATTATTCAAAAAAGATAATTCATAAAAATCAAGAAGTTGTTAAGTATTTCAATTTAAATACACAATAACACAGATAATCCAGCATCTTGGCTGCTTTAAAAAGAAGAATAATCAAATATTACAACATAAAAACAACCATAAATATACACAGGGATTTTCGAAATTCGTGGGCAAATATTCAAGAGTTGATAGAAAACATCTAAACAAGAAATTTTCATCCAACAATGCATAGTCGGGGTCCAAGTGGGGAGCCACTAGACGACGATGTAATGGAAAGCAAGCATAAAGAGCGAGATTTCTTACATATCGTCCTTTTTACCGTGAATTTAACGAAGCAGGTTGACGCATAGTGATCAGGAAAATCCTATCTCCAAGTTGAGATTGCTCTCAGATGCGTTTGAAGAGAATATAATAATAACATTCGCAACTGCTTCTCCTAAATAAAGCTTGCTAATTCCTCTGAAACCTTCACTTATTTCCTTATATATATAAATGTATTTCTTATTACAATTTCCCCTCAAATTGGAAAATACTTTCTGAAGAATAACATAAAATAATAATTGCTCGTGGTATCGAAAGTGCTTACTTAATAACATAAACACCGGAAATATATTAACATTCCAACCCTGAATGGATCTAATCGAACCATCTCTAATTTATTTCGTGATAATAACATCGATTTTTATGACATATTGTTTAAAATATTTTTATACAGATAATTGTTTGTAGCTTATAATTTTTCAGACGTTTATAATTTTTCAGAATTGTTATTTTTCTTTATATATAAGAAGAAAAAAAAGGGAAAATGACATTTTGCCTCATTGGGTCTAAGCGACCCATATCACTAATATATTTAGATATACGAATAAGAATAAATTTTATACTTTTGGGTAGTCTTCCAGTTAAATAATGTTTTACAGATTTCGTGTAATAAAATTTATTTCCTTGTTATTTGATTTCCAACTGGATATGATTCTTGTTTCATATAAGCCAAAAGAGAAAAAAAATTATCAATAATCCTTCTTTCAACTAAATACAATTTGGTCCAAGTTCCAGAGTAGAAAAGAAGAGACTAAATATAATTTATATTATGATAAACTAAATATACTCTATACTCGCATGCTACTGAAAAATACGTTGCTGTGGGCACATGCTATGAAGAAATTTAGAGATGGTTTGAATGTTTATTCTACAATATAATTAACCTGGTTGCAATACAGGAGTTTGTTGTTTTATGTATGTAAGTTCTTCTCAAAATAAACTGTATAAAAGGCTTGGAAAGCAACTGACCCAACATCACAGAAGTATTAGAATGAATAAAAAAGTCATTCATTAACAATAAATAAATTGATAACTGCTAAAATAATAAAGGGCCGCGGTAGCCTAGTGGTCAAGGTCGTGGACTAGCGGCCGGCGGTTTTCGTTCAGTCGCGGGTTCGATCCTTGGCCGCCAAAGACCCGCCGTGTAGCCGGGGCTGATGCACGTTAAATCTGTTCGGGGCCCAAAGTCCTCCCGTTGGTGTGGTGTGGATGTTAGGAGAGGAGGTGCCAGCTCAGGTGTCGTCCTCGTCATTTGACCATGGTTCAAAATTACGAGGTCCGTCGCCAATAGCCCTCGTGTTGCTTCTAGTGCGACGTTAATAAGAACTAAACTAAAATAATAAAACCAGTTAAAAGAGGAAGGAGTAAAATTGAGATATAAAAGTGAAGAGTGACCGAAAAACGTAAACGATGCTTCGCTTTAGCGTCATTCTTAGTTTTTCTTTGCAAAGAATATAATAATGTGTAGTGTACTCCAGGTTTTCTCAGTAAAAATTATTTATCTAGAATAACGAAAATAAAATATAATAATTTTTAAATAAAAATTTCTACTATCAAATTTCTACTAGTCTTTAACACCATTCATAAAAACAGCAGATTGGTTAGTTCAAAAAATATGGGGGAGAGTAGAGATTAAATAGTTAGTATAAAATGTGTTACTTTTGATACCGAGGGTTAGGTGTCGTCCTCGTTGCTTAACCGAGGCTCAGAATTACAAGTTCCGACTCAAATAGCCCTTGTGTTGGTAAATAAAACCAACCAAGCAGTGAACCAAAGTATTCGTTATGTTTCCATAGCAGAGCTCCGTGTTTAGTTAATTTAGTTTTTATTAACGTCGCACTAGAAGCAACACGGGAGCTATTGGCGACGGACCTCATAATTTTGAAACTCGGTCAAGTGACGAGGACGACACCTGAGCTGGAACCCCTCTTTCCTAACATCCACACCACGCCAACAGGATGACTTTGGGCCCCGAACAGCATCAGCCCCGGCTAGTCTTTGGCGGCCAAGGATCAAACCCGCGACAGAACTAAAACCGCCGGCCACGAATCCGAAACCATGACCACTAGGCTACCACGGCCCAGCAGAGTTCCGAGATATTCCACTGTGATAAATAAATGCATATAATCACAGTCTGAGGAAGTTCTCAGTCAAGTGTAGCTGCTCTCTGTATGTAATGAACAATATTATTTGGGTATCATCTGTTCTTTTTAATTCATCTTCCTCTCCATCATCTATGCGATACTGTATTAATTTTCGGACACAATCCTCAAACAAGTTTTGCTTTAGAGTGAGTACTTTTTGTTTCTTAATACAAATAGGTAGTGGTTAAGAATATAATGAAATTAAAGTTATTTAGCAATTATTACAGGTTTAAATTTTTAACTACTTATTGAATGTTGGCATTAAAATGCTTCATATTATAATATGTATTTACCATGGAACAGATAACAAAATATGTAAGGAACAAAATATTTTTACTTCAAACTGTGCCGATTAATATGATTAGATAACTGTACGTTTTTCCCTAGCATTATTTTTATTAGTTTTTAAGATAACTTGCGTGAAATGAGAAATCATATTTTGAGAAAATGTTCTTTAAAGTTTTCCATGTAGTAAATTGGATTAGAAGAAGAAATGTAAATTTTTATCGTAACGTTGGAAGTAATTAAAATATTTTCATGAAGTTGGTTTTAAAATATTCAGAAAATCAACAATTTAATATCTATATATTTTTTCAGAAAACTAAATGCTTTAGTGTTAAAGGGGCGTAAGACCTCTTTCCAATATTCGGAATAACCAAAAGAGAAGAAGCTAAATATTAACAACTAACATGCAAGTCAGATGTTGCTTGTAGGGCGTGATTGCCTATTGGTTATGGTCTTGCGGGTGACACTGTTTTCATCGATTCGTGGTTTTGAACCCTGATGTTACTAAAAACTCTCTATAAAGCGGGGCTGATGCTTTTTAAATATGTCGAGGTCCCTAGTCCCCCATTTGCATAGTAACAAAGTTGGAGTGTGAGGTGGGAGATCAGATGTCGTTCGCGTCATTTGACTGAGGCTCAAAATTAAGAGTTCCGTCGCCAACAGCCCTGTTTTCGATTCTTTGTACGACGTTAAAAAGCAATTGCAATCACATCCCCGATGTTTTTCGAGTCAGCAATTAAATATGCATAAATATGATTTAATTTTGAACAAATAATTCCCATACATATACTTAGGAATCTCAGTAAAAATACTATTTGCCATGAATTTTTTTCGAACAGTAAATAATGAATTTTTTTTTCCAATTATTTGATAAATTTATAAAATATTAAATTAATTCAATTATCATGATACATAATTACTAGAAATAACTGAGATATTTAGAGTATTATTAAGGTAAGATATTCGACCCTGGGTGTCATTATATGTATCATAAGGAAAATATTTTTAGCAGTCTAAAATTTTAAACTGTTTTAATATCATTGTAGGGGGATGAAAAAGTAAAAGTTCGCATTTTTATTCTATGAATTTTCCCCTTTGTAATTCTTTTTAAATCTAAATAAGAAAATTATCATATGAATAGTAAAGGATCACATAATGAGTAAAAATGTTTAATTAATTTATTTTTCTTAAATAAAATGAATGACAAAAGAAATAAAATCTTTTATTTAAAAAAAATGAACATAATATTCCCATCACGAGTATTTCACCGAACAATATAAAATTAATAATATTTTGACAGATTCTATCATAATTTTGCATTGAACATGAGTTTTTACTGTGAAAATTCATATGAGTTTAAAATAAAGTTTAATTTTTTTTTTTCAGTTGTCTCAATAAAAATATTCTTATTTTAGTTTTAATTGATAACATCACCAATAGATGGAGCCACGATGATATTCCAATAAAGATAACCTTTCTTCATTTTCCAAAAGATATTAATAAAATATAACATTAAAAATAAGAATAAAATTGTTACAAAATAAACAATTAATTATTTTACTTTACAACTGTAATTAAATATTTGTTTCATGTAATTATTTAATATTTTTAGCTTTCTACATTATTAAAAGAAATAAGACTTTTTTTAATATTTTTTTCAGTTTTTATAGACTTAGAATCCTCGTCAAATACGTAAGTGAACAAAAGCGTCACCACCGATACAAAGGGAAACGCTGATGCACTTACCGTGCGGATCCTTTCAACTTCCCCGTTTGGTCGCTGTTAGGCTTAACAAATCATTTTCATTCGCTCGCGTCTTTGGCCAGGTAGGAAACTAGGATCATTTCTCAATATGTTACTATTTTTGAATGATCTTTGATTATGTAAATACAATTTGAGAAAACATTTGTTTTAATAACGACGGCTTCTCGTAGTTTAATCGTTTCGTGAAATAATCTGAATGGTCCAGTGCGAAGTATTCGTAACTACCTTCAACCGTCTTGGAATGTTTTCTTTTCTTTTTCTTTCTTTTTTTTTTTGAAGAAACATAATTAATATTTTTGTGATAAATCTAAATTATACCTACATGTGTGCGCCAAGTTTCATATGAATATATGCTAAGCTGTAGTTTTTTTTTTTTACTAAAACATGGTTAGACGTACAGGCTAGCTGAACTTTTATTTGATACGTTATAATCCAACCAATTGGTGTCAAAACCATTGGTGGAATAATATCTTAAGCAATATTCCGTACTTAACTTGTAAGCAATTTTTCATATATCAGCATGTTACCTTCGCCGTTTCATTCACGGGGCAATAGAATTGCTTAAATACAAAATTAAATTCGTCTAACACTCGTTACTTGCTAACATATTTTTGTTTTGAGAAAATGGTGTCAACAAAAGTGTAAGTGCATAAAATAAAGGATACACGTGGTGTTAGTTTCAAACGATTGACATAATAATACATTATGATAATATTAATTAAATTTAATTTGCTTAAGGTTTATTTACATCGCTCAGATGAATTTAATTTAGTATGTTTGAATCTGTTTTTATTTTGTTATTTGATCATATTATTATTATTTATTTTAATAATTTAACGTTTGCTTTTATATATTTCAACATTTAATTTAGTTGTCGATTTTTTTTGAAACACTCATCTGTTGTGTGATTTTTTTTTTTTTTTTCCATTTTTGTTTGTTCAACCTTTTTGTTCTTTAGAATGATTTGATTATGAAAATAAAAATGCATCGAGAATTTGAAGAAAGATAATAATCATAATCTTTTTTGATAATAACTTCTTCTTTTCAGCCTGTTACAGAGAAATAATTGTACTTTATGCTAAAAAATATTCGTTTTGAATAATTCTACTTTTTCAGTTTTAAAATACACTGAAAAGTAAGACCAAGACATTGTTTATTATCTTTATTTTTTCTTCAATTATATCGAACAAAATTAAAAAATATTCCTTAGAGGTACAATCATGTGTCGAAAATAGTTTCACAACTTCTTTAAAGGAGTTTAATACATACGTAGAAAAAGCAATCAGCTGTAAGTCTTTTAAATAAAATTTCTATTACACAAATTATACCCATCCCTTGGTTATAATTTAATGCAGAAAAAGAAAAGAGATGGGACACAAATTAGATCCCCAAAGAAAAGAAAGCTGAGTGAAAGTTGCATCACTAACTTTAGATCTAAGGACGGATTAAAATATTTTGAAGCTCAAAAACCGATCCTTTTTAGCAGCGCCATGGCATGCCTAACTCAACCATGAGCTCCTTTTTATCGATTCGGAGTGGCATAATATTCTTCAACGATTACTCCTACTGGATATAAATATGTAGAACGTTTACTTTCCATCAGAATAACATCAAAGACTTTTTTTTTTGTTTCGATTAATGTGTCTTTTTGAAATACCCTCAAGATGGTTTATGCTATTGGAAAATTTATTCCACCAAGTAATGAAAGACTTTTTTTTTGTTGTACTTCGTTCAGTTACGTATTGCTGTTGTTAATTTATGTTACCCAGTCATTTGGTTGATTCTGAATATCAATGTAACAGCAAATCAATATTACTGATTAGTAGTGATTAAAAATATAAAATTAAGTAAGATTATAAACAAAAAGTTAAAATTTAATACCATGATGAATAAATTCGGAATTGATTTCAGATGCTATGAATAAAGAAAAAAAAGAAGATTAAAATAGTTTCTATACATTTTATATATATAATCCTTTATGCTAAATGTATAATTTCAGTGGTAAATAATATTCGTTGCAAAGAAAAATATCAAAACAAGTTTGAAACGTTTTAATCATTTTCTATGATTATTAAATGATTTAAAGGAATGAAATATATTTTTTCATTAATTTGACTTTTACTACTGAGAGAACATGTTTGGGAATATTACTATCAATGATTCGGATTAAGTAAATTTGTTTGAGAAATAAAAGCTATGTTGGGAATTTATGTCTCAAAACATCTCTAAGTAGTATAAAACAAAGTAAACACAAGGCAACTGTATATATATATATATATATATATATATATATGTATATGTATATATATATATATATATATATATATATCATATAACATATTAATAAAAATTAATATATATGTATATATATATATGTGTTTTATTAATTTGTTTAAAACACTCAGTCTACTGTGCTTTCAGTACAATGCCTTTAGTGGTTTGCGGACTCATACCTGCCATTCTTCCGAGCTGTACGTTCGAGAGCTGATGGCAATGAAAAACATCCATATTTGAAAATTGATGCACGTGAGTTTGTTGAGGCTAAAAGATCTTCCAATATGTCTTGATGTAGAAATTTGGAGATGGAGGTGCCAGTTCAGATCCTCGCGATCTTTTGACCCAGAGGTTGAAAATTTCGAGGTCTATTGCCATTGCCTTCAATTGATACCTACCATGTTGATACAAACCACGAGTCCGCATTGTCTTTCAAATAGTTCATTCAATTATAATGATATTTGGAAGTAATTTTTTTTTAAAAAAAGCAGACATGTAATTTATTTAATAAGTGATAATTGCAATTTCTTAAAGAGTTTCTGAGAAGATGATTATCTGAAGTCTATAAATTTATTCTTGAATAATATTAAAGGAATTTATATGAGCCCAAGAATAATTTTTAAAATTAGTTTGTTTTCAGATCATTCCAGAATTTATGTGTAATTTTTTTTTAGTTATGACGTATATATATATATTGCTTGGCAGCTACCATTTATAAGTGTATTAGACTTATTTAAACAGATTTCTAACTTAAGTGCTGGTTTACGTTTTTTTAAATGTTCTGGTAACACAATTCATAACTTCAATCTTGTCAATTCAGTACTATCAAACAAGGAAGTCTCACACTTTATTAAATTATTAATCATCTTAAACGTGCACTTTCTAAAGAAAGAAGCGAAGAGAACGCATTTATTAAATAATCAATTATGGATTGCTTCAAGAGCATTTTCATTTAATCATGGTGCATTGACAAACTTAAGTTAGCGCATCTATTCATCTCTTTGGCAGAGTTTATTTCCCATAAAAATTTCGTAAAAGT
>BMAW01026231.1:0-87374 GCA_019974015.1 Nephila pilipes
AAACTATAACAAATTCTATTGAATACTCTGAAACTCTCACACACACACACACACACACACACACACACACACAATACTATTATTTCTTAACTCCAGAAATATTGAACTGAAACATGTTATACTTAAATCGTAGCACAATAAGGAAACTTTTAATCCAAGAATAATGAATTTATTCTATCTTCACACGAAAGAGAGAAGATTCATTGGGATTAGCAGCGGACGCAACGCACGTCAGTTCTATCAGATAGATAGGTGAGAAGTGACAGAATATTTTCACTGTTTGTTTCTCCAGGGAAGTTAAATTAAAGATGATACAAATCATATGATATTAGATGTAGGGATCTTTGAGTATTTTATATGGAGTTTGAAAGTCTGGTAGGGAACATCCCTATTGGTTCAAAGCAAGCATGAGAAAGGCTAATCGAGTGATCATCGCATAAATTAAAAGATTGAAAGGTATGGGATCACGAAATAACGATGAACTCATTACTATGGTATTTAAAATATAGGATACCTTAAGAAATTAATCAAATTGAAGAATGAAATCATAACGATATTCAAAATGTGAGCTATTAAAAATATTTCATTTCTCATATCACGAGATAATTAATTTGAATATATTTCAATGCGTTGTCCAAACGTAAAAAAGAAGAGTTTGATTTTTTTTTATTTGATAAGTGTATCATATATTTTTCACGTTATAGAAAGAGAACTTTAGAGAGCGTTTTTCATGTAATTTTAGAGGAGTAGTGTAGTTTTTATAAGCAAAATAAGTAAAGTTTAGCTAGACATTAATTCATGCACATCAAAATGACATAGAAGAAAAGAAAGAGTATTTTTCTGAACATTTGTACAGTTAAAAGATCAAAGACTATCCTAGCATCGGAAACACCTGAACAAGAGAGCTTCGTCTGTACCAAAAACGTATGAGAGCTTCTATATCCAAGGCAAGGAGAACTTCGGTGAAAAGAGCATTTCTTCTACAGCGGCTCTACAGTCGGAATGTGTGTGGGCTGCTATGACTAGGGCAAGAGATTGTGTACCTCCAAAGTTTTCAATAAAATACGAGAAAAAATAATAATTGTTTTACATCTAAATAAAATTTACTGTTTTAATTGAGCTTAGTGAAATTTTGCACAATTTATCTTAAACTAAAATAAGAAGAAAATTACAGTATACCTGGTATTTCGAAAAAAATGACCATCCCCTTAAATGACGTATCTTTACACTCCTAAAGCCTTGAAAACACGAGGTACTTTAGCTAGCCCTTAATACATTTTATCTGGTATTGTTATTCAGCTTATGTTTTTTCAATTTACGAGATTATTTATGAGTAAAACACTTCGTAATAATTTTTAACTTTAGTTAAATAATTTAAGGCTGATTAATCCCTAGCGGAAATGGTCTGTAATATTACAGTATAGTTATTGTAAAACTAATTCAAACTCTGTAAATTTAAAGTTTTCATAGATTTTCTCGATGTATTCCGGAGGCTGCAACTAGTTAGTAAGATAAAATATATTCCCGAAATAAAATTTTCTCGAACAGTCGCGTATTGAATATGTCCTAGTATAGCAAGAAATTCGTAAGTGGCTTTGACAACTAATCGACGCATTGCCGGACATTGCTTCATGAAAAATTGACTTCTTCCTTTGTTTTGAGAGGAAAAACCGAACAAATTAAAATTTGCTCATATTGTAATTTCTTATGTATACTTGATTTTGAAAGAGACTAGATCCATGAGGTCAATGAAGCGGAGAAAATCTATCACCAGAGAATGAGAAGTAAAGAGATCTATCATCGTCATATTCAGGTACAGAAGAAGATGTATGAAGAAATAGCGCTCACAAATCCACACAATTTACAGATGGGAAAAGTCTTGTGGCTAAAAAGAATTCAAGGTTCCTCAGGTGCCCACTAGAGAACCTTGAAAGAGCTATCTGGTCAAATCGATCTCCTGAAAATACAAAGGCTCCTCCAGATTGAGCCATAAAATACCAAACATAGACAGGTAGAGTTTCCAAAATGTCTGATTAAGTTTCTTCCATGTGGAGGAATTTTCCTAGTCATTGAAGTCACTGTCTTTGGACAAATTACTGACTGAACCTTCTCTAGCTAGAAAATCAACACCTTATCATTTCCATCGACGTCAACTTAAAAATATCCACTAAATATGAATTTCTTGTTGTAGAGAAAGGTATTCCAGCTAATCTAATATAAGCAACTATCTTAAAACCTACCTTCAAACAATTTCTTGAATATTGTAGATAGCTACATTAGTTGTAAAGATGATACAAAAGAAACCCAGATATTTTTGTAATTAATTTCCCTTCTAATAGATTTTAGGTTCTCTTATCTCTCTCCAAACCAATAAGTTCAGAAAGGAAAACTATACACGAGTCTGGATAAAAGAATTAAATCTCCATACACAAAGTTTCTACTTCCAGAGCGGTCCTTGTTTTCTTTGTTACCACATCAAAAAATATCTGAATTGCATTTGTCAGAACGTCGCTTTCGAGGGTTATTTTTTGGAGGTACTCAGGAGAGTAGATCTGTTCACATATAGAACGAGAGCTTATCTCCCTCCCCGCCCCGTAAAAAGACATTTTGAAAACTCTCCGAAGGATTCACGTTAGATGCTAATAACTGTAAAATTTTTTACTAGAAAAGTATTTATTTACGAAAAACATTATACTGATATATTTAAATAAAAATTGGTGCTGAAATATATTAAAATGTTTTCTTATACTTTTTAAAAGGATTTGCATTTTTGATTTTGCCGTTAAAAAAAAGAGGGCGTTTAGCTGATTCCATAGATGTATTATTTATGAGAATTAGATAAATAAAACTCTCTATAAAATTGAATTTTAAAAGTGTAAATAAATGTGCCAAGCGATAGAGAAAAATGTTCTTCAATATGTTTTTTTTTAAGATATTAGTACAATCTTTTCTAAATCTTCTTTAATCATAAAGTTAATACTTTTCGCATTATGAAATGAGAGTTTATTTTATACAGTGAACTATATTTTAATAAACACTCACAATTTTTAGGTATTGCACAATATTTGCATAAAATGTAAAGGAAATTCGAATAATAAATTTTAAAGACATTAAATATTATTAAATTTAAGTTTTAAAACAATAATTATGTTCAATATACAAGAACGTGATGTTTATAAGTGCTCTCCAAATTTTTAAAGTTGCAAACGCGGTGGATATAAATTCCATTGCTTTTAATTTAAGAAATGAGGATTACTTAAATTTGGCCTAATATTAACTAATTTTTTTGTTGTGAAAATCATCTCATACAATTAACTATCTTAACGAAACACAAACAAAACAAAACAAAAAACTGTCTTAACTTAATTTTTGAATTTCAATCCAGTAACATACAATTATGATTCCTCCCGTAATATGCAAGTCCTATGTAGTATAAGAACTTCTATGTATGAGTGTATATATATATATATAAAGTCTTCTACGTATACAGAATTTCTATAATGACGATCGAAACTCTAGAACGATCAGCAATTAATTTTTTAGAAAATGTTGGACATTTTCTAAGATAAATAAATGCAGTTTAGATCGAAGTAATGAAAGTATGCTCAATCTGAATACATACTTACTTTTATTAGGTATTTTCAAATAGATTTCTTTTGAGGTTTTTTTTTTTTTTTTTTTTTTTTTTTTTTTGCCAACTTAGACCATTTCGAACTACACTGTTATCCTTTTAACAATTTAATGTCAAGAAAATATATGATTTTTGTATGAAATAAAAATAACCAATAATCAATAAACTTAATTATAAAAGCTCTTTGTTTTCAATGATTGTGAATTAGCGTCACATTTAGAAGCAATACGAGGGATAATGGCGACAGACCTCGTCCTTTTGATCCTCGACCAAGTGACGAAGAGACACTTAGTTAGACTGGCTTTTTCTCTCCAAACTTCACACTATGACTATGAACAAACTTAGAGTTTCGACAGATTTAACGTAAATCAGTTCCACTACTCGAAGGGTATTTATGGCATCATCTTGGCGGAAACAACGCCGGTCATGATTTTTGGGCTATCGTGGCCTGTTGGTTTTCAGACTATCACATTAATCCACAAATGGGCAAATCATTAAAATCATACAATTTTTTTTATTTAGATTCTTAAGTTCTGCCGTTTGTATTAAGAATTTATCTGATGGCATTTAATGAGGTTCTTAATAAAAGTGTTAGAAATTAATTTGATCCTGATTCGTTCTTTCCTTTTGTTTGAAAAAATAAAGAACAACAAAATTAAAGGCATGATTATGTTTTATCTTATTTTGCAATTGAATTAGTTGTCCTTTTCCTTAATTTTTGGCATATTATCTTTTAAATAGCATAAAGTAAGTTAAATGTCCCATAAATAAATAAAAATTAACCCAGCATAATTCTCTCTTTTTTTTTAATATAGTTCATTGAATCAAAAAAAAAAAAAAAAAACAGAAATTAAACACCAAGAGATCTACTAACAAAATTAATATAACTTAACAAAAAAAATCCATCAATTGTTTTAAGAAACATGTTTTATATCTTTCAGAATGAAGTGATGCACTTAAAATCACCATTTTTGAAAAGACTAACAAAAAATACAATAATGTAAATTCTTAAAAAATATTGAAAAATATCTAAAGTATAGTTTTATTTGATTGTTATAATACTTATGAACAAGAAAATGAATTCACGCCATCTTTTGTCAATTACTAACTTTCTATCCCAATAGATATGTTAAAGAAATGAATAAAGTCCGATGGATCTTTGGCTTAATTACATCTTTTTGGGTGTTTAAGACGTGAGAGTGGGTATGAAAGGCTAAAGAGAGACTTGTTTTCAATCACCTGAAAAAATAAACAATCTTTTGGATGCAAGTCCCCTGCTCCCGAATAAATTTGTAAATCATTTTCGAGAAGATAAGCGATTATTCCCTGAGAGTCCGTAATTATTCTGTCGTAGTTAGAAAAGGCCATTTTTTAACAAAACAGTCGTGAGTGTTTGTCATGTTTCGATTTTCTCGCGTGGCAGTTATCTTTATGAATGAATAAAGGGGAGATTTGAGCGTGTCATTTTTAAGGTAGAAGTGCTTTTTTAAAATTCAGAGCTTCACACATATCATGTGGAAATTTCACCGGTAGCCATTTTGTGTGGAAAACCTTATCAGATTTTGAAAAAAACACTAATCTAAATAATTGAACCAAGTATGATACGCAAAACTGATTTTTCGTTCACTTAAGATTTAAAAAAAATGAGTCTATTTTTACGTAATTCATATTTTTTCGAATAAATTAAATATTCGTACATGTCTTCAAACAAATTTGTTAAACTAACTATCTTTGCGAATATTTATAACGAGAACTTTAATATAGCTTTTATTTTTTTTTAAATTCTTCAAATTTTATTTGAAACGCTGTGTGAGAGAACGCCTCTGCTACTTAAAATTCGTACTTCATGAAAAATATGAAAACTAACCAGACCTGATTAATATATCAGTGAGAGAGTGTGTCTAAGTATTTCGAATTGAGAAAGTATAGTTTAATTTGAAGACTGAAATTTTGACTTGTTATATTATTTTTGAACGAAGAAATAAATAATAAAAATATTGTTAAAAAGCAAGTAAAAATATTAAGAAACTGCCATATTTTTCTGTGAGATTATAAAATGTTATTATTCTGTACGGTGTGTAAAATAGTTCATTTTTAAATTCAAACTAAAAAAGTCCGAGTTAATAATTATTACTAAGTGTATGCAAGAATCCACCTTGATTCCTTAGTGGTCGCTTTGGTATTATGAACTACTGCAATAATTGGGAAAATATCATGATTACAAAATTAATTACAAATCTGATTTTTATTTCAATTTTCAATCTGATTTTCATTTATTTTATTTTTATTATCAATGAAAAAAGGGCTACAAAATGAGAAAAAAATTACAGTAAAAAACTCATGAAATTAAAATAAAAAGAGGTTCCAGTCAATAATAAATATAATAATAATAAAACAACCGAAAAATATCAACTTTAAACATGCCAAAAATATGCTCAAAAGGAGAATATATATATATATATTAAGATAAGGCAACGAAATTATTATTAAAACACATATAAATAAGAGAATAATTAAAGTCTAAAATCAGCAAAAGTAAACATTTATAGAACTATACAAAATAGATGAATAAAAACTTAATCAAATTTGAAACTAAATGAATAATTCGAATACCCAACAAAACGAAACATGCACATTCAGACTAGGGACTGAATTGTGGGATTAAACATGTTACCAACCCTCCTTCAGTGCATCTTGTTGGGTAAAAATTGGATTACTCTAAATTGCAATTTGTAAATTAAAGAAGAGAAACAAGAAAAAAAATGAAAGGCAAGATATCTCAATTGCAATTTGTAAATTAAAGAAGAGAAACAAGAAAAAAAAATGAAAGACAAGATATCTCAATTGCAAATTTTTTTTTTCAAAAAACAATATTTTTCAATCAAATAATCTTCACTTCAAAACTTTTCAATTAAAAGCCATCCATTAAAATTTCCCAATAAAAATATCCAATTAAAATATCAAAAAAAGCCCTTCAATTAAAAACTATACAATTAAAAAATGTTTCAAAACACTAAATCAGTATAATTTAATATTTTATGTTAAAGATTTAAAACTTTAAAAACAACAACATACCCAAATCCATATTTTTCCAAGAAGAATCAATTCACAAATCACAAAGATGCAAAAGCCAAAAAAATTAAGATCTTGTGACATGTGATCAAAAATTATAGAGCAATAGGTTCAAGGAACCTTTTAAATGAAGATGTCTAATATTATGCATTGTTGCCAAATAAAATTTGAAAATTAATCATACTTAGTTAAGTTGAGTATAATAAGTTTCAAAATATGGAATATTTAATCAAAATTTCATAATGAATACAATCATGATTAGAAATCATATCCAATGAAACACAAACCAGAATTTTAGTTGTTAAAAATATTAGGAATTCATTGAATAAAATATATGTCTGTAAATGTATATTATGCAGAAATGTCTTAAGAAATCTTCACAACTAAATCACTAACTAGCTGTCTTTGTAAACCTAATGTTGTGTGGTGGATTTGTTCTTGAATTGAAAGATTCTGAAATTCCATGAAAATTCTGAAAGTCCATAGCCTTTATGTATAAGACTACATTTTTCAGTATGTCACACAATTCTAAAAGATATTAGAATAAACTCTCCCTCCTCAAGATGTAAAAATCATAAATTTATATAAATCAATTTATAAAATAAAGATCCTAGTGAGAAAACTATTATAACATAATAATAAAGAAAATCTTTCTGTATATCAAATCCAATTTCCTTAATCATATATGTATATATATATATATATATATATATATATATATATATGTATGTGTGTGTGTGTGTGTGTGTGTGTGTGTGTATGCTTATTTTTTAATGAATTTGCTTTACATAGCTAAAGGTTTGTCTTAGCGAGACGAAGCGCTGTATTAACATCCCAATTAATTAATTTCTTTGGTTTTTATTACTAACACAGTTGAATTTTTTCTCTTCTCATACATAGGATGTCGATAAAACGAGCAGCAATTGGACAACTTTACAAAAGAGAGATATCCAAAATTGAGAGAAGGATTGCATTTTACGCCTGGACATATATGAGTATCATCATTAGAAGAAACCCATGCAATTCAATTCCTTTTCACGAAGATCAAGCCCGTGCGAGTTTACATCTTCAACTGTAGATGGTATTTTTGTTTTATTACCTACTCGAAAAGCAAATAAATAAGATACATAAAGCAAATATTTATCACTAGTCGTCAACGTTTTTATGTGATGCTCTTAGGATGACGTCTAGTTACGAAATCGTACAAAAAATATTCAGCTGCTTATCAGGGTAGTCTCTATGCTTCGATTATAAATGCCAAGTCAGTTTGGACTGTTTCATAACATCATATGAAAGAATTTAGTTGTACACTAAACACAAAGGTCCTGGCGATATTTCACTGCGAGCAGCTACGACAAAAACGAGCTTTAAATATTATTTATCATAATGTCCAACAGAGCCTCCTTTTTTCTTTTTGAGTTCTAGACAGCGCTCAAGTAGTACTGACCAAAGAGAAAGACCTGGATCAGAACTTGGGATTGATTCGTTTTTCTGAGCCTGCCCACTTTGCCTATATAATTGTCACATGCAGCTTCCGAACTTAGTAACACAGTAGTGTGAGTCATTGAAAGAATTGATAAATGGAGAGCGTATAAAATACTTAATTATTTTAAACTTTTTAAATGTATCGCTGATCGATGTCGGTTCGCGGACCAGTAATTGAGAAACACTGGTTCATACTAAATAGATTTTAATTATATGTTTTTTAAATTATATAGATGTTGGGGAATAAAACCTCTGACCCATTATATTCCATTTGCTTCAGCCATGAAATGTACATTTATCAATTCACCATATTTTGAAATATATTGTTGAGCCTAACTTAATCTCACTTGCCTATACAGGGAATTCAAGCAATATGTACAAGTTATCTTATCAATGATTAAGACTTGAAGTTACAGTAAACACATCCATAATCTGAAATTTAATTATTTGCTGCTAATTTTATATGTGTTTCATTATAATCTATATATTCGAATTCATTCGTTTGTTTATATATTCTCTAAAACTGATCACATCGTTAATTTGGTTTACAATCATCGTCTCCAATTGAAACTCGAAACTTGGTAGATGTCTCATTTGGATGATTCCATTCAATTTGGATTTCAGAAGTGGTTTTACCCATCTGGCTTACGTTTCGATTTTCATTGATATTACATGCGAGAGCTGTATTGCCTTTGGTATAGTGATTAATTTTGGAATTTTCATATACATTGTAATACAGTGATTGATTTTGGAAATTATTTGCACTGTAATATCAGGAAACTACGACTGTTGTCTTGCTGCGTGTCACTTCTTATTCAAAGTGATGTTTTTCGGCGAAACAAAATCTTTTCAAATCCAGGTCATTTCTCTACGAGCCGGATTTTAGTGAGTTTTTTGAGAAGGACATTCAAAAGTGTAATCTTATGAAGAACTGTAGTTAGCAAATGCGAATTGTAACCCCTTCAATTCAATGAAATGTCATGTATTTTTACCGGTTACATTCCTGTCGTTCTTATATTTATGTAAATGTACGTTTTTATTTTTTTGTGGTGACAAATAGTTAGTCAAATAGCAAATTTCAACTATTATCTACAGTTAATGGCATTTCCTCTTGGTATTTGAATTTTTATCAGAAGAAAAAAGGAATTCTTTGTTACTAATAGTATATAGTTATTTAATCAATCATAATTGTAGCTCATAGAAATTCATATGTTTCAGATGGAAAGACATACTAGATGGCTATTGCATGTTTAAAGTACAAATATTCGATCATTCGACGTTTATTAACATTTTTATTTATGAGAACAACAGAATTTTATTTCTTACTATAGCTGAAGAATCCAGTTCCTTAAACATAAAACGTTTTCTTAAATGCCTGGAATTTCTAGTATTAAAGAATAAAACGATATTTGGATGTTTTTACTAACATTAAAATTTTTATTTTAGGTATAAAAAGAGCCATTTCGTTTAGTTTAAGGAATTATTCTCACAAAAGATTTTAAATGAAGAAAATATGTACATTGTTTAAATGCAATTCACTAAAAATTAGTTTTTATGTGATAATGTTTTTTTTTTTAACTAAACTTCAATTAAATTCGTTAAAATATTTTTAGTATTATTCACAGGAAAGGTTAAGAGATTGAAAGTCTAAATATTAAGAAGCTTGTTATTCAAAAATAATCTTACTAAAAAATATTTTATATTCAGTAATGAGAAAAAAATTAAAAAAACCCAGGTAAAATAGTCTTTTCTAATTAAATAAGTGAATGATAGATTTAATGAATTATGTTTTAGTTGTTAATCAAAAATGGAACTCTTTAAAAGTACTAGATGCTCTTTGGGCTGGAAAAAAGTATAAGGAAAATATAATGGAAGATAGAAAGGAGAATACGTACGCGTGTGCGTCAGTTTAATATTTTTTTGGGTAACTTCGAATGATTATTTTTTAATTCAACTATTTATAGAGTATTCTGTTAGCTACAAGTAATTATTTGGGAAAACTCTGAAACATTCAAATGATTTTGTAAAAAACAACTGAACTCATTGCTGATAATTTAAAAAAATAATACGATTATACTAGGAAATTCTGAAACTATCGAACATAAAATTTTAAAAAGGATTATAAGATCCAAATTGTTGATTTATTGTAAAAGTTTTTATTAATTTTCTAGGTAAATTAATAAATGATATAATAAATTTAAAATGTTGCACAGATGGAATTTTCTTTTTCGGACTGCTTCGTACAAAATATTTGATTTTAAATGTTATTTTTGATAGCACGATGAGTTAAAGATTGTTGGTTACTAAGAGTCTAAAATATTCCAAACTGTATTGGTTAGCAAACCTATTTCTTTTTAACTAACTTTTCGGCATATCTATGACGTTATCTGATTCTAACAATTAAACTTGTAAATTATGTAAAATAAAATTACTGCATAAAGTATGGTGAATAAGAAGATATAGAGAAAGAGGGAGAAATTATAACAAATGGTTAGATAGGAGATTCATTGAAGTCTGGGAGAGTTAGTGGACAGAAGATAGATAGAATATTAAATTATTAATGAGCGAGAGAGAGATCATACGGTAGATGATAGTTTAGTCGGATCCGATTCTGGCTTGGACCCATTCTTAATAGTAGTCAATTAAGTAAAACTTTCTGATATTCTCTTATTGAGGATGTATGAAGGTTTGTTCCCAGAGGGTTGATAAATATCTTGTATTGATTATTCCATCCAGAGAATAATAAATATTAAGTTAAAAATTAGACTTCCTACCTATTTGACTATTTACTTTACGAATGAGCTATAACTTATCGTTATGGATCAAATAAGTACAAGTAGCGAACACTGAGTGTCATAAAATGAATTTGAAATAAATTTAAGAAAAATGTACAAACGAAGAATTCTTTTGAAGTTAATCACAGTGAGAGAATCTTATTGGAAGAAACATATGTTTGGGAAATATTTTTCAATAAAAAAAATTGTCTCACTAAAACCAAACTATTTATAATTTCTGCTACATTGGTATTGAATTGCAAAAAATGTTAAATCTGATTTTTTTCCCCTCACGAAACACTGTAAAAAATCATAAGAAATTTTGAAAAAAAATGTTATTGCTTTTTATAATCACACTTTCACGATCTAAAACATAGTTTTGTATTTACAGTCGGTAATTCCAATTTTTTTAAACGTACTTCAAATTTAGCGCAATGAACTAGAAGCATCTTTTTTCGATAAACATTATAGCCAAATTTATCTATTCGAAATCATTTTTAAAAATGGAGTCCTTTGTTAGAGCTCACGTCATTATTAATCGATGTTTATATTTGTGTTTATGTTAGTTGTATAAAGTATGCCTCAAACAACCTACTCCCACGACCTCATTCAAAGCAGTTTTACGGAGTCTCACAAAAGCGATGAAGAGCTGAACTATCAATGGGTTCATGTAGATTCTCTTCCTTAAAAGAGTGAGAACAGGCGTGAATGACGTTGTCAACATGTGGAATTATTCGAAAGGTCTTTTCTTGTTATCGACAGAATACATCGATTCTTTCAAATGCATCTGCTTGAAGATACAAGTATTAGTTCATGGGTTCCAATGGAATGGAAATATGCTACAGTAATTATGGATCATTCAATTGCTGTTGCTGTTTCATGTACTATTTATTTAAACATTGTATGATTAATACAGGTTTGGTTATTTTAATAATTTTATAGCAAACAATAATATGATTTCATCCCATATGATTAAAATGCACACATCAAAAACACAATTTTTCATCAAATATTTATTTTTCTTCGTTTATGATGTGTGACCAACGTAAATTTTTTTTTCAGAATTAAAATATTATTTTGGTCGCTCACTCGGAAAAAAAAATATTTAAAATTCTGTGTTAAGGACAGATAATTGTAATATTTGAATATATTAAATCATTTTAATTATAAAATTACTTATTATTCTGGAATTTTTTTTAAAAAAAATAATACATGAACAATGACAAAAAGACATCTGAATATATATATATATATATATATATATATATATATATATATATATATATATATATATATATATATATGTGTGTGTGTGTGTGTAAAGATTAAATGAAATTTCTCCCCTGGAAAAATCCTAAAAGTCTCATTATGTCTTTATTAAGAAAAATACTTATTTTATTTTTCTTCTCTCTAGCAAGAAAAACATTTTTTAGTGTATCGTCAATCCTATTCCGAAATTTCATATGTATCTCATTTTGATTCGAATTCAGATTTCAAATGACTTTAATGTTCTTAATTGTATTAAATAAAATACCTTTAAAATTACTTACGAATTGTACATCATTTATAATTATTTTATAAATGTTATTTATTAAGATATTGAATTGCATTTAGCATAAAAGTATATATATTTTTAAAGAAATGATTTACTTTTTCAAACAATTTTGCAATCATATTATTTTCTTTTACAATTATTTCCGATTTCCAAGTATTTTAAATAAGAGTATTAAAACTTTTTGACGTGCCATATAACACACAATCGGCTTTAATTAATAAAATATTTTTCCACTAAAATTAAAAGAAATTTTAGTGGAAAGGACGGTAAAATCAATCGCATAATTTAAACTCCCATTTTCAGTTTTTATTAAAATTATGAAATTGATCATTTATTCCCAAGAAGATATTTACTGATAATATATACTTCCATTATTTTTATCGATTAATTACATGTGTGTTACAATATTTAAAACTTATACTCTGATAGTTATATAAAATATTAGATTTGATAATATGTTATTTCTGAATATAAAGAAAAGTAAAACGTAAGTTGCGTTTCAGCAATATCACTCAAGTAATTAAAATTGGATGACGAACATAAATTAAGAGACAACATTCCTCACATTAACATTTGGGAGTCATTAATACATTTATAACACAGAATTATAAAGAGCATATATCTACATTCTGACAGATCTGTAGCAATTCCACCCCAAATATCACACATCCCAAACACACAAAGAATTTTCTCCTCTACTCTATAAGTGGACAGACATTGTCCTAAGCCACTTTGTAATCCCACCCACCTCATATATCCCACTTCCCAAACAAAGATTTCTCTCCGCAGCTATATAAGTGAACAGACATTGTCTGAGGATACTTTGTAATCCCACCCTCCCCATATATCGCACATCCCAAGCAAAGATTTTTCTCCGCAACTCTATAAATGAACATACTTTCGAAGCCACTTTGTAATACTGCCCATCTCATATGTTACACTTCCCCAAAAAAGGTTTCTCTTCGCTGCTCTATAAGTGCACAAACATTGTCCGAAGACACTTTGTATCATAAACCATTGATGAATCGTAATAGACATTGTCTGAAGACACTTAGTATTCCCGTCCTCCCCATATATTGCACTTCCCAAGCAAAGATTTTTCTCCTCTACTCAATAAATGGACAAACTTTGTCCGAAGCCAGTTTAAAATCCCGCCCATCCCATATTTTACACTTCCCCTCAAAAAGTTTCTCTTCGTTACTCTATAAGGGGACAAACATTGTCCGAAGACACTTCGTATCATAAGCCATTGACGAATAGGAGCAGGGCAATCTGCCGAATGTCCCGTCCTAGAGAAATTTTTTTTTTGCCCTGAAACAACCCATTTCCTTCAATTGTAACCAATAATATTGATCAAGCAGCTACAATAAATAAATCGCTGATACGTTGGAAGAATTTCCAAGCCTCTCACGCAAAAACTGTTCAAGAAACTAAAATGGATACGTAAAATTCATTATTTGCGATGCTCTCTTGGATATTACATCCGAAGTTCATTTTTTGCCAAATCTAGAGATGTAAATCAATCTCACATTATTCTTGTTTTTTTCCACTTCGATGGATGTTGTCCATTTCCTATTAATCCCAAAATAATATGTTTCAGTTTCTTGAAATGTACTCAAATTCTGCAATCAAACGTAAGTGACCACATTAAAATTAGTTATTATAATACCTTTATTATCGAAATCAAATGTTAAGGTAACAGATAGCAGTTAGAAGTAAATACAGTAATATAATAAAAAATTCGTATAGAGAGAAGAAAAAGAGATTAACAGGTATTTTAGTTACATTTAAGTTTGACGAGTCATATGAAATTAACACTAATATGAGTCAAATTCATAATTGAAAATGTTATGATTTCAAACAAATTAAAAATTATTTGACAAAAATAAGAAAAAAATGATTAAATAAACTAATTAACAAATGATTTCACTAACACCCACAGCTATTTTCAACTTAGAAAGATATTGAAGAAGCATATAATTAATCTATTTTAAAAAATAAATTATTATTAATTTCGTTGTCAGAGTTTTTTCAAGTCAGTGGATTTAAAACATTTGAATCAACGATAACAGAAAGAACTTAGACTAAAATATAGCGAATAAATTTCACACTTTTTGTGACGATTGGTTGAAAAGGAAAATGATATTGTACGTTTGTGACATTAGGCTATATGTGATTTTCTCTTTACTAACCTCGGGGACTTTATAATAAATCGAATTGCATAAAATTACAATTTTCTCCAACTAAAATGAAAAGTTATTAGGTTAATTAGATGATGACAGAAGTAAAGTGAATTGAATCGGAGATAATGGTATATAAATACTATAGAAATGAAAAAAGAAGAGATATAAAGAATAACGACTTGCTGATAGAGATTTATAATTTGGGTTGAAGCACCTTAATCAGTTTTGTGGATTGAAACGAATTCTAGTTATGACATTTAGATTAGAATCGGCTGTTTGTGTAATGTAATTGAATCAGAAGGAGTGAATTTGTAAGCTAAGAATTTATTAATCTTAAGATCGAAATTTAGAAATTCTTTCTTCTTCATTTTTTATTGCTCTTAGGATCTTAAAGAGATCTTAGTTTAGAATCGACAAATTAAGCGGGATGCGAGAAAGAGCGACCTTATCTATTCTTCATTGATAAATAAAGTATTTTATATTGATCTTATGTAGCTTCAAATGGAGTCACATATTTAATAACTGTTTAATTAAAAGAGACATCAGCCGTTGAATTAAATAATGAAGAACGGGTATCATATGGTTCGTTGAGAAAATTTTCAATTTGAGTTACTCTCTTGTGTATTATGAAAAAAAAAAAAAGAGTTAAACTTCCTTATTATATCAGATAAAACAGGTAAAGAACAAAATGTTTTATCATTGGATCCTTTTTGAACCAGAAATTTGAATTAGAATTAGTTTCTACTTTAAAATACCGGAAAAACTTTCTTTTCTGATTACAGGGAAAGTGCCTATTAGTAAGACGATTACTCAAATGACCACAAATGTGTTCATAGATCTGCACACAACGGAGATGAAGGTGTAGATCGTTAGCCCGCCAGCAATTGTCCTCGAACCACATCCGCTTGCTCTCACGGGAGACCTTGAATTTTTTCTCATCCTCAGGAGTCGTTGGGATTCTTTTAAAGCAAGCAAAGGAGTATATTCCCCCTCTCGTGCGAAGCATTCACCTCCGAAGAGTTCATCACCAACTCTTACGGTTTCCTTATCTATTCTTATTTGTTTCCCTGTTCTCGCATTGTTTATTAAACTAAAAAAAACTTTAGAGGGAATGACACGGAGAATACGGTCACTTATTAAAACTATATTTATGAATCTGAAAGAAGTAGATTTTAGTATAAACGAATGCTCATTAAGCTGAAAAATATTCAATAGACCAATTATAATTGGGGGGGCGGGGGGGGGGGGGGGGTGTAACCATTTGAGTGCTAAAATATGCATCTGAAAATGCATCTGAATGTTTTCACGAAATTACATTTTTTCTTCGATTTTTTACCTTCCCACCTACTTTAATTATTTGTTTGTAGGTTTTCCGAACTTAAGAAATATTCTAAAATATTTTTAAAAATCGAGGATGAAATGCAATTCCTCAGAAACCTTCGCTATTTTTTTGTTTCATCGGCTGCACTTTGTTTTGAATTCAAATGGATAAAATAGCAAAAATTTGAGGATGGTAGTAGAAATTCCATGGATTAACATAATGTTCACGAATTCAGACTGGTCCGCAGACGGAAGCCTTAATGGCTATCTTTATTTCGAGAAGATCGCATTCACTCGCACGCACATGTATATATATATATATATAACTACGAAATATAAAAGTCAAGTCTTCAAGCTTAACAAAAGACCAAAATATTAGAGAATTATTATGTTTAACTTTCTTTTTTTTCCTATGATGGATTTTCTGTATTTGCTTATTTTTGGTGTTTGTTACCAAATTTTTTTTATAATGTAACCCTCTGAAGTGTGATGGTTTGATCAGTAATACCGGTAGAAACATTTATTATTTTTTACCAAAGTATAGAACGGAATTAATTATATTATTTCTATTATTCTAAATTTTGCTTTTCTTTCACTTGGTTTTTTCTTGTAAATTTTTTCGTTCTTTATTAGATTTCTTTTTGTTGTGTTTTTGAGTTTTAAATTTTAAATTTTTAGACCGTGTAGTTAATTATTAAATTTTTTTTAAACTGATTTGCACAAATATTATTTTTTTTGTTTTTAATGATTCTTTAAAAATGTAGTTTTTATGATTTATATTCTTAGACTGTTGTATGTAGTGCTATTTTGTGAATTATACTATTGGTAGTTTGTCTCCGACACACACACCCACACACCCACACACAATTTGATTAAATGTTCCCTTTATTTAATCACTTAAAATTTCATTAATACTATTTCAGAACATTACCTGATCTCTGTGTATGTAATTCAAATTAAAAAGAAAATTTATAAGTAAAACTGAGTGAAGGAAATATACTGCAATTTCAGTCGAATTGTTGTTAAAGCATGAACATTTCAAAAGATGAACACTTAACACGTTTTAAGGAATATATTACATTTAAAAGAGTTCCACGGCTTTTTATGAATATTATTTATACGGTATGCAAGTAAAATGAAAATTTAATTAATTATGAAATTCAAAATTTGATTACAAATGAAAATTTAATAATTTCATCTTTCTGCAAAGTTTTATTTTTAGTGAAGAAAAATAAAAGCAGTAAGATCATAACAATATTTAATGATATATTAGAATCTTTGATAATCCTCATTCGTACCTATACGAAATTTTAAAAGGTATTTTGAAATATAGCACGTAACAAAAATTTTAACAGTAAATTTATACAGCTGTATACTGCTTATGTTCTGAAACAGATGTTTGATGGGAGTGGTAATTTAGAAAATCTCGCGACTGTAAAATTAATGCTTAGTTTATTCTGCAGTAAAAAAGGCGGAAAAGAATCTAGAAATCTAGTACATATTATCTAACATCTATTGCGAAACAAGCGGGCATGTAGACAATGTAGTAAAGTGAGATTGACTTTATTATACGTTGAATCCGCCGTTAGCAATGACACAGATAGTGAAAGGTTTGGTGCACTTCCTGCATTGCGCAATCTTCGAAACGTATTTTATTGCAGTATGAAGATTCAAAAAAATGCCCCATGTATACAAGCATTTGCATTGCATGAGAATTTAAACTATATTACTCAAAAAGTGAGAATTATTTGAGATTGTTCTTGCTAACAAAAAAAAAGTAAGAGTGGGTTTAGAAGTGATTGGAATGAAAAAGGAATTGAAATAACATTTATGTAAAGCATTATATATATATATATATATATATATATATATATATATAATTAAACTACAATGTAATTAATATAATAAAATCGTTGAAATAAATTAAAAATATTAAAGAGACATCAAATAAGACAAATTAAATTCCTTAAATTTACAATGAATACTTACTTATAAATTTTTAAGATTATATAAACAATTAAAGAAAAAAAACTACTAACGAATTAAATAAGAGAACAAATACACAAATACATAAAACGATACATGACACAAAAGCATATGTATATATATTATGTTACTGAAAAAAAAGTAAATTAAAATTACAATAAGTTTTATTGAAGGAAATTTTTTCGATTTAAAAACATGCACATTAGGTATGCTTAAGCATATATTCATATCAAAACTTATTTCAATAACACATAGTTTTTAAAATTAAAAATTATTAATAATATCAGAAATTACAATTTTTGTTAGAGAGCGGGAGAAAATTATTAATTGTATAACTTTATTGTAAACCTTCATATCATTCCAAAAGAAAGTGAGGATACAATCTTGAAAAAGACAGGTACATAATCATACATGTTTGAACTTTTTCCTCATACTGAAAGATTTTCTAATGTACATGAATAATTAAATAAAAAGTTTTCGCTTAAGACTTCGAATTACTGACCAGAATTGTTAATTGTGATATAAAATAGCAAGTCTGACAGTAAAGTTGTTTAGGAAGTTAACTATGAACAATATCTAACCAAAACTTTAAGTTTCATAAATTTTCTTCCAAAGCTTTCCTCTTTATTTAATTCAATGACTCTTAACTTTTCACGAAGAGTATTTAGAAAAGAAATAAGTAACTCTTGTGCAAATTAATATACTTGTGGGGATGCAAGAAAACTGTATTTAAAGTATAATATACTTCTAATAGATTGGTATATAAAAACTGTATTTAAAGTATAATACTTCTAATAGATTGGTACAACAATAGTAAATATTCCTAACTGCTCCATGGAGGAAGAACATGAAATATGAAAAGAATTCATGGTATGAGGTCTATTACTCATTGACAGAATTTAAAATAATGGGTTTTTGGAATTCCTACCAAATACTGGAGAGTATTTTATAATACTTCTGGATTATTTCGACACATTTCTGATGTTTCTGACAAATATGTTTCGCTGACAAATTATCAATTAATCAATAGTTTCATTGATAATTTTCATAAAATACGATTCATAGTTCATTGACTCAAGGTGTACGATCCAGATACATATTTCAGCATCTCAGGGACAATGTGTGAAGTGAAGAAGTGTGTTGCCTCTTAAAGACGACTCATGTGGCAGTCACCTTTTCATCATAAATCTTGAGACAAAATGTTATTCAACTCTCGGTCCCTCAGCCCCAGAAAAGGGGGAATGACCGAATTGCATGTCTTTTTTTCGCGTCCACACCCCAAGCGGCCGGCTCAGTCAAAATACCCAGTTGCGCGCAGCCTTGGCCATTGAACCTCAAGGCTAATAGCACCCAAGTTAGTAATCGAAACAAAAATTCCCCTTTCGCCACTGAGCAATGAACTGACATTCCGGAAATTCACTGTGAGAAGAAGGGAGAAGAGATGGGGCATCTAATTACTTGCCCCACTCACTGCCGAGGTAAAAGACCCCCTTGGTTCAGACAAAGGCAATGGCTGGCCACAATGGCTCAAGCGCGAAAAATTCTCTGCGAAGATGCACCATAATTGATGCACGGGCCCAGAGACGTGTGATAACGCGCTAAATGCCGAGGTATAACAGGTGTCCTTCGCTCAGTACAAACAACAAGCGCCGAAAGTTCAGTACTCTCGAGTTATCATTATTTTTAGTAGGGAGGAGGGAGTGGGACATTAAAATACAAAGAGACGAAGAATCGCAAAAATTATTATTCAAATCACGAGTCCATAGCGTAAAACTCCACAACCTTTTCAAGGTCTAAGGTCAATGGGCGAAACTTTTTTTGTTATTTCTCTTTATCTTAATTCGCTCTCTCTCTATCGAGAGTCTATTTATTTTATTTTCTCTTATCCGATCTCAAACCCGTCGTGACCTTGAACAACTGTTTTAAAGCCGGAGGAGAATTCGCACCTCACAAATACCTACCCCTTTCTGTAATCAACGGTATCTCCCGCTTCTTCGGAGAAAACAGTTCCGATTCATTCAGTCACTGCCGTCACTTTCCTCCTTGCCGGCCGTCATGGTGTACGCCACTGCCGTGCTGCTCGGCCTCGTGTGCCTATGCATTGGTTTATCCATAGTTCTGTGCTCAGTCACAGCGGCACTACTAGCCTTAGTCTGCCTATGCTTTTATTTTTTGTACAAGTAAGTAACTATTCCCCTTTACTCGTATGCAATGTTATTCTTTTTCGTCAGCAGAAACTTGCTTCGCTTTGATTTATTGCATATTAACAATTGATGGATTCACTTCTTTTAAGCTGATCTAATATAATAAAGTTTGCTAAAACTCTATTCAGTTTGTGAATTTATTATGCCACCCTTCCCCATGAAAATGTATTTATGCATAGTGACTTGCTTGAAATATTTTACACAAGATACAGTAATACTTAATAATATTATTAATATTTCTATTTTTTTTAATATATATCTTTTAATTTTATGCTTTTAATTTTTAAATATTTGTTTGCTGAAAGCCACGTGTATGTTTTCAATAAGTAGCATTTAAAACATTTTACTTAGAAATTTGGGGATGTTATTTAAATGCATTTCTTAAATCAAAATATCACATGTATATATTTTTTAGAAGTTTTAAATAGCCTATATGAAACTTGAATGAAATACTTGCCAAAGATGTATATTGTAATATTAATTTAATCGAAAATATAAGTAATCTAATGGTATACAAAAATTATTCCATGAGCATTTGTGAATCATGTAAACATATGTTTTCTATATCAAATATTTCTTTTGGACTTTTTTTCCATAGAATAGTTATATATAAGATAGATTTTTATTGGCTGCTAAATATTTACATAAATAATTTTGTTATCGATACATTTCAATAAACGATATAAATCTGGGCTAATTAAAGATATATTAGGGTTAATTTAATATTTTCTTTATAGGAAACTTTTTTCCCCTTCAAACCTCCGATAAATATTGTAGGTACAATTATTATCAAATAAATTAATCTTTAAGAAGTTTAAAAGCTAAAGTTATCCTAAAAATTTTGAATAGACATTGAGAGTGCTAAATGAATAAGTTGTTGTGTGTGTGTGAAACAAGATCATTGGTTTGAAATATAAAATTGCGTTTAAATACTTCGTTTTCCACAATGTAATACACAGGATTTACGAAAACTCTGTCAACAAGTTATTTTAGGAAGCTCTATTTTTTTCATCAGATAACATTTGGAAAGAACTTAAAAATGTCGTATTTAACTTCTTCAGAAATTTAATACACTCAAAAAACTTTCGAAATTTTCATAATTACTCAAACTACTAATGTGATGTTTGAATAAAATAAATATGTTAATTTTGTTAGTAATAATTTTTTAAAAACAATTATTTAAAAATGTCTTTTAAATAACAAATATGCTTTTTATGCTAATCGCAAATTCGTGCTTGTAACATTCGATATGATGTACATTTAGCATACATTAAATGAAGACTCGCTTAAATCTTATTTGTTTTCAGGTGCAAAAAAATAAACGGGAATAGAAAGGATCAATATCTACTCTTACTTTTTTATCTCTCTCTGTCATAACAGGACAGAATGAAAAAAAAAAAATAAAAACAAAGAATTATCTTACAATTCAGACTGAAACTATTTACGCTGACATTTTTGGCAGTTTATCTAAGATCATTTGATTATATCCATTTCACTTTCTTCCTCACTCTATGACTAAATTTTTTTTAAAAAAAACTGTTTCAAATTTTCACCCCAAAAAAGTTTTCTTAAGGCAACGAGCCCAAGTGTTGTTTTTAATGAAACAAAAGTCATCTGACGTTCGTAAAGAATGAAAAATCTCATCTTTTATCTGGAACATGCATTTATATAAAGATTTTTATCGGAACATCATGGGATGATGGAGTTGAGATATCAGTGTTAAGTGTTTTGTAGGGAACAGCCGTGACTGGGTCAGTATGTTTTGTAATCACTGACCTAGAGAAATGACTTTCTATTCGCATCGGAGAAAAAAAAAATATTACAGATAATATGTTTACACGTAATCTCGGTGTAGTGCTTAAAACACTACCGAAATATTTTATAGTTGTTTTGAACCCTTCTGAATAAAATGGAGATATAGTATATATTCATTAAATCTGATAAACCTTTTTCTAAAATAATATTATCAGTACGGGTCTATTACGAAAGTCCGAAGAACATTAAAAATATTCATCATTTTTCTCATTATTAAAAATTTACAAAACGAAATCCCGGAAATTAACACCTTATCTACAAGAAGGCTTTTATTAAATTATTTTCTACCTTGGTCTGATGATACAAATAAATGCCTTAAATAAACAACATTTGTTGAGTGAACTGATATAGCCTGACATTAGAATATATTCATGTTTTTATGAATAAAGCAAAAATTAATGTATAACCTCACTTTTAAATTGGTTGCTCAGCATAAATGTTTAAACAGCAAGCAATACATTTAGTTTTAAAAACCTAATAAAATAAAATGAATCAACTAATTCAATATAAGAATAAAACAGAAGAATATAAGAAATCAAAAAGCAAAAATTAGGCTCGAAATATATCGAGCACCACTTTTGTCAGGATATTCTGTACAGAACACCGGAATCGAAAAAGCAAGTAGTAATTCGAAAGAACTGAACCTTGAATTCTAAGAACTAACGAGATCGAGTTCCACTTCCTATACTATTTTGAAGTCGAAGCGTTACTGAAACGTGGTTTTCCTTTCTCTTTTTACCCTTTTGCTCTTGAATCGTCGTGGGTGACCTCATAGGATGAAACGAACAGTTTACATTCAGAGGAAGATGATTAGTAAACATGAGCTGGAAAAAGTAGGTTTCCGGTCAACTGTGTTTCATTACCTACTTTCACTCTACATGCTAATTGCAAATGCATTCGCCGACCTTTATCACATTTACACGGATCAAAAGAGAAATCCCAAAAATGAAATGTTTCAAAATACTGTGGAAAAAATGATTAAATTGAAACTCAATTAATTAAAAAAAATGTTATACATTTTGATAGAAGTTTAGCTGATTATTAAAATAGTATATAATTATAATGAAATTTGAGCTAAGTAAGGAATGTATTATTCAAAAGTATTCGTTTTCGAAACTTACTAAGCAAACATAAATGAGCTTTATTCGAAAAAGATTTCTTTAATATTGTAATTTTTCTCATCTTTTATTTATAATAATAAGATGGCACATTGATATTCACTAATAAGTAGAAAGTTAAACATTTTTTAAAGGAAATGTCTTTTTTTTTTTAATTTCAGACAATGGAGAGCATGTCATGATTATTGGAAGAAACAAGGTGTTCCATTTGTTCCAGGAGATTTTCTTCTGGGATACATTGGATGGGGCAGTATAAAACAGGTAAATATATTCAATACTATGAAAAAAATTTCAAGCACTTATAAAAATTATCAGTCACTCAAGTTTCTTATATTTATAAGAAATTAATGCTTGCTTTAAAATGAATTATTCCTTTTTTCTACAAAAGTCTTATCTCAATAGATTTTATCTCATCTAAGTAAAATTTTACTAGCTTATTTTTAAGACGAGCATCATTATCAATTATAAAAATTAAAATATAAATTTTTAATTTAATTGTAGGTACAAAAAAATTAATATCTTAATATTGTTTCTTATAGCCTCTCCAGGAAGTCGAATCTTCATGGTACAATAAATATGGAAGGATCTATGGGTAAGTTCCTTACATATTTTTGAAATTGATTAATATTTAGTTTTAAAGTGTTTAATTCCACTAAGGATTAAATAAATTAAATACTTTTTAAGCAATTATTATGTAAAATTATGAAAAATAAAAGTATATCTATTCTTCATCACCCTCTTTATAACGAAATAAAATGAGTTGATTTGGATATATGTGTTTTAACGTTATAAATATGCCCCTTTTTCTTCTTATTTTAAATTTACCTAGATATTAATTTTCTTAGACCAGAATAAAATCAATTCTTTAATGGTAATATTATGCAAATAAGTTATTGCTTTTTTTGTATATAACAATTGACGTTATAAAATAAACATATTGTGAACAGAAAGAACTGAATTATATTTTATTGCATTTTTTTATAAATTTTACTGAATTATATTAAATTGAATTATTTTTTTATGCATAATTTAGCATTACTTCATCACTAAAAGAAATTGTTGTTTTTCTATTTTAGAAGGTATGAAGGAATTAATCCAGTGCTTTGCGTTGGCGAATTAAACATTCTAAGACGGATATTTATCAAGGATTTCCTTAGTTTTCCAAATCGCAGGGTATGTCTTTTTTCTATATACTTTTAAAAAGCACTTGTTAAATTTTACCCAAAAAGTGAATTAGCTTTCTACCTTAAATTAGCTTTTTCTCTTAAAGATTTAGACTAAAACGTGCATGTTTATAGATTTTTAAATGTAATATAACGAGCAAAAAAAAAAAAAAAAAAACGAGGAAAATTTTGGGAAATCGGCTGTTTTATTGCATTTGATCATAATATTAACATTTTCTACCATTTATTCTAATGCATAATCTTTTTTTAGGATATGAAATTTGGCGATCCAGTAATGGATAATACACTGTTTGTTTTGGAAGATGAACCTTGGAAACGAGTCAGAAATGTTGTCACACCTGCATTTACTACATCTAAGCTAAAAAAGGTAAATTTTAAAATAAATTACTGAACATTCTTAATTAAGGTATAGGGATAGGGCCCAATTACAGAGAGTTTTCTATCTCATTGAAGATTGAATCCTTTTTTTCTTCTTGTTTTATAAACCAGCTTTGCTGTGAGCTATTGCATGAAAGAGAATAAATTTCACGTTTAAAAGTATAATAAAAGGATGTGTAAAATTAAATTTAAAGAAGTCAATTTCGCAATAAATGTTGCATAAGAAGCATACTTTCTCAAGGAAAATTTAAATTAATTCACGTTCTTTATTCCCTAACTTTCGATCATTAAATTCAAATGTCAAATATTTCTGAAATAATTTTGTATTTATACATCAAGTAATTTTTTTTTCTCTAAATCAATATTATTCTCGAAATTAACGAATAAAGAATTCCTAATTTTTAGGAACTGATCAATTGAAGGAGTATTATTATTGTTGAATTTCAAATAAGTTCTTAGTTTTTAAATCTATTTTTTTAAAAATTTAGATGATGGTTTTACTCCAGACTTGCTGCGATAATCTGGTTGAAAATCTAACGAAATCTTCACAAGCATCAGAAAGTATCGATTGTCAAGAGTAAGTTTGCAATTTTTGTTTAAAAAAATTTCTAGATTTACATTTGAATTATCCTCCTTTATATGAGACTGTTTCCTTTTTTCCCTTTAAATTATTGCAAAATAAACCAGAAAAACTGGTATTCTATTACTAATGATACTTAAATGTACATGCTATATTTATTTAAAAACATTCATTTACAGTTCTATACCTGAGCGTGAATATAATAATATGAAATAATATGAAAATATGAAATATAATAATATAAAATATGAAATAATCTATATAATAATATGAAAATCTCGTTTAGAAAAAACGCGAATTTCTTTTTGATTTTTGTATTGAATTTGATCTGTTGAAATCATTAACTAAATAATTTTAATATAAATAACTTATTTCTTTTATCTAGAATCTTTGGAGGATTTGTTATTAATACAATTGGCAGATGCGCTTTCGGAATGTCTATCAACTCAATGAAAGATCCTAACAATGCTTTCATTCAAAAATCTAAGAAATTATTTAATGAGAATCTGTCTTGGAGAACACGTCTAACTCGTAAGAATATACTTTTTTGTTACGTTTACATTAATTAGTTATTATTACGTATTTATTAATATGTAATGGTGAAGTAGATTTAGACTTACGATTTACTTTCAGACATTACTATTTTATCAGTAATATATATGTAATACACTATGAAAGGTTTAATTTTTAATGAAATTCTTAATTTCAAAAATGTAGCCTTATTTACGGCATTATAATGCATATTATTTTAATCTTTATTCATTATTATATGAATATTCTTAATAATTGTATGATTTTTATCTAGTTAATCTTTTGTAACTATTTAAATATTTAACTTGTTCTCAATTTCGCATTCAATTTTTAACGTTAACTTTATTTGATATTTTACTGTAATCCCATCTTGTTTCAAATAGTGATTGTTTAAAAGTACGTAAAAAATTTAAAAAATATTTACTTTGAAATAATTATAAAAATAGAAAACTTTGTTAGTTTCCTCTGAATATTGAAACATTTAATACTCTAAGGATATGTTATAATTTTTATATGCTTATGTTTGTAGTTCTTTGCCCAATATTGATGAAGATATTCCGGATGAAATTACTCAATCCAGAAACAACTGGCTTCTATAGAAATATTATTATTCAAGTATTAGAAGAAAGAAAAAATACTTCATTGGCAAGTTATTTACTAAATAATAATAAATGTTAATATATGAGTTCCTTCAAAAAGTTTCGTCTCGTAACTTCTTAAAATAAAAACAATTTTCCAAAAGTAGTACAGATACGTTACACATTAAACCATCAGGATTAAGGTAACAAGTCAATGGAAGAATATTTTCAAACTCTAGGTAAAAAAAAATGTTGATAATTTTCTATTTGTCTATATATTAGTATTTTTTACAAGACCGATTTTGACTGAACTCAGATGTTTAACAATTTTTTTGAAAGAGGTAGTATTAAATATATATGAAAATTTTTAATAAATATTAATTTTGAATTTTCTTCTTCAGATTTTCGATGATTTTCTGCAAGTTCTACTTGATGCTGAAGAATCCAACAATAATGGTGAAGATGCGATTTGTGAAAAAGGCAGTTGTCAAACTAAGGTTAACACAAGTGTAAAAGCACAGAAGAAAGGTACTTATCACAGTATATCCAGTAAAAAACTTTCCTTAAGTTATCATATTTAAAAGATATCTAAATTTGGTTCTGTTTAAACTATCCAGTTATGAATAACTTTTATAACTTAGCATTAACGCAATTAATTAATTTGAAGAAGTAGAGAATTATGTCAATGAATAAACACAGTTTGCCAACTATGAGAATATGTGAAAGGGATTGAATCTCCAAAAGTTTTATTTCCTGAATCAAAGAAATATTTCTAAGAAATATATTGTTATCTCTAAATGCGTGTGATTTAATTACTAAAAACAGATAATATGCTTTGGAAAAATTCTCATGACAGTAATTACTGCATAATAAATATAATAATATTTGTCAAATAATAAGTATACCATAAATAATTAAAATATAATACACTTGTTAGGATTTTTTTCCTACTTTTTATTACATTACTATTATCACAAAAATAAGAGAAATAAGCTGTTATACGTTTCCAATAATTTTAAATTTATTTCAACATCAACTAAGTAAGAAAACTGAAACATCGCATTAAGCAATTATTGATTTTATTAACCAAAATACAGCAAACAATTAAGTTGAAATATTTTTTTCAAAAATGAGCACATTCTCTAAAAATATATTCTGATGCAAAATTAAAAAAAAAAAATTGCGTATAATCTAAAGTATTAAGTTGGTAAAGGATTATACTGAACTGAGAGAAAGAGAGATAATAAATGTTGATGATGATAATAAAAACAAGAATAATAAATAACTTACTCTTAATTTTGTTTTGTTCTGAATTACAAGATGAAAATAATTTTTCTTTTCCTTTGATCCAGGTCTTTCCTACGATGAACTGGTATCTCAGTGTGTCACTTTCTTCATTGCTGGATTTGATGCCACCACCTCTTTGCTTTCTCACCTTGTTTACCGACTAGCGACCAATCAACAATTTCAAGAAAACGTTTTCAATGAAATGAATGCATCTTTAGCCAATCATGATGTAAGTAAACTGTAAAATGAAATATTTTTCAATTTTATGATGTATCTTTTCGTTACTTCAATACATTTTAAAACAGAACATTCAAAACGCATAACATTTTTTACATAGAATTTCATTTATAATGAGCAGTCATGGCCGCAAGTTGAGCCGGAGTTGAGTTCGAGTCCTGATGCCATTAAAAACTCGTAGTGAGGATGATTATATTAAATCTGTATGGGCTCAAAGTTCTTACGTCGGAATGTTGTGGGCGTTAGAGAGTGTGCTGTCAAATCAAGTGTCAGCCTCTCACTTAACCGTTGTTCAAAATTATAAGTCCATCACCAATAGTCCTCGGTTGCTTTTATGCATGATGTTAATCAATGATCAATTAATTAATCAATTCATTATACCTTTTATAACATCATTCGTTGTCAAGTTAACGTTATCATTCAGAAGCAAAATTAATCCCAATTCCAGAGGTAAGGAAGGAGAAGTACCATTATCTATAATTGTGTCACGAAATGTTACCATGTGCATTTCAATAGTTCACGAAAATTGTACAACAAAAAGCTACATGTTGAACAATTGTGTTTGACAAATATCCCCCTGAAAACCTTTTTTATGAACTCAAAAAGTAACAATAATTGTATTGTGAAGAAATTAAGTGTGAAAACAACCAGATAAATTACGATCGTAATTTAAGTACCATGGAAACGTTTTGAATTGTCTGCAAGAATTATTTAATAAGATGAAAATAGGCTTATTTGTACTTTTTTTTCTGTAAAATAATTGGAAAAATAACCTTTTACATGTGTTATTTATAGGGATCCGTTTCCTACGCTGTCTTGCAAGACATGAAATATTTGGACGCTGGAATAAACGAATGCTTGAGGATGTGCCCTGCTATGGTTAGGTAAGTATACATCATTGTTTTTTAAAATATAGTATCAATTAAAATAATAATAAATTATTTAAATTTATGATTTGTTGAAAAGTTTTATTAAACATTTAACTCATAATCTAATTACAAATTTTAAATACATTGAAAAATTCACTAATTTCGATGATAGATTTATCTTGTTCTGTATCATAACTTTTCTATTATACTTAAATTTCATTTTGCTTGAAATTATTTTTTGATTCATGTCAAATTTAAATTTTAATACTATTTCTTAAAAGTAATAAGTTATTACTATACTTTTTAGATGGAAATTAAATTTTAATTTGTCACATTTCGAAGTACGTTAAAATAAGTTGAATTTAAAATATTTTATATTACACCCTAATTTAAAATAAAAGTAAGAATTGGAATAATGTATGATGTATGAAAGTGATACAACCATTTAAATGAAAAAAAATACTCTTCTTGAGTAAAAATTTACGAAATAAAACGCAATGTTCAGAACAAGTATTGATAAGAGCTATCAATTAGTGTTTACCTTATCTCCAATATATAAGCAAAAGTTCAATAGCATTTAAAACCTTCAGGGTTACAATTTTGAATGAAGATATGCAGTTTGTCTGCTAAAAATGCAAAATTGTATCTTTTCATGGTCTCTGAAATCAAATGATCTCAGAATATAATTGTTTTTCACCCAAGCTTGTTGCCAAACATTTACTGCAAACGTTCTAAGAATGTATAGGAAAATGAAAAATATCTAAAATGGCTATATTTTTCAGTAAAGTAAAAAAAAAAGTAATTTAAGAATGTTCTAACCATAAGTGATATTCAAGGGAACAAATTAGTAAACATTACTTTTTTTCGTAAAGGTCTGAACGTCGTGCTGCAAACGATTATGTTATGGAAGACGAAAATAGGAAAAAGACAATTCACGTGAAAAAAGGAACGATTATTAGCATACCTGTCTACGGTATTCATCATGATCCAGAGTGGTACCCTGAACCTGAAGAGTTTAGACCCGAAAGGTAAGGAAAATATATCTCAAAACTAATATTTTTCCAAGATTTTTTTTTCAAAATTTCAATATATTTTTTAAGTTCAGAAATATAGCTTTAACAATATATATTTTCTAATTATTTTGCAGGTTTTTTGATCAAAAACCTCCACCTATGGCTCATCTTCCTTTCGGTGAAGGACAAAGAATTTGTGTTGGAATGCGATTCGTTCATATGCAAGTCAAATTATGCCTTGCAAAAATTCTTATGAAGTTCCAAATCCTGCCTGCTCCTACAACGCCTGTAAGTTTCTATTCTAATAACTATATATCAATGCAATAATATTTCCTTACTAAAGCTCTACAGAGGAGCTATAAGAAATATTTACACTCAAAGAAGATTAGATCGTTTGGTGTCTGAAACGCTGGATAATGGATAAATTGAAAACTTGATTATTCTATAGCATGGGATGTGGAATCATATTTTGTCTCTAAATAAATCTCACAAACACTGTAATGTGATGTGGCTATGTAGAGAATAGAGAACGTGTTTCAAAATCTAGGGTAGTTAGTTCAAACTAGTAGAATTTTTTTGCCGATAGCCTATTCATAAGTTTGATGTCAATTAAATTAATACAATCAAATAAAAACAAAAGCCAAATTATGCACACATATGAATTATACCATATAGGAAAGTTAAGGATGTATTTTAAATACAGTTTAAAATTAGGAGATGTATTTTAAATGCAACGTATAATTTTTTAGTTTTAAGCGTCCAGGTTATTTGAAATCTTTCTGAAAAAAAAAATTATTAGAAGACTTTAAACAGATAAAACTTTAGTTACAATTATTTTTTATATGTATAGTTATAATAATCTTTAAGGAGATATTAAATTTCGTGTTTTTAGAATACAATTCTCAAAATTCATTCTTGTATTTTACTTAAGATTAACAATAAAGTGGTACGTTTAAATTTAAAACTGTTTATATTTAGTTAACGCACAATGTTTCAAAACATAATATACAGATGCAATGAAGTAACTTAGACGTTAAGAAATGTCTTTAAAAATCGTAAGTTATTTTTATTGCAAAAGTGCTTATTGATTTATGTGATATATAAATAATTTAAAATAGCTGAATAATTTTTTCCCTAAAATCCAATCTTAATTTATATTTTGAATTTAAAGAAAACTATATATGTATCCAAATCTTAAAAAGAAATTTCCTTAAATTATTTTATTTAAATTTAGATGAATACTATGAGATGACAACTCGGAATACTTAATTGATTTAGATAAGATTAGTGACCATTCAAAAAGCAAAAAAAAAATTGTAATTATTCTTATTGATTTCAATTATTTACCTAAATACATAACATTTTTAAAAACATTTTTCTAATATTTATGATTTTTAATAATTTTTTTTCCATTTTAGCAAACACTTAACTTCATTGAAAAAAGAAATATTCTCACAGTTGAAAAAGTGGAAGTGCTTTTGAAAGAGAGAAGTTCCAGTTGAAGAGTTCAAATGAAATCTTGCTTTTAAGCATTGTGCCAAAATGAAAGATCAAAAAGTCACAAAGAAAACAATACTTTTACTATGAATCAAACAATAAATCAGACATTAGATTCCTGAGTGTGATGTTTTATACACTCAGTTTTATAATTTTATATACATTTAATAAGGGTATATCCTTTTGATTTAGATATCTGGAGCTTTTTTTTATTCCTTTCTTAAATCTATTCATATTTGATTTATTATTGAAGTTTCAGAAGTATAACTTCTAAATTTTCAAATGATATATATCATAACTTAAGTTATTATATTTTGATATAATGCATTTATCTTAGTGTGAAATATTATAACTGAAGCACTGAGAACAAACTACCCTACACTTATATATCTTAATAATATAATTTAAGTATCCTACTTTTAGTCATTGAAGGGAAACTAAAAAAAGCTCCATATTTTTAACATCAAAAGAAAGTTTATTTTTGAAAGGTTTCCCACAACTTACTTTGTTTACCTGATCTTTAATTTATCTTTATTTTTAAATGATTTTGTAGAATTTTTATGTGTAATTTGCCAAATGTTACGCACACTAATGTAACATTAATTTTTATGTATTGTGTGATATTTGTAAGAATTTTAATTTTATGATTTCATAAACGTGTTCTAAGCTGCTCTATTTCATATCCATCTGTTACAATGATGTGTAAAGCAAGTCTAATTATGTACATATGTTTTCTGAATTGATATGTTCATGTTCATGAAATCATCTGTATATAAACATTTTAAAGTAATTTATATTTGCCAATAATTTAAACATTACAAGAATATTTCACTTTGTGTATTTGCCATTTCATAAAGTATATTTTAATAAAATATCTTATGTTATTTATGTCTCATCTTATGTTATTATTTTGAATTAACAATACGCAAAAGAATTTAATATTGAAATTTCTTCACAAAAACTTTATGGTAAAATTCTATTTTTTGCATATGATAGAATTTCACTGTTCAGTTGAAATCTGATTTGTACACTAAATAACGTATTAACAAGAATCTCCGATATCCAAAAAAATCTTTTAAGTATATCTCTCATTTAAAATAAATAACATTTGTAAATAATGAATATCAGAAGAAATATATCGATGCCACACCATGAGTAATTGTTATTTAATTTGGAGAATTAACAATCTCACAAATGCAATTTATCTGTTCAATAAGAGATACATTTCTGGAAAAACCATTAACTTTATAAGTATATCATATAAGTATTGATAACAAAATAAAAACTCAATTTGGGTAAAAAAGTTATTTAAATAATTATACTACATATAAATGTTTAACAAAATCAACAATTTTAACATAAATAATTCTTGTTGTTTTACAGTTTCATGGATAATAGGCAAAATTTGTTTAACGTCTTTTGAGAGATTTCTAAAGATACATTTCAGAATTATAAGATAGATGTTGTCATCTGTGCAATCTAAATAGATAAGCGATTACTCCGAGTGCCATTAGAAATTAATTACGATTTTTATATTTTGTAACACTATCGATATAAATCTAGCGATAAATAGACACAGGAATCGGCAGAATATGAAGTTATTTCACGATATATTATTTTAAATTAGTTTTGTTTGCAATTTTCCCTGCAAACGCAAAAATAAATTTATGAATATATGTTTATACTAATTCAGCTTTCAGAAGAAACATGACTTGAGAAAAATTTAGGAATTATGATCCAAAGATCTAATAAAAAACGTGTTCGATCATTTTGCAAGTTTAACGTCATGGAAAGATTTTGTAACGAAAAGGGAAAGTGAATAAAATAGTAAAAAAGGTTGCAAATTATAATATCAAAATCGAATGACTTATTTTCTCTCCTACACATGACAAGTAAGAAGCAAATAAAAAAAATGTATCAATTATTTGAGGACTATGCTAATTAGTCTCTGAATCAACTGTAAAATCTTTTCTTATTCCAGTTTACATGCAAATTGATTAATTTATATCAATATATAGATATAATAAAAAATTTTAATTTTTAAAGTGTCCTTTAATTCTATTCAAAAATTTCACGAAAGATATTTTATTTTGAAAACAATTTTTCAATTAGAAACTACACTTTACTGACACTCAAAATCTTTCATATAACGTTATAGCAAACTGCAGTGTATTTTATGGGATTGGTTTCTGCAAGATCTTGCTCCATGTCAATAATCAAATTTAAATACTCGTATTGCAGAAAACAACTTATACACCTAGCACTGAATTTTAAATCTATACTCATATCAAGCGAATGAGTATGAATAAACTGCTTAGAAAATACAAAGATTAAACTGATTAAAAATCTGATACAACTACGTGATTATTCTTCCAAAATCAAGCAGGGACCAAATCTTATTTCATTTTAACATCTTGATCTTAAAGAGCAATATTATAATCACTTGTAAGCCTGTTCCAAAACCTGAATTAAGTAGAACTGCCAGTTTCTTCCATGCACTGGTCAGAGTTGGCCTTGGGACACAATGGAATTTCATGTTAGTGAATATTCGCTCCAGTCTGAGCACGTGGGTTAGGCTAACATTTGATCCCTGCACTACGACGAGTTGGATTGGAATTTACATAGAATGCTTTTAAGGACCGATCGATTTTCTAACGGTTTCACCACAAGAGCCATTGGCCTTGCCCAACCTTGAGGTTTTGGGCGTTCACGATTTTACAATCTGACGTAATTTGCAAAGGATGCAACATCTGCTCCTACGTAGAGATTTATGAAGCTTGAAAAACAGTGCTTGAAGATGTTAATAAGTTATGTGATTACACCTAATAATTCATTAGAATAGATCTAAGCTGAATAGTAATGGGTTCTATAATTGAACTAAGGATATTTTTCATAACTGAATTAAACAACACATTGTGTGTGGATGGATGGATTTTTCAGCTAAGAACAGAGAATGATGTGAGATGTAGCATTGCAAAAGTTACGAAGTCTAAGTAACATTGCAAAAACCTACTAGAATTCCCAATAGACGGGGAAAAATGAAAATGATGTTACATAAAAAATAACAATTTGATTTGGTTTTAATCATTGAAATATATATATATATATATATATATATATATATATATATATATATAAAAGACGAATTATTCATATAAAGTCTATTTATTGCTGTTGAATAAGATAGATGCAACTACATAGTGATGGACGCAACGCAAGCTGTGTCCATTTCAAGCTCTATCACAGTTCTTTTTAAAAAGCTTGGCAGAAAAGGGAGTTTCCAACTCTCTGCAGTAGAAAAACGAAAAGGTGGCTTGCTATAGGGATTGTGGTTTAAAGTGCTTGTTTGGCTGCGATGGTATTTCAAGCTGGAAATAGTCATGGTGGGAGGAAAAATTTTTGTGTGGACTTGAGATGATGATGCGGAGAGGCTGCTTCGCTATTGGTCGTTGAATGGGGAAGGGAAGTTATCCTATTCGATGATTTACCTTGCTTGAATTAAGTGCAGGGAGTTCTTCAGATCACGTGGCTTCGATGGAAGGATTTCCAGGGACTTCAGCAGCAGACAGAAAGTCTGGCAGAGATTATAGCTATAAGCCTAAATCCAAGGGAAGCTGACATTGCAGATTTTAGTCGCACATGATTGCATAAATTAAAAGCTAAATTGGAATGTTATTAGGAAATAAAAATGAGCTCAGTACTTTGAGTTAAGGAACAGGAAAAATTAAGAAATTAAATTATATTTTAAGTGGAATCATTACACACTCACATTTTTTTGTATACATAGTGTAAGGAGGTCTCAAAATTATTAATATTTTGAACTGTTTTATAAAAGTGTATGATTTAGTTAAATACCAAATTAATGAAAATTTCTTTCATAAACATTATATTAGGTGCCAATATTATTAATAACTTCCATATTACACAATATCCAATAACGTTTAAAAAAAAAGTTTGCTTAACAGCTTACAATTTGAAAGAATTGGAATAGTTACATTTTGCTCATTAACTTATGAATCGAACGGAAAAGTAAGTCTAACATGAATTACAAACATTATGAATAAGTGAAAAATGTTAGAAAAAAAATTTATGATTGGTTTCTAGTGAAACGATACGGGAAAAATTGCCTATGAGTACATTTGTGTTTGTCAAAAAAATTTCAATGAAAAGCAGCAATTTCTTTATCAAAATATTAATAATCGAAAACACGATTTTTTAATAAGAATGCCTTGTCCTTTAAGTTACAGAATTTTAATGATATTAATGAACACTGGCCAATTTAGAGTCAATATTTTCTTACAACAGTTGTCAAAAGCTGAGCTATCATTGTTCATGTGTTTCACTGAAATGTAATATATATCTTCGACATATTTTAACGACAAGAGATTAATGAGAAATTTGCCTGAGAAATATCTGGAAAATTTTATTCATAGAAATACGTCTATAGAGAACAAAGTTTCCTCCAATAAAGTATATATGGACTTCACAGCTATAATTTCAATAATATAAAATAGATTGATTATTACAACTTAGGAGTTAATGGTCTGGGAGAGTTAATTATTAAAAAGAGTATGGTGTGATTTTTTTTCTTGAAGATATACAGCTGATTCGACAACAAAGATATCATCTAGGAAATCTTTATTTCTCATCTGAAGTTATGACTTTCTTATCAAAATGAAGGATTGCAAAGAGTAACGAATTTTCATATGATAACTCAATCATTACTTAAATATAAAAGAAAACAAAACAGGTTCAAATGAATATACATATATTTATTCTTTTGGATATTTGATAAAATGTACTATTTTTCCAGTTGATTGACCGTAAAAGAATTGAAAAGCTTATGAACGCTTGAATCAGTAGTTATATGAACTAATGGTTAAGATGATCACGTATAATTCGTTTTGAAATTTTTATGTTAACATTTGTACTAAACAAAGAGATTGTCGCTCATATTCTATTATTTCATTTAATCTTTAGTTATCAAAATATTCTACAGTTTCTAATACTGAAGACTTATCCGGTCTGTTTGTTGCTCATTTCCAGGTTCTGAAAACATATTCCAAAGCTTAAAGCACTACTTAGACAGCCCTATTCAGGTACTTGATACCTCTCAAATGGAAACCATAACTTCATTTAAGAATGGAACAGGAGAGAGAGAGAGAGAGAGAGAGAGAGAGATTTAATATCTAGATTTAAAAAATTCTGAATGCGATTATGTTTATTCTTTAGCGAAGTGATTATGGGAAAATCTCAGGCACTATCACAACAGGAAATATATGATTTTTCTCTAATCATTTTAAAGTGCTTTAAACTTGAATCTTAAAGCATATCCTTTTATCAATTCTCATAACATTCATAGCTTACAATTATTTAATTTTCAATCCATGTTATTCATGCCTGTTTGAAGAAAAAACGCATTTGAGAAACATTTATATCAGATAAACATAATGTTTTTGAGTAGTAAGAAAATCTATTGAGTGAAACTTCATTCATCTTTTAAGAAACCACTTGATGGAGAGTAAACAAATTAAGTTATTGTGATAGTTTATTTAAAATAACATTTTCAAGTTAATTTTAACTATTCATAATGTTTCAATGAATTTAAAACTGTTCATTATCCTAAGTTTTCACAAGGTTTTAATGATACAAAAAAGACAATGTGAACTCACATCATTATTTTTTTACAGTATCTTATCATAAGAGTAGACCACGTTTGAAGCATTCTTTCAACTAAGTTAAAAAATTATGTCAAGGTTTTTCCAGTACGATGACTTCTACTTAATGCTATCAACTCATCTGAATGGAAACAAACAATAAAGCAGTGAGTTCGTTTTAGCGATAACTGTAGTCGGATATGAAGGTAGGAACTAGATAAGTCGCTCAAGAATTCATTAAAAATACTGTACCAAAATTCACACGATAAAATAATATGTTCTCTAACTTTGTCAGCTGCCTTCGTAATTAGGCCGCGCTTATAAAATAGACATACAATTTGAGAATTGAACTATTAACCTATTTTATCAGCATTAATAAAGAACTTTGCAAAAGTGAACCTATAGACAAAGAAAGTGAAAAACAACCAAGTACTGGAAAGTATACATATTCGAATGCATTTCATAATACGTAACAAAGGAGTTTAATAATGCGGAACGCATACGTATGGAAAGTAAAATATAGACGTTTTAATTGTCACATAAATTGTGTAGAAACATTTCTTTGCAGAAAGAAATGCATAAATACGTGCAGATTTACAATAGACAAGAAACTTTAAATTAACACTATTTAAATATTTCCGTTCAAAGTAAAGATTTTGAAAAACATAATCTAATCTTTCCATTGTAAATCGAAAATTACCCTAATAGTTATAAATAATAAATTTATGAATGCTGAACCAAAGAATGTCCAATTAATTTTTATATGAGTAAATATTAAATATTATTGAAAATGAATGAACAAATATTTTTTTTTTGCTGTTATATGTGAAATAGTACAGGAGGGAAGATCATATTTCCTCTCATTACGAATTCATGACGATAACAATTTTCAAATGCCATAATTGTTTGCTGTATCATGAAAATTAAGAGAATTGATTGCTTTAGGAGAAACGTTAGGAAAGGAAGGCTGAGCATTCCAAACAAAGAGAAATATCTATTTTCATATATCTGAAAAGCAGAATATGATTCTTGATGGAGTGAGCGAATGTAGAGGTTTATGGAGCAAGAGCCAAATCTGTTTACCTAAAGATTAATATGCACATTAAGCAACATATTGAAAATACATTAAATAAGCCCCTGAAAAATACTTTTGATTGAACTAAAAATTAAAGCAGTAATCAGGCGTTTCTTTTTTTCGTAAAAATAATGAGGATTTTGAAAGTATGATAATTATTCCGTTTTCAAAAATAACTTGCTCAATGGGTATAAATTAAGATTTGTACAATTATCTGATCGATAGCGATTTATTGAGAAAGAATGGGTATCTTAAGCCCTATTTGGCCTCTTGGAACATCAAAGTGCAATATTTTGAATGAATTCTAATATTGCAGAAATTTTTTTTTTCATTTTATTAATATATTTTCATTCATTTTAGAATTATTGTTAAATGTAATAATCTTATCATAAGCTATATTTTATTACTAGTAGCTATTCAGATAGAACCTGCATTTAAGATATTACATACATTTAAGATATTCTTAGATGTTTTATATTCTTAATAATTACCTTTAATGTTATTCGAATGAATTTCTTTTTCTCTCTCTTTCGAGTTAATAACAGTCGAAGGAATTCGGAACAAATATGCATAGTAATAAATTTTTTAAAAAATAACGTATTTTTAAAATTGTATTTAAAGCATGCACATATACCTCATTAAAATACCGAGAAAAGTAAATATATCAAATATTTTTTAAATAATTTGTAAATGTTTCGGCAATCAAACTATTAAAAAAATTTGAAAAGCAGTTTTAAAAGATATTTTACGTTTGTTTTATTTAATTTATTCCAAGGTCTTAACTGTTAAATTATGTTAAAAGTCATGAGCTAGAATAACACTTTTAATGAAAGCTTTTCTTTTAATGTAATCTTTAATAGTTCTGAGATTTAACCCTGTTGGTTTTAATTCATACACAGATAATTAACTATTGCTTTAATGTATTTTTTAAAAAATTATTTTAAATATAATTTTATGTAAACTAGACTATACTTAACCCATATAAATGATTAATGCATTAAGTTTTTATTTGATTTTTGGAGCAAAATATCAATATAATTTTTTTGAATAATTATAAAGTTGATTGTGTATTTTTAAAGTTAAGTTATAAAAAAAACTTCGTAGTCCAGAAATTCGTTGAATGTTGATCATTTTAAATAACTTAATTTTCTACCCATTTTAAACTTACATTATCTCTGTTTAAAATCTTACTAATTGTGTGTTTAAATTTTAATTAGTCAAGTAAATTCATTAACTGGATTTTTTCCCTACATTTTAAATTATTTAATCATTCAATTGCGCAAGAAGTAAATTTTTATTTAATATTTTTAAAAAATACGTATGTGTGTGTGTATTCCTTAAGGGAATTTAAGGAGGATATCAATGGTAAAACATTAGCTTAGCTATTAATAAATTAATGCATCCGCATTAGATTATAAATAGCCGAGAGTGTGGTTTTCCTCAACGAAAAGAAATCTCCACTTCTTCATTAACAAATTCATAATTTTTTCCATCACACTGATTAAATTTTTATAAGTGTATCCAGATTTCATTAAGCAAGTAAAAATGTTCCAAAGAATATTCAAAAACTTCCGGCTCTCCTTTCCTTCTCGTTATTGAGTGTTTCCATCATGTTTAGGTAATCTTTATTGTTACTGAATGACTAAATAAACTTATGAGGTATAGGTGATGAAAATAATTTGTTCATGATGTAGTTAATTTGTTGACAATGTTTGGATGATTATAAATCACCAATATTCAAGTATTTTAGTCCGATTATACATTCGCGATGTTTAAATTAGAATATTCTCAGCTTAAAAATATTAAAAAATATGATACTTTAGGAGAAGTGATATATATATATATATATATATTCCATTCTAATTTATTTACTTGAAGTAATACTTTAACAAATCGATTATTAAATGAAATAATTTGATTATTAGGCTCTTGATTGGATTATTAGCTATCTGTTTGTATAACTCGATAAGATTTCTAATAAACATTATGTAGTTTTCAATGGAATCACACCCATATACATTGATACAATACGTTTGAGCAAGATGTATATTAATTAATATCGGAAGAAAAAAATACCAATTTCTATTTCTTTTGCCCATATAGCTTTATATATTTTTCATTTTTCTCGAAATAATTATTTCTGAGTTACACTTTGAGTTTCCCAGCTGTCGAGGCTCCAAGTTTTTCCTTTGGTGTTCTGCAGATATTTGGAAGTTAGGAAAAGGAGTTTCCATTCCAGGTGTTGTCTTCATCAATTAACCGAGGTTCAGAATTACGAATTACGTAGCTAATAAACTCCGTGTTGCTTCCAAGTGCGACGCTAATAAATAATCAGCCGTATTTTCCATATATTACTTAAGCTCCATTAGCACAAAAAAGAAGTAAAAAAGTTTCTCACTGTAAAAAGTATGTAATAAAAGCAAGAAAAGTAGAATATCATACATAAAAACTGATGCTGATAAATCCAATATGACAAATGATTCTAAAAAAGTTCTAATGTATTTGATTTTAATGCTTGATTATATAAAATAGTTTCACAAATAGTTATGTAATGAAATTCACTGACGCTTTATGAATAAATTCCTGTGTATATAACCCAGTTTAAAAATACGTTAAGACTTGACTTTTTTACATCCCTCATTATAAAGTTATGCATTGTTTCTGATATATAAAAAAGGAAATGTATATCATCTAAAAGAAAGAGCTGAAATATTTTAAACAAATCAATTTAAACTGCCTGCTTTAAGTATTTTTAAAAATGATATAAAAATGAAGAGATTATACTGATGCTATCAGAAATCGAAAATGAAAGAATTTGAAGAATTCGGTTTTCAAGTGTTAATTTTAGGTTATACTTATATTTAGTAAAGACAGGAGAAAACTTATTTAAATTTCTTGATGTCCTAAATTATTTAAATAATAACACTGAGTAATTTTAATGTATACATATCATAAATTGCTATTTGTAATGTACTCATTATCATCCTCAGTTAATTGTATACTTCATAATTTGTGGTGGATAATCACGTAGGAAGGAGTTAAGGGCATTATTACTCGTGAAGGGGTTAGTAGTTTAAATTGCAATTACAAACAAATAGATGTTCAAAACAAAGTGAATCAAAATATTCTTAAATAAATAAAAACGCGACAAAATGAAGTTATAAATATATGTTGCTAGTTTTTTTTTAAAATGTATAGTGCCAATCAAAACTTGGATGCATCTGTATGAAATAAACATTAACTTGGTAAAAAACGATTCACAATTATAAAGTTTTAGATTTTTTGAATTTTACATGAAAACAAAATAATAATAATAATATCAACGGGTATTTCCTCTTTCGTTGGAATCTAGTTCGAAAAAAAAATGTTTAAACGAGATATCATGAGAAACAATGAATCAATCCATTGGTCAGAAGGTTTTTCTTCTAAACAATTATTGGCTTATTCCTATTCAAAAGCATGTCGAGGTATAAATTTCATTAAAAAATTTTTTAAAACACATTTTGAAATTGTTATTTTTCTCTATTTTATTTATTTTTTCCGCCACATTATTTTAGTCTTTTTGTAAAAAAGTAAAAGTAATTTTTCTAGTTTTTTTCTGGAATTTAAGCAGGTTAAATTCTAAAAAAAAATTCCTTTATGAATTCAAAACTTGTTCTAATCTGTGATAGGAGACATGACAAAGCTTTTCTAATGTTGCCTCCAGGGAGAGAAAGCATTTTGAACGAAACAAAACTCCAATTGACACACATCAGAAACTCACTTTCCTTTTACAACTCAGTTTCTGTCATGGAAGTTCACTCGTTCTTTAGGGCAGAGGTGTGTAACCTTTTCAATGCCACTATTCCTCATCTGCTGTTTGGAGGTAATGGGTTCTGTTTACAAGGGTATGGGAAATCATTTACAGTGGTCATAAATCTTTGTTTATCTTCAATGATAATTGTTTGTTTACAAACACATTGAAGTAGAACTCTTTATTCGCTGTTTTAAGCACTAACTTTAAACGGGAATTTGATTCTTGTTTGATGAGGCGCAAAGCAGGAAATGTTTACAAAGGAAGTATAAAAAGATAAATAGCATTTACGTTCAGTTAATTCTATTTTAAAAAAAGCGATATGTATTATAGACGGAAACAAAGCGATCACACTGTCGTTGAGTTTTGTACTTGTAGCTTTAAATTATTATAGGAATAATTTAAATAAATGTGCAATCTTTTATTCAGTTTTAAGATTTTAATATAAATAAAATAAAATCTTTTAATTTTTTAAAATAAAAAATGAGTTGTCCAATGAAGAAGCGTCATTGGTGCACAATTATAGAAAAAGTGCCTTTTGCGCATATTTCGAGAAATACTACAAATTATACAGTCTACTATTATGTTTGGCAAATAAAATTAGATAAATATGAGCGATCATACGTTACAAAGTAAACCGACGTCGCAAAAAATATTTTAAAATAAAATATTAACGATGATGTACAAAATTGCATAGTTTCGCAGTAAGAGAAAAAAAATCTTATTATAGTTAGTTTTTTTTTAATTGATAAAAATCGTTTTATTAAAAACATAAATTGACCATGTGAAGCATTTCCTAACATTAAACTTTTTTTTAAAATTTTACAGTAGCATCCCTCAAAAGAAAAAAAGGAAAAGAAACATATATTTAGATATTTTTTATTATTTAAAAAAATTGAATAATCTCGTGGAACTTAAATGGGCATCATATGGAGGCATGACAAGAAACAGGATTAAGATAATATTTACATATTCTATCCAAAGTCTTAGCTTTTCGTATTTAAAAGGATAACAACATTAAATACGAAATTATTTGTTATGCACTTTTGTATTTCAAATCATTTCTATTTAATTTAATAAAAGTTTTTTTTTCTGAGTTATATAAATACTATATTTGAATCACACATAACAAGAAAACACAATTTCATAATTTTAACACAAAGAAAAATATCCATGATATATTAAAATATGTAATTGCTTATTATTATTACCAATAAATGTGTAAGCATTCACACTAATGAAAGGCAAGTTCTTGTGCATGTGTTCAGAATATCAAATAAAATAATTCGAGACAAGGAAAAGCTGCTAAATATTGGAGAGGTCATGGTCGCAAGCTCGCGACCGGCGTTGTTTTTATTGAGTCGAGTCTTAATGCAGCTAAAGACCCGCGCTAATGTACTTTAAATATGTAAAAGTTATATGCTCTCCCGTTGGCGTGGTGTGGAAATTTGGAGTGGTGTTATCAGTTCAGGTGTGTCTACGTCATTTTACCGAGGCTCAATATTACGAGATTCGTCGCCAATAGCCTCGCGTTGCTTGTAAGTGTGATGCTAAAAAACAGGCAATCAACAACTCATAAGTTGAAACTAACAACGACAGGAATGAAAAACGCCTAAAAGCTTCCCTGGTAGGACACTCCTTTCTAGACAAGTGTCAAAGGCGTAGCTTAGGCCATATATTTGTGGTCCCGAAAACGAACAGTTTAATCTCGCCATCAAGACCTAAGGACTTCTTTTGAACACTTCATAACGATCATAATCGCTCTTTAATGATACAAATGATTTTTTGATGGGTTTTGTAAAATATAACACGAATTTCATTTATTTAAAAATAAATCCCAAAATTAAAAATTAACAAGCAACTTTTTTTCGAAAAACATCTAAGAAGCAATGGAGAATATCAGTTCAAAGCAGCAATAACTTTTAAGCGTCTTAATCGTGACAAATATTGGTGAAGAACAAAGCAGTTAAATTACTGTTCTGAAATGAAGAAAATGCTTCCTCATCATAGTTATTGTATTAAATTTAAACACGGCTGGGAGTTCCATAACTGAAAGTTAAAAATTAAAATTTCACTTGAGCAAAAACTTCAAACTACTTTAAAATTTAAAAAGTCAAGCAATCTTTTTACTGTAAAACATTAGCTATTTAAATAAGCATGCGAAAATATGTTTTCCTTGATAAAAATACAATGTAACTGTATTAGCTCGACAAATCCTGCACTGTGAATAGTGGTAAGCAACAAAAACTGTAAAAATTCAACTTTCATTGTTTCAATTGATTTAAAACTATCAATTTTAAAATTAAAGGAAATTTAAACAATCGGATATTGGAAACTCAAAGACAAACGACCAAAGAAGATCAACCTTGTTTATCTTTCTCGTCACCAAATTCCAGTAATCAACGGAACTGCAAGCGAAAATTAGAATATACTACTACTACAATTTCATAGTAATAAATAAAATGAACAAAATATTTTATTTCGAATAACATTTGAATTATCAGAAGCATTAATATAAAAAAAACAGTTTTAGAACTAATATTATAATAAAAATGGACTTTATATATATATATATATATATATATATGTGTGTGTGTGTGTGTGTGTGTGTATTTAGGAATAATAGAAATTTGACGGTACTTCGTCATAATAATTAAAATTGTGAGATACTACGAGTTTCTACTGCTTTCTGATTTCAAACAAATCAACATTAATAGCTATATTTTACATTATGTACATAAGGATCAATTAATACGCAGAATAAATTTTGTTCGGATATATCGGTTATTTCTAGTAATAACTAAAACTTCACTTGTATTTCAAACAAATTCAGTTAACTTAAAAAAAATTTGAGTTTATACATTGTCAATCATTTGATAAATTTTTTTGAATTGACTGAATTTCTCGATTTCAAGAGTGAAAAATTCATTGCCAGACATGAAGGAAAAATGAAAGACAAATGTTATTGAATATTTTTTAAATCTAATTTCCCCGAGACGTCTCTCTTTTTACACTATTTTAATCTAAATATAGAATGTGTGTCTGGTGGATTCGATACACGTTTAGGAATTTAGTCATATAGGTATTCTCAGAGTTACAACTTTAAATCAACAAACTTTGACAAAGACAGTTATTCAGTGTCTTTGTGTAAATTACACTATACAAAGCGCTACAGCATTATACAAATTCTTTTAAGCCAATGGTTTTCAAGTCGTTTTGTCGTCTTACCTCTGTGTTGTTCGAGTATTATTCATTCTTTTTTAGTGTTCATATACCCCCTTGGAAGGGATACGTGAACCAGAGTTTGAGAATCACTTCTGTTAACAGCTATTCATCTATTATAGTTGCATTTTAAAGACGAAACCATGTAAAAAGATTATGTGAATTTCTTCTCTCATCCAGCCGTGACGAAATCTTAGTAGTAGCGCTCTTTAATCTTGCAGAACCAGTGGCAACTAAAGCAAGTGAGAGGAAACCAGTAAGAAAACTGAATTGATTCATATCCAAGTGTAATGTAGTTCAATACATCATTTGTCTTGATACGTAAGCTAGAATACTAATTAATTATGTTACATTGCATACTGCCGCGAATAACTTGGTTGTATATTTTGAATTAGAAAATCATTAAGACAAAGATACAGATATTTAAATACTATATTCTGTGATTATATTTTAATCAATCTAATTACATAAATTTTCACTTTCAATACAATTTTTTTTGTTTCCTGATAATGATCTCTATTTGTAACTGTCTCATTTCTCTTAGACTTTGAACTAATAAATTCATTTTTTCTCTAATTTGTCATAAAACAGGAAATGAGAAAAAACAATTTCATTGTTTTACAACTTTTATTTACTCTTTCTAAGGTAGTCATTATGCTACGATATGCTGTGCTGTGATTTTATCATTTCTATTTTTAGTCAAACCTTATCAAAAATTTTGAATATATTAGTGAAATTCAAATTTAGTTATTATTATTTTTTTAATCAATAACTCATATAGTTCTTAGAAAAGTTTTAATATTGACTTCAAGACCTGCTATAAGAAAATTAATTCTTGGTATACAAGGCTGAACATCCGCAGTCTTAGTAAACAAGACAATATACATTTGTTCGACGTTTTTTCAAAATTACAATGTTGTAAAGTTTTTGAATCCTATTATAAGCATAGAATAATTTATATTTCAATTCACACAAAGGAACTTTTCATTTCTTGAGGCCACAGCTTCAAGATTACTCTTATGACCATAGTTTCAGCGCTGTTGCCTATCCGTGTCATGGTACTCGCATTATGTGAATGCAGAGTTATTAAAGGACAAATGCGTGTTTCGGATAATTTTTACTTATCAATCATGCGAATATAAGTAAAGTATGCATTTTGGAGGTTATGACAGAGATTTGATTCTTTCCTTAACCACTTGTGATAAGGCAACATAACATTGATTTACAGTTCATGTTTTTATTTACTGCAGATCAGAGTGGGAGAGAAAGAAATTCATATAAGTTCAGCAGTCGCCATTCTTTACGATTGTTAAATATACACGCTCTGTTGATAGCCTCGTAAGTCCGACAGTACAAGGACACATTTTTCTCTACGTGGTGGAAGATAAAAAAAGAGAGAGAGAGAGAGAGACTGCCGGTTTACTACGATGTTTTCAGCAATAGTTTCCTCAACCCTTTTGTACCCTGTTACGAAAGGGCTCTCCATTCTATTGGTTTTTGATCCAAAGGGGGAAAAAGTGTAATTGTTGTCCTTGAGTGCCTCTTTTCTCATTCAATCCGTGCTTGCTATCGCTTCCTTCTGCAGGCCTTCGGAAGAGATTCGCTGCTCGTCGTAGGCGAAGTTCAAGAACGGCCAAAGGAAGTGTTTTGCGACGAAAATTCAGAACAAGAGATTCTTATCAGAGAAATCAGCATTTAAAAAAATTCTCCAAGCATCATTCACAGCTACTGTTTCTCATTTCAAAAATAACGGCAGACAATTTAAATTTCTCAGACTGAGAAATTCTTTCACTGAATTTTAAAGACCTAAGCTCTCCTTTGAAATTTAACTATTGTAAGAAAAATGTTACAGGTGATCAAATCTAACTGTTGTGACCTTTTTACATATCTTTTTGGCTTTTAAGCAGTTTGTACGTAACGCTACCTATTATTTTAATATCGAATTATAATGAAGAATACAAATTGTTTTAAAGAGGTATAAGAAGGCCTAGATCTAAATATAAAAGGGAGAGAGAGAGAGCACAGATGTCGATATACGCAGACACCCAATAGTAGAACTAGGGGACTGAGACATACATTTAAATTGTCCAACTGTTTCGGAACTTGTTCCACAAAATCTATTAAGTTAGATAATGGTTTATAATTATTAAAAATTATATTTATATAAACTTTAGAATAATGAGTCAAACCACAGTAATGTAATTTGTAGGAACGATGCATAAAATATTCACAGAAGGAAAAAACACCTTTAAAGATCACAGTTGGATTATATCAGGAAGATTATTCACATTATGCAAGTAATTTCTGTAGTTTTTTTTTAACATACTGTCGAATATTGAACCGATCAACTTTTATACATATTTAAAAATTTTATTAGTAACAAAATCTACAGTATTCTCATAAAAATCCATGTTATATATTGTTCGATAATATGTTTATCATGTAAAAGGTAATGTATGCTTCGGAGTTTTAAATTATTCTGATACTTACGAAGGGATATCGTAAAGTTGTAATTATTACTAAGAAATAACCGAGATATCTAGATAAAATTTATTTTGCAAATTAATTAATTCTTATGTACATAATGATGTAAATTACAACTATTAATGTTCGTTTATTTGGTTTCAGTAAGCCGTAGATTGAAGTGATCCGTAATATGGAGAAGATTCAATCTGTTGAGTTCTCTTATGACGGCCTTCGAAAGGTCAAGAAACCCTGGGAGAAATGTATAATTCTAGATGGTGAATATGTATACAGCGAAGTCTCAGGAATGATAATCAAAAATTGAATTTCTAACTCGATTATGCTGTAGTAATTATTATAACTTTACGATATCCTGTGATAATTAATTAAAACCTTTTGATGTTTCAGATTACTTCTCTCTCAATCTGAGGCTTTCTGAAATCAAACAAATAAGCTTTAATAGCTGTAATTTACAACAGTTTGTGCATAAGGATAAATTAATATACAGAATAAATTTCATTTAGCTATCACTGTTATTTCTTCGTAATAATTAAAACTTAACGATACTCTGTCGTACTTACATTACATGCAGATATGTTACTTTTCTTAATTCTAGACGTTTAATAGCTTAAAAGAGTATCTTTAAGGTGAATAACTTATAAAACAATCCTGATATCATTTTGAGAAGATATCTTCTACATCTCCTATCTTTCGGAAAAAATAACTTGGTTAAACTATTCATCAGAATGGTTATGAAATTTTTGAACAATGAAACAATGAAATTTTGTAAACAGATAATTCTTATATTAAATTATCTTGCTCAAACATAGAAGAATGATTTTATGTTAGGAATCATTTACATTTACTGATAGTGTAAACAGTTGTTTCATTTGTTATTGCCTTGCTATTTTACATATATTTTGCAAATATTTGTGTACGATACATTCATGAAGTTACTAAGCTATGAATGAATTATTTACTTTTCCTGGTTTGTATAAAAATATAACGAGATTCTCCATATATTCTAACTTAAATTGAATTACAAGGAAATTCTATTTGTATAAAGTCCTAACGAATTTGAAACTTTTTGAGACAGTTAAATGCATTTTAACTTTATATTCAAAGCCCTTATGAGAAAACACTTTTTCTTTTAGACTTGTAACCCATTATATTTAATGAATATATGTTTCATTTTAAAATTAAATGAGAATACAGCATCTTAGGGGAAAACTCTTAATTATTTTTAATATTTTTCTCTATTAAAATGTTATTTTATGCAGTTATATTTTATTTTACGAAGCTCTAGCTATTCATACTAGAAAGGGAAATGACCAGACTATATCCAAGGTGAGGAAGAAGATCGGCAATTTGGATTCCTTGCTCATGAATTTGTATTGCATTTTTTGAGATCAGTGTGACAAAGGTTCATTCTGTTGCAGCCATATCAATCAACACCAGATTACGCATCAATAGAATATCATGCATTTATTGAAACTGAACAAAATATTTTAAGGCTCGCTGCACATCTCGTTTGACGAATTAAAACAACGAGAGACATACGTTGAATATTTTGATCTTTCACGTTCACTAGTATCACGTTTTTCACGTTCACTATAGTCACGTTTCTCTTTTCCAAATGATGTCGTAGGACTCTGACCCGTAACTTCAGTCCATATTTAACTCACTGACTTATAAGACTTGAATTATAAGGAGTTTCTATTCGTTATCTGCTATTATGTGCTTTTAAAATCAATTGTCCGAATGATTTTATTAGAGTTTCTTGACCGTTTTTTTCCTTTGCGGTTCTCAAAATACTTGATCAAATCATGTTGATTATTGAATGTTTACGTCATAAAAACAATTATCTGAAAAGAGTGAAGAATGACAATGGATTATAAACAGAGAAAATAAGATGAGGCGTATTGAAGTAAGTCTTCAGTTGAATAAAATTGCTTTGTTATTTCCTCCCTAATCATATTTAATATTTTGAAAATATTTTCCCCCCATCTGTTGACAAAGATGATTTACTTCCGACATCCAAACATGTTCTTCTTCTTTTTATATAAAATTTCTTCAAATCGACTTCTTCGTAAATGTCTTATATATGAATTCCTTATCACAACTTTCAAGAACTTAATTGTCTTTCACTAAGAACTTATAAATCCCTTATGAAATATTTTTTGCATTATTTTATTTTCAAAAATCCATCCTTCAGTTGCAACGTGCAATGATTTAAAAAAAAAAAGAAAAAAAAAAAAAAAAATGATTGTGGTAAATTCCTGCTTGTTGGAATTTAATAAAATTTGACATAATCAAACAGTGCTTCCACAAATTAGGCACAAAAGGATTATTTTCTGTTTTGAAAAAAAAAAAATCAAGTAAAAACGTATTATATGAGCTCAATGTGTGATAGCTTTCAATATGGATCCCTTTTAACAGCTATACAGGCATAACGCGATTCTCCACGCTCAAAATGATGATGTTTATTAACTGAGTTGGTAGCAAAGTCTATTGCTTTCTGTTGACAGTTCGAAGACCATGAAGAATTGCAGGTGCGGAATTTAAGCGCAGTAATATGTTTTCCTAGAGTATCTCAAGTATGATATATTGGTTCGAAGTCCGAAAAATGCTCTTGCCAATCCATGTGCACAATAGCTTCATCGCGAAGCCAATGCTCCACAAATCTGATCCTATGCTGTCTAGCATTATTAACTTGTTGGATGGAGGAGTCATCCACTGCACCTGCGTAAGAACGAACAATTTGATAAAGAAAGTTTTCTCTATATACAAGTCAGTGTGGCCATCCAAAGTTAAACCTGTCCACCCACATATAATGGACCCACCAAATCCATCTCTTTTATGAATATGACTGAGATAATAGTAGCTTCTCGACTTCCTTTAAATCAACAATTTTGTTCAGTCACTTTGCAAACAAAATCTTAACACATCAGTAAAAAATGCATGCCATCATTAACTTGAAATCCTATTGACACGTATGCGTACCCAGTTAAATATTTCATTTTGGTGGCTTGGAGTAACGGTATACAGAATGCTAGGTGACTTGTATACAACTCTCTTTCGAGAAGCCTTCAGTGGACAACAGATCTGGATAGATCTTCTCACATGGGGCTGCTACAAAAGAAGATTTGAGGTGGGTTGGTGCAGCATTGTTGGTTCATCCTTCCAATTCGCTGCAAATCGCGATCATTTACGATTCTTGCATCTCTTGATATTCCTTGGTCTGCATCCTCTAAAATGATTTTATTCTTAGAAATGTAGCTTACACACTGTGATTTATAAAAAGATTTCTATTCATCCATCATGCTAAACAACTGAACAGATCACGCTTCGAATCGCCCAATGGCCCACCATTTCAGATAATTGAAGTCAGACACTCATATCTAAAAAAAAAAAAAAATGGTTATCTCGAAGTCTTACAACGCAGTTTCTAAATACAGGAACTGCAGACGCTTTTAAAACCTGTTTTTGTTCAATGACGTTAAACAATAGCAGTTTCAATAATTAGCTGATCATATCCTAATGCAGCGTTACTTTTGTATACCTTCTGATTTGTACGACAATTTACGTAATTTGGGTGTTGCAATTACAATTTTTCCGATTTTCCCTTAATTTTGGAAAACCAGTGTATATCAGGTGATCTGATAACTTGATTACTATACATCTTTGGGAGGAATAACTACAAACGTTATAGTACCAATGGGAACTTATATATACAAAAAGAGAATGCTTCCGTATAAAAAAAATCTACACGTCTTAACTTACCCTTAGATATTTTTTTGAATGCGGCTTTGCAATACACTGTATGTTATAATATATTATTATCATATTATCGTATTTATTTACTAAGAATAAACGGTAATCGGTGAAGTCATGTTTAATGACAACCAATGAATCGAAATGGCTAATCATGCTTAGTAATGAATTTCCTCCTGTCTATAATTATTAAAGAAGAAAACAAAGTCAATTACTAACTATACACTATCACATTTTCAAATGAAACAATATTGCAAAGAACTGCATTCTGAAAGATGACATTGAAAAAAGATTAAAATTTTTAGGTTTTTTTTGTTTATATATATATATATATATATATGTATATAATAATAATATTAATAATAATAAATAGATTCAATAGATTCAATTAACTCGATTAATTTGAACTATCTTTTGAACTTTCGATTAATTTGAATTATAATTCTGTCGTTTTTATTTAATTCAAAACTAATACATATTTTCTCTGAACTTCTCTACCACCACTTTTTTCTCTCTCGGAATTTTAAGGTTCTCTCTAATCTCTCAATTTATATTTCTGAAAAATAATCTGTTATATAAATTTGAATGTTTATTTTTCTATTTGTTCATTATACAAATCCACAGCATTGATCGCATCACTCCAAAATTTTTAGGGTGCTTCGCCGATATGTGGGAGGATCAATAAGTATATTCCAACAAAAAAAAATTTCAAATTTGTTTTTGATGATAATTTTCAAGCCCCTACCCTTTTTTTACCATTTTCCAGTGTTTTCTAGCAGACGAAACAGTTTCCCCCAAAATTCCTTTCACTCAAAAAATGCGCGTGTTAATGAGTATTTTAACGAAAGGATTTTTCGCAATGGGTTAAAAAATTACGGAGCCGCAATAATTTTTGTTCCATATGATACGTTGTTCCCACAATCATGAAACAAATTAATTTTAGTTTGAAATGGTCCCTCTTGGTCACTTTGACTTTATTCATGAAAGACCCGTGGAGGGTCATTGCAAGTTTTCTGTTCCAAATTGTGAATTGCATTTTCAGGAGGAAAGGGAGCTTTCTCTCTCACTTTGTGGTTACTCCCCATCCCTTCTGACGTCATACTTAAAATAAGCAGTTAGCCAAAAGAATTCGGCACGCTCACACACTCACTCAGACACACTTGCATTTTCTAAGTTATGTACACGAATTAAACTTCAGCGATTGGAACACCTCTATCATCCTCCTCGATGTAAGATTTGTTAATCTTGTTGTTTAAATAAATTAATTGAAGGCATCAAATGAAAGTATTTTCATTTGAGTCATGATTCAATTTCTTAATTAGCTATTCTTATATATGTAATGATTCTCCTCTCACTATACTATCACATCATTCGGTCTAGTTGTTTTAATAAATTATAAATACTGTTAATAAGTCAAAATTCATAAGTTTAAATAATTAAATTAAAATTAGAGAAAAAGTTTCGTTTCCCATGCTAAACCTATAAATATATATTTCAAGAATAGTTTGTGTGTGTATGTGGGAACGACATATTACGAAATCGGGAATGTGCAGCCATGAAATTTGGTACTTTGAAATTATGGGTGAAATTATGCAATGTACCTCGTAGTATATATTTGAAATTCTCTTTAGATTTTATAGAATTCAATGTTGAAGTTACAGGTAAGGAAGTAAGTGAATATTGAAGTTCATGACGCAAGAACCAAATCCGGCTATGCTACGCCAATCAATGTATATCTGTGATTTAAATATTACTAAAAATGGAAGGGGGAGGAGGTAAAAATTAGTTGACAAAAATAAGGGCTAAAATAGCGATTTATCGGTTGGATGTACCTCGATGTCACTTACCTATAGATCTAAGAAGAAGGCTACAACGATAAAGCTGGTTTTTTTCTTCATGGCGCATAATTCTGGTGCATATTTCCTCACAGAACGTCACAGTCTTCGTTGCTTCTGGCTATCTATATTAAAGTAGATTTTTTGAAGATTGTTATATTTATTCATTTGCTCTTTGAAGCAGATTGAAGTTTTTCAGAGATTCGTATTCTTATGTTTTTTATTGTTGTACTAGTATACTGAACTCTTCTTACAACTTAACAATATTTTCAAGAAAGCACTCCAAATTTTTATAACAGCACAGTTGTGATTGTGATAACTCTTGAGTTAAAAACATGTCTATTTATTCCTCAAATCTTAAAATTGAACAGCCACGAAATATTTTTTTAATTATAATACTTCGTAGTTTGTTTTTCTACTTCTTTTGCTCTCTCGTAATCAATCAAATCGGATATGATGAATAGAATATCCGTGTCCTAACTTCTTGCCTTAGGATCCTCTCCACGCATCTTTTTCGTCCATTTTGCATCTATCTTTTAGCTACTTTTGAATTAATTAAAAACTTTTCTTTTTAAATTCATTTTCATCAAAGTATTTTGTATATTTTTTTATTAATTTTCTTTCGTGTTTTTACAGACTGAATCCTCAACCGATACGTTACAAGATTATGATTCTTGTACCATTTGAGATAGACATTCAAGTCATTTTAAGAAGACTGAATTTATGTCAAGTGTGTAAATTAATTTTCCCGACATTCGGCAATTTTAGAAAATAGCTCTGAAAAGCATTAATATCGAATTTTAAAATTTTTTAGATTATTCCACCTAAACATATATTGATCCAAACACTACAGTATTCATTTGGTGTACAGAATGAACATTCACCTCTCTTTTAAGAAAATAACAGAGAAAAAATATCAAATTGTGGATTATACAGAAAATTTCATTTGCACAACAGTAACCGAGTTTGGTTTTCTTTTTTCCTCCAGCGCTTTTGCTATGAATACTAGCCCTGGCATTTTGCGTCACATGACGTCTCGGTCTATGCTAACAATTTATTAATTCACAAAAAATCCTTATTTTGGAGATTGCTTTATTTATTTTTTTTTTGTTTGTTTGTTTGCATTAAAGATTTATACTAAAATACTTTTACAAAATGTTTGTTGAATCCTACCTCGATTACTCACTCGTGCATAGAAAGGGTACATTAGCTGATTTTATGTATAAACTTGAATGTTTCTTCGTTTGTATGTTTGTTTGTACATTGTTCCATTTCCCACCGTTCATGGCATCGCTCTAAATCTTTTTACATTGCTGCGCTGATGTGTGGAAGAAGCCGTAAGCATACTACCACTAAAAACTTTTCAAATTTATTTTTGTTGATATTTTTAGAAAGTTCCCCTTTTTACCATTTTCCCGTGTTTTCCATCAGGTGCAACAATATTTCCTAAACTTTTTCCGTTCAAAATATGGCATTTTTATGAGTTTCTTTTTAATGAAATTTGATTTTTTTTTCCATCGGTTTAAAAATAACAGAGTCACTGTAGTTTTTGTTCCTGTCCAGATCTATCTTTTTTAACAAAAAGAAGAGTTTGTGCGTGTGTGTATATGACAGCAAGGAGGTATGAGAAGCTCAGAGAGACATGAAAGAGAGAGGCTCAGAGACGCAAGCTTTAGTACGCAGGAACTATAGGTGGCGATGCTGTGCTCTTCGAAGTAATTTTTTTAAAATTTACCTTAGACATTTTTAAAAACTTAAGTTGGGTTGATCTTATAAACGTTGCAGTAGAAGCAACACGATGGCTATTGGCGACGGACCTAGTAATTTTGAACCTCAGTCAAGCGATGAGGACGACACCTGAGCTGGAACTTCCTTCTCCTAACTTCTACACCACTCCAAAAGGAGGACTTTGAACCACGACAGATTTAACGTTCATAAGCCTCAGTCATACGGCGGGTTTTAGCGTCCCCAAGACTCGAACCTACGACTCGACGAAACCCGCCAGCAGCGAGCTCGCTACCATGATCACTAGGGCTACTGCGACCACTAAAAACTTGTGTTAATGGAATCGATAAGGCACATTTTATTTATGTTAAATAACGTAATGGTCTTCCACTGATTCTGACCTACTATTGACGAAGTTATTCAAACATCGTTAAATTTATTAATTTGTTTATTCTTTGTAGCAGAATGCAGTTTTTTGGAGATAGCTGTTTTTATACAATTTTCTCTTTATTGTATAAATGCGATTCTTTTTCGCATGAATAATTTTACAATGATATTCGACGAGTAATTGAAATTCTTATTATACAATCTTTTTAACAAAGCGGTCCAAATTTTTATAACAACATGTTTGTTGATAATTCTTCTATTCAAAAATTCATTATCTCAGCCCTGAAATTCCAAAATTTAGAAATGTTCATTTAAATTCCTGTATAATATAATTCACTTTTTCTTTCCTTTGTAATACGCCATATGCGGTGTGGGGATTTGAATTCCCACAAACAATCTTATGAACTTGAGTTGAATTAACATTCAATTAACAACCCTATTAGCCGCTGTATCTTTATTTCCCCCCCGTCTATTTCGAATAAATTAAAAAAAAAATTCTCTAATTTTTTTAGGAATCATAGTTTTGTTAAAAATTTTATATATATCTGTAGTGTTTTTTAAAATCTCTATTAATTAATAACGTTGAAGCGATTTTTTGAGTATACTTTGCAGCCCAGTTCTTGAGGGATACGTCGCAAGAATGATTTTCGAACCATCTGAAAAATCTAAGTTTGACTACAATTTTTTCGAATGAATAATTTAATTTATCGCATATAGGTGATTTTTTGAAAACAACATAAAAGCGTCAGTACCGGATCCATTTTTTTTAAATCGTTGCATCCAGAAATATATGAATCCAAACACAGTGTTTACGAGCTATGCGGAACGAACACTTGTCCCTCTTTTAAAAAGAGGATGAGGGGTGGGAGAATATCAATCAGCGTTTTTAATTTAAAATCATAATTGCACAACAATGAGCGACCTCATCTTTTTCGTTCTTCCTCTCCGCTTTCGCTAAGTATTCGCTCCGCTATACAAAACTGTGTCGTATATTACGTCTAATGTTGTTATAGTTTATATTTCTGACAGTCTATTATTCCCAATAGATTTTGTCTAAGATTGTTACATTTTTTTCATTTGTTTATACCTCATTTATAGGAAGTTTATACAAAAATGCTTCTGTTGACTAAATACTTCCGTGCACTAAATTTTAAATATTTAGTCGTTTAAATATTTAGAACGAATATTTCGGCTGATTTAAAATAAATCACGCGATTTTCTCCGGTGAACTGTATGTGGTACGTTAAAATGCTCACATATCATCACTTAAATCAGATAAGTATATGACCATGAAAACAATTTTTAAAATGCCGGGAATTCAAAACTTGTTTAAAAATGATCATTTGAAATAATAACGTATGGGGAACCTTGAGTTTCAGCGCTTAATTCAATTCCAAATTTTTAAGCAAATATTAATTATTATCAAAAGATAATTCAAGTACATTTTCGCATCATTTCATAATGCAAATTATTCTATCATTAAGAAATATTTAAGAAAATAAATATGAAAATCCAGTTTTTATGTCATACAAGATGAAAATTTCGCAAATAAAACGTGACAAAATACCATTTCTACACAATTTATTCAAGGTCGTTAACTGGTTAAGCAAAATTATGTATATTTTATAGTTTATAGTACGTGAAAAACCAAAATTAATTTCTCAATTTCAGTAAAATAACTTATAATTTGTAAAGAATGTAATAATGTATTGTATCATAGGAATTATGATTGCAAAATACTTCACACTCATTAATTCAAGGAAGTAGAATAATCAACATAAAACTTTTTGTTTGAAATCCATTCAAAAACTACAAATAATGTTTAATTTAATGGCTGCAACTCATTTGAAGGTATTTATGTATTTATTTATCAATAAATTCGTGCAACATTGCATTTCAATAATATTTTGATAGATAAAATGTGTTATTTTTGTGCAATAAAAGCAGCATATAGATATGTGTTATCAATTTTTGTGATTGAAAAAAAGGAAATGAGGACATTTTCGTATGATTTAACACTGATAGTACTTTTTATGACTTTTTTTAGTTCAACTTTGAATTTAGCACATATTTAGCAACCAACAAATTCAAATGCTTTACAAGAGACATACACTGAAAAAAGAGTAATAAAAAGTGCAAAATCATTCCACATTAGAGTTATAGTTAAACAACATCCTTCTCAAATGGTTAAAAAGATATTTTTCAGCCGAGAATTGTTAATAAAATCGTCTTAAGTTGATATTTTGTAAAGCTTTCGATGAAATGAAGTAAAAAATAAAAAACTGTATTCTTCCAAGCGGTATCGAAATAAAAACTACTTTATTGAGTTTGTTCAACAGACAACCCCAAAATAAATCAAAGATACTGTACATTTATTATGCTGTTTCCATACAAATCTTTGATACTGAAACTGTGTTGAATTACTTTTTACTTGATGGGTTCAAACATTTTTAATGTAACTATCGCAGATTTATTTGATCGAAACTCATAAATATTCCATCTGGGACTTAATGTTGATTCTCTATTTTGGCTTTTTTATCGATGCATACACGGAGAGAGGTCATTGCCTCACGATCTGTTCTAGTTATAAGCTTTTTAATGACTCGGTAATTCATAGACATAACTTTTTTTAAAAATAAAATTAGCTTTTAAATGAAGATCAGTGAAATATAAAATGCTCAATGCTGGAAGTTCAATTTGAATTTGTTGATAACATATTTATTGCACGAAATATGACTCCAAACGCTTTTGCCCGTTTTTCAGTCTTACATATCTGGCATCACTTCATCAAAACAAAATCTAAAAAAAACTAGATATGAACTATACAGTTAAGGATCGAAATTAGCTTAGAAGCATATCAAATTGAGAGCTTAAATAAGCTATAAAAATTTCGTCTTTCGGATATTTGATTTCAAATAAAACTGAATAACAAATAAAAATAATTAAAAAAAAATAAGAAAATGATCCTGATTTACATCATGCTTATGTGTATGCAAAACATTAAAAAATGATGCATGATTGTATTTTTACAGTTTATCAGAAGTTACTTTAAAAATGACGCATTTATTTTGTATTAGATTTGTGAAAGATGATCATTGTATTTCAGTGTTACCTGACAGTAACAGGTTTTGCTGTTTCTGGAATATTGCTGTTACAAAAGCAATATACAAATTAGTATTAGTTATTTTTATGATTTCTAAGAATTGAGATCATTTTGCATGTCTATAATATAACTGTCATTATGAAAGCTATTTTTAATCTCTCCTGTCTCATCTTGTAGGCTACTCGATCAAGACCTGTGTTCAAATCAGGAACCATCTATTTTTTTTTGTCAGACATGCTAATTACTGTACAATTGAATGGAAAGTTCCTCCTAATGATCATATTGAAGCATGCGAAGATATTATAAACTAATGGTACAAACTCATAATAATAACAATATATATGTTCTATAACCACATGATAACGTAAAGAAAGTTAAGAATTTCAGTTGTACACGAAATTATATGAATATTTAAGGCTTCCTCAAAATGAAACAAATTCATTTTGACAGGGAAGGCAATGGAAATGACTTTTCCTTGAAACACTCTTTGGTATTTTAAGCAAAATGCTCAAATGTAACGAAACAGATATCCGTTTAGAAATTACTTTCGCGCCGAACATAACAATTAGATTTTCGAAGAAGCGATGCATTTGTGATTTCATTCGTCTCTGAAATGAAAAAAAAAGTCATTTACTTTAACACGGCACAAGCAACAATATCACAACAAACTGCATCATTGTGCCGATGAGAAACTAGAAGTTGGAAAAATCAAGATGCAAATAATTTTTTTTTCCAATAATTCAGTTTGTGATTAAATAAGGAAGTTGTGGACTCTGTCTCGAGAGGCAGTAAGCAAACAGTGTTTACTATAAATGAATCCTGAAAATTCTGTAAAGACGTAGACATCACTTCCGTAGAAATCTTAGAGGAACATACAATCGAAAATAGAGAAACGAAGCGCAAACCAGAAAATTAACAATTCAGTAAAAAGGCGAATGACAGAAGAAAAAAAATGGTGGAGATTGAATTTAAAAAAAAGAAGTATTATATATATATATATATAAGTAAAGAGTTCATTCCTATTTTCTGATCCAATCCAAATAATCTTTTTTTTTATTTATTAGATCACGCGCTCATAAAATCTGTATAATCGGTTTCCATGTAGTCATAAATATATCAGAAATAATCCTTACTAGACTGATGGACGTCATGAATATCCCTAATTATCCCTTTATCTTATACCACGTGAAATGGAGAAATCCCGTGATATCCCATCTATAAAATGAAATGCAATTTACCATGCAATTTCTGCTCTCTTCTGCTGTAATTGAATGGCGGAGTTGCGTCTCTAATCTTGTAGATAATTCTGTGTTGTCTCTCTCTATAAATTAAAATGAATAAACAACCATGAATTTTGAAAGTCGCATTTTTATTTAAATTGTTAATTAATTTTTAAATTCCTAATGTGTTTATAAATATGTGTGTGTGTGTGTGTTAAGAATTTAAAAATTAAAATTATCTTAAAGATTAATGACTACGAGTAGAAATTGAATTTGAAATTCATCGTACAATTAAGATCGTTCATTCTTATCGCTGAGAGAGAGAGACAATAAGTATACATTCAGTATTTTGTGAAGCTAGAGACGCAGCTCCGTTCACAGTTGAATTAAAAGGGTTCAGAAAAGAGAAAAATTTTATTGTGCAGTCAATTTTATATCTGAGAGTTTCTCCATTTCATGTGGTAACTCACGTGGTATAAGATGAAAGGATTCCACGAAATTTTTCTGACGTCTGTCTGTCTAGTAGGGATTATTTTCGACTGATTTGTGACTTTGGGAATGTTGATTGAACAGATATTATGAACGCATCATCGCATAAATTAAAAGATACTTTGGAATTGGATAAAAAAAAAGGAATGAATTCTTTACTTTTGCGTTAAAGAATGATAAACTTAAAAATTAAATTAGTTTTATGCCAGATCACACTCCCCCATACACACACGCACACACACACACATATATATACACATAACACTCCATAATCGATGTAAAAAAATATATTTATGATTCCGGATGAAAGGAACAATCCTTTTTTTTTCGCAAAAGACTATTTATTCATTTTGCTGAGAGAGAGAGAGAAAAAAAAAAACTAAGAATCCATAATAGAAATGGAGAAGGTAATAGACGCAACTCCGCCGTTTCAATTATACCGAAAGAGAGCCGAAGAACCCGAATTTTTACCGTACAGGTAACTTTATAATGGAGATGTCCAAGGATATTTCGAAATCACGTGGTACTCAAGATGAAGGGATAATGATACATATTGATGACGTCTATCAGTCTAGAAGAGATTATTTCCGACAGATTTATGACAATGTGAAATTTGATTCAATAGATTTTATTAATAAATAAAAGAATAATTTAGAATTGGATCGGAAAATAGGAATGAACTCTTTACCTTTAAGTTAGAGAATGGGAAAATTTGGGAATTAAATTATTTTTTTAGTGAAATTATTACAAATTTAAGTTAAATCGTTACACACACACACACACACACACACACACACACACACACACACACACACACACACACACATACATAAGATAACATTTTATTTTGATGTCATACATATTTACTTATTATCACATTCAATATACACCCCTTCCCTATCCCTACAACGCTCCATGCAAATCTTCCATTGTTTGAGACAGTACTGGATATCTTCTGTCAGGCTCCTTCAGTATGCGTGCCGCTTTCTCTTTCACAGCTGCAATGGACTCAAATCTTGCTCCTTTTAATTTGGATTTTACCTCAGGAAACAGATAGATGCAGTATGGTGCAAAATCTGGCTAATAAGGAGGATAGTCTAGTACTGGGATGCTGTACTTGACTGAGACACCTCTTGACAGACAATGCGGAATTACTTGTCCTTCCTCAATTTGGGTCGTTTTTCCTTATTCTTTCTTGGAGTTCGGCAAGAGCGGGAAGGTAGTAATGTTGATTAATAGTTTGAACTTCAGGAAGCTGGTGAAGGTACTCAATCCCATGAATATCGAGAAAAAACTATCATCTTTGCTTTGAATTTTGATTTGCTTATTCGAACTTATTCGGTGAAAATGAGTTCTTGCAGTGCATGGAAAAGTGCTTTGTTTAAGGATCATATGTAAAAAAAAACACGATTCAGCTCACATTTCCAGCAAGTTTGGGTCATTTTCAATAGCATTCAAACTGTCAGTACAAACATTTTTGCGACCTTCTTGTTATTCAAACTTGAGACCATTTTGGCACACACGTTTTGCATGCTAAATTTTTTATGTAAAATTTGCCGTACGGATTCGTTGTCAATTCCTATAGTCTCAACATTCGCACGAATACATAACCGATGGTCAGATCGTAACAGATTATCGATTTTTTCGATATTGCTTTCCGTTTTTGACATAGAAGGATGACCCGGGCATGAATAATCTTCAACGTCTTCTCAACCCTCTTGAAAACACTCAAGGGTCCCGTCTACTAGTCATTTTGATTTCGTGGATGTAATGTTAATCCTATAAAATTTCGACATTAATTCTCACTCTTTACTATTTGATCTATTTGAATACAATAAAATGCATATGAAAGTGGAAAAAATAATGAACGCTTCTGTGGAATTACTTTTTTCCTCCGATTTTTAAAAATATTTTTACCCCTATTTTAATGATTCGTTTGTGAGTTTTCTGGTCTTAAAAAATATTTTTAACTATTTTAAAAAAATTAGAAGAAAAAAGTAATTCCACGGAAGCATTCTTTATTTTTTGCTTTTTCAGATGCACTTTATTACATTCAAATAGATCGAAAAGATGTGAGAATTAAAGTCGAAATTCCATAGGATTAACATTACTTCCACAAAATCAAAATGGCGCGTAGACTGGAGCCTTAAGCCATTCAAAAACAAGTGCTAGCGATAAACGTTCATTGCTATAGCGATAGTTCAGTAGCGATTTTCTCAAGCTTCATGTGAAATTATATATATATATATATATATATATATATATATATATATATATATATATATATATTCGAAAAGAAGTGAGGAGAGAGGGAAAGCAAAGTCAAAGTTTTTATAAGAGCAGGAGTGCGAAGATGAGGCGAGAGAACAAAAAACTATGATACTACTAGATGAGTGAAAGAAAAACTCTGATAATAAAAAAGAAATCAATAAGACTATTCGACTGTAGAGACTTTACAGCAGTACGCAGGACTCAATTTGTGGAAGAGATGAAACTGAAATTCAAAGGCTTTGGTCTTCACCGAGTGACAAAGGTCAAGTCCAAGAGCGGCATGAAATGGGGGGCCTGGCCGGACAACGATACAAGTGGATAACTTGACACCTAAGAGAACCGTGTGTGAGACAATTATAACCGATACACCATTTTCACCCTTCAATTTCTAAATTCTATCAATTTTTGAAAAAGAATGGAAGAGAAATATCTTAAATTACATAATTTACTCTGTTTAAAAAAATTTTTACGTAGCAAATATTCATAGCTTAAAAATTCAGAAAAATATAATGTATTAATAAAATTAATATCATTCTCTTACTGTGATATACATTGCCATATCATATCCTAATTTTTTTAATAAGAGATTATGGTTGTCATACCGTAGAAATAGGATAATATTATTTTATATCAACAAAAGACATTAAAATTATCAATAACTCACGAAAATTTTTTAAATTAAAAATAATTTCATTTTCAAATTTAAGGGGAAAAAATGAAATAAACTAAGCAAATATAATATAATTAGTATCAAAAATACAGGGTTAATCAAAATGAATCATCCGATATCAAAATGCAATATTCTTATAAGTAAATGACATGAATCTCTAAAGAGAAAGTATAGAATGTTTTTTTTTACAAGTATTCGATAGAAATGCCTTTAATTGCATTTTTAATATCAAATTGATATGTAAGTTTCTGACAAACACGTTGTAAAGTGTCAGTAGTAATTGATTGTTCAGCAGCAGAAATCCATTGTTTAAATTCACATAAATTTGTTGATAATGGTGGCTCATACACTTTATCTTTTACAAACACCCAAAGGAAGAAATCACATATTTGGATACTCATACTTTTTGCAAATATCATACAGTTTCTTCAAGTTAAAAATTTTACCTGAATTTACTTAACTTTGTGTAACTAAGTTTATAATTTATTATAATGACGTTTCTTTTGTGATGGATATGAGAGTATTACTATTCCAGAATGGAACTTGATTTACTTGACATTTAAAGGAATTCCTCATATCATATATTTAACTATAAACTTTATTATTTAGAATTTTTAATTTTACGTCTAAATATTCTGATAAATTATATATAATAGCTGAAATACAATTTGACGCGCATTCGAACTGCAACTTTGTTGAAGTTTGTTAGCATATTATTAGCAATAATTAGCATTTCAATTTCTCTCTTGCTTGCTTTGAGAGACATTAATGAGTCTTATAAAATGTCATTTTCTATATCCATTTGATTTCGAAAAAATTTCAAATCTTGTCACATGTTAGTAACTGTGCAACAATATACAAATAAGTGATCCATTTTTCACCTCATGCTTTACATTTTATTTTTCGTGAGTCATAGCACTGAAATTAATTTTAAAAATAAAAATAATCAGTAAAAATTCATTTTACTAAACTATTTTACCATATTTAATTGTGGAAAATGAATCCTTAAAGGTATCAGAATTGAGATTAATATTTTGATCGGCTAATAATTTTCTAATGATGGTCGCTTATATTTTTGAGATTATAATTTATCATTGTATGTTCGAGCTCATTTACTTTTTTGACTATACCGTAACAAAGGGAATACTTATTGCTCGAAAATTCTAAAAAGTGAAAGATGACCAAACTTTCAAGAATATTGTAAGATTAATTCATAATGTGAAACGTTAAATCATGATACATCTAATAATAGAAATTGTTTTCGGAATCACCAAAACGTTATGCAATACTGTTTAGCAACGACATATAATCGAAGAGTAATGCTTCCTATTTTTAACATTTTTAAATGTATTTATGTTCAGCTGCAGGCACAAGTTATTTATAACGAAGAAACGAAAAAAGAAAAACAAAAATAACGATGCTCGAAGAAAATAATTAATCTTCCATTCTCGCATACAAATAAATATAATCATTATTTCAAACACATTACATAAAAATATCAAACATTATAAAACTGTCATTAACAAGATCGTTGTCTCGTTAACTGAAGCAGCTCTACGTTTCATCATCGAACATACTTGTAACTGGAATCTTAAGCAACTCCGTCAGTCACGTGTACTTATTCGCATAGTTCACGTGTCCAAGGGACTGTTAGACCCCCAAGCCCAATCAAATTATCTCGCGTCAATGACGTTTTCCTCAATTCAAGGTCATCACAAACTAGGATACTATCACACAAACAATATTTCTTTTCGCTCGCCCATGCAGCATGTCTTCCTACAGATCCATTCTACATTGCGTAAGCTTGTGTGTGTGCACGTTTTCTTCCTGTATTTTTTTTTCTTCGCATAAATTATCCCTTTCGATGATGCAAGAAAGTTCACTGAAATTTCTTACAAAACTTCTTACCCATTTCTTCCACGCTTTAATTTGTCTTTTGAATGTCATGGGCAGTAGGTCAAGATGGATTGCGGTTTTGATAAGAAAGCTGGGAATCCTCTATGATATAGGAAAATATCAGTGGTCTTGCATATTGAAGTTCAATGTTACTCTTTTTTCTCCCTGACTAACTGGAGTTTACTCAGAAGTTTTGAGAATTTCCTCTGCTATAACCATTAGATTATTATTACTATACGAGTATGTTATAATTGTTGCTATGAAAAATACACATGTTTCTGCTCTGTTCTCTGTGTGTGTGTTTTTTTTTTGGTAATATCACAATTCAAACATGAAAAAGAAGTAATAAAGAGACTTTATAAAATTTTATCTATCTTAGCAAAATTTTTAAAAAAAGTATTAAGAACTTGAAAAATTTATTAAAATCCTGGTCCTGATTTTTTTTTTTGCTTTAATTACGTCTGATGTCCAGAGCATGCACTCGTAACAGATTGCTCACTGAACGAAAATTTCACAAAATTTTAATTAATTTATTTGTAAGTAAGTAATAGAATGATTTTATCGAAAACTGATCACGAAAAATAGTAATTATGTTGCTTTCAAATTTTTTGTAATAATTTGGTTTTCATTCCTTTCGTTCTCCGGATGTTCGATCGCTAATGAAATCGATGAGGGAGAATCTAGAGGGGTTATTTATTTATTTATTTATTTTTTTTTTTGTATTTGTCTCTTGTTGTCAAGATGTTACTTATAACAGTGTAGCATTGGAGATCAATATATTAGTCCAATATAAAATACACAAATAACCTGAAAACACTTGACGCGAAGATTTACATTCATTATACACAACACGTATCTTAATTGTTTGAAAAGTTCTGTTAAGGATTTGGAAAGAAACGTCGTGGGTTTCAACACCAATAGCCTTTTTTTTTTATTTCATCCCATTTTTCTTTAGAAGTTGGCTTTTCAGATCTTCCAAACCATGTTTTAAAAAGAATATTTCCCATAAAATCTTTTCACTTAAATTCCTGAATAAAATCTCATCCAGATCTGATAAATTTATTCCATAGCTAACCTAATGTCATCAATTTTATGTTCTGATTCATAAAGTATATTAATATAATGATCAAATTTTTTTCAAAAAGGCTTAAAAATATTTTAGAAGGAGAATATCTATATGTACTATCGTGCAGTAAAAATACAAGCAATTAAAAAATTAGAAAAATGTTTCAATGTCTAGTCAAAATGTCTAGAAAATGTCAATCATTTCAACTTTCAAATGTCAATTTTCAATGTCAAAATGTCTAGAAAATACCATTTATGTTCTAGAAAATACCATTTTACAAAACATAAATGGTATTTTCTAGCACCCTTATAAAGCCATATTCCAATTTTAAAAAAAATCTCAAATGTTAGAATACACTGAATTTTAACAAAGACCTTATAATCTCATTATCTCTCAACATTATCGTAATGCCTTTTTAATATTTATAATAAATAGTTACTTGAGTAACTGAAAACAATTTCCAATACTTTACTATGACATTGCATTTGTTACAAAAGAGAAAAAAATGTTTCAAACAGCTTTCAGAAATCTCAAGCAACTGTGCGTCTGAGCAAATTTCCTAAACTTAAATTTCAGTTGTGATTAACTCGTTAAAATGCGCAAATTTGTTTGTGTAAATTACTAATAATTATGAAATAGTATTTAATAATGGAAAAACCAATAATAAAGGTATAGAAAGTAAAGTAAAAAAAAAAAGGTTTCATACTGTGGCCGTAAAATCAGAGCCATTTAAACTTAATTAATCTTAACACAAACATTCCTCTTAATTTGAAGTCTGATTTAAGTTTTCGAAATTTTCAAGGTTTTATGAAACTTCAAAATATAACATATATAATTAATCATATTTCTAACTAGTAAAACTCTACAATTATGATATTTTATTTAGCGTTTATGTAAACTGAAAAGTTATCAAATAATTATTAAATATAAATCAAGAAAGCATTTAAATGAAACCTAATCTTAATTATTTGAATGGATCAAGAAAGAAATTTTTCACTAATAAAAGTGTTGATTTGATTATTATTCTCTGTATTAATCTCAAATTTTGAATACATTTATACCTATTTTAACTTGCTGGTGGAAGCTAAATGAAAGATTTAAAAATAAAAAAATAAATATTTAAGCTTCCCTCATATTATAAGAATTGTGTATGGTAATAAAATATTTTGAAAAATATAATTAAACCTGTAATTGGTAGATGATTGTATTTGAAGTGATAAGAGGAACAATAAGGAGTGCTTCATCAATCAGCATCTCAGACCTAAGAAGTACGAATTAGAAATCTGAAAAACGAAGTACCAACTGCATTATCTTCCTTTTGAGCAGGGCTTGAAATACCAATTATTTTACTTAAAACAAAATTAGACACCGCCAGTAATTATACCATACTACTCCAGTCCTGTGATTAATGAGACAGTCTCGAGATCACAGGTATTAGTTAACGCATACTTTTCTTTTGTTTACTTTAAAAGTTTATTAAACTAAAATTGGCTACGCTTTCCATGGCTACGCGTCATCAACTTCCATTCTCGCCAAAAATCAGCAAACAAAATAAGAGCCTGTTTGGTGGTCTTAAGGTTGCAGGATTTGTACTACATGATCTCATATGGATATCATTTTAAAATGGATCGCAGAATTTTTCGTACTGTCGACCACGGAATCGCCAACTCTCGTGACACTTGCCGAAGAATAGGAGACCCTTTCAACCACAGCAGTGGCGATTTCTTCGATTTTCATTCACAAACGGTTACCGCCCTCTTCCTGGCAGTACACCTAAGTCTCAAGTCTCTTCATATTTTATAAACATCTTCTTTAAGCCATTCTTAGATATGGACCTTTTTCGTAATCCCTTAAATGACGATATTCACACAGTGCAGCTAAGCTATGCTGCCGTTCTGATAAAACGATTTTACCAGTAAGGCTCGATCGTTCTTCTGTAAGGGCATGATTAACAATGACAAATGCACGCAAAATGATTTTCAGGCTCTGACTGTAAATTTCTTTATATGTTTGACTAATTTGCATATTCGGAAAATGCCATCTGGTTGTCAAAATTTGAATCATTTTTTATTGAAGAAATCTTTTCCCCATGATCCATATAACGTATATACCAAGTTCATCAAAATCTGACTGGCATAAAGGGCTCTACAGGGGTCTAAATAAAGTCATATGAATTATAACCACCTTGTATGATATGATCAAATTTTGTAAGTTGGATGATTTTAAATGACTACATAATTTACCTACATAATTTACCGTCATCAGAGATAGGTTTTGATTTATTGATTTCTTATTAACGTCGCATTTAGAAGCAATACGAGGGCTATTGGAGCCGGACGTCTCAATTTTAAACATCGGTCAAATGACAAGGATGAAACTTGAGTTGGTCCCTACCTCTCCAAACATCCTATGGACGCTCAATGGGACGACTTGCAGCCTCGATTGATTTAATGTGCATCAGTTCCTCTACACGGGGAGTATTTAGTGGTCTAAGGTCTTGAACACACGATTCGACTGAAATAACCCCAGCCGAGATACAGTATCATGATCGCTATACTGCTGCGACCGCATCAAAAATAAGGTTTTTGTTGTTTAGATGTCTTTTAAATTCTTCATCACAGTGTTAAGAAATTTGCAATGAGTTTTTTTTTTCTTACCAGATTGCAAAAGAATGTATATTATGTTACTATACCTTTCTTGAATTTTTTCCTTGTGAAATTTTCATTTTCCAAGCCCCTTTTTGAAATAATGAAGCAGTTACTTAGTAATTAATATTTACGCAGTTTTTAGACTCTTTTAAGGAATTATCTTAAACGTCTTAGAATCTTTAATTTTTAACAATTTATTTGACCAAAATAACAATTAATTATTCATGCCTATTTATGACATATTTAGGTTCTGTAGTTTGATCAGATTTTTGAGACAAATTAAAAATTAGTTGTTTAATCTATAATGTATGAAATTTGAAATTCATAACACTGTGCGTAAGAAACACATATAAGAAAGAAATTAAGTTTTCAATTTTTAAAATCCTTTAATTCATGCCTGAAAAAACTTAATACTTAAAAGTCAAATCCCAGTTCAAAAGCCGAAAATAAAAAATTATATACAACTTTCACAAACTAAATGAAAATCAAAAACCCAGTATTTCTAAAAGATAATACTAATAAGCTAATGCTTTTGAGCATAGCAATATTTTTTGCTCTCGTGTTCTCACTACTTTGTCATTTAAAAGTGTGTCAAACGTGTCAGGTTGTAACATGTAGTAAAACTAAAAAAGTTACTCTACTACGTCAATAATACGAGCCGGCAAGTGCGTAGTTGCCACGAGCCATCCCCACACTCCTGAAGGGCGTAGCAAATTCTTCGTCCACTTTCTCTGCCGCAGGAAACGCAAATTACGTCACATATACGACGCGCCAGCAGATTCTTATCCAGGATTTGCCAGGAAAAAAAAATATGTTTTCATATATGCGTGTTGATTACTCTATACAAGGTCACAATTTAAGTTGCTTCGCTCAGGTTCAAAGACATAAAGCGACTGACCCTGGGTTGTCTGAAAAGGGCCAAGGCCAATCGCTGGGTAATAAGAAGGGGTGGAGATGGCCAAATTCTTCATCCGGATCAGATGACTGACCTGTCAAGGACTACAATTTCGATAATTTTTAAACAAATTGTTTTCAGAGTTTACTTTGCCATCATCATTGTGAACACAATGAGAGCAAAGAGTAAATCAAAATCCTAGTTTTATACGCTCTACAGCTAAAGTTATGCTTCTGTTTTTGTTCAGCAATGAAACTTAATACATACACTTTGCAAGAAGGAATAGGTTATACGTAAGTTGCTGAGCTATATAAACAATGCAAGACAAAAAAATTCCTGAAAATTTTTGACCAGATTTCTAGAAGACTTGAAATATTCGACAAGCATGGAGTCAGTTTCATTTCTACACATACCTACTTGCTTTTAGCAATATATATGCATAAATATATTTAAGACAAACATAAATAAACATTAGAAAACAGAGAAAGTATTTTTTTATGGAATGAAACGTGCTTCAGAAAAAGATGATTCTCAATTGAGGTCAGACAACATCCTACAAATCATATTCAATTAACAAGTCGGTGCAACTAAGGATTGTAATACCGGTATTACTGGCTTATTCGCAAATTGCGAATTTTAGCCTTAAATTGTTACCGGTAAGTAGTTTTTATCGATAATTCGGTAAATTATGACCATAACTATTATAATTATTTCCTTCGACATGTGATAACGTTATCCGTGAAATTGATCAGTACTTGCACAGAAATACGTAACACTTCGCTTATGACACACACAAATCAATACATATTTATAAAATCGTTAAAAAAAACTAGAGTATTTTACCCAATAAAAAAAGAATGATATATATTCAAATAATGTGTACGATTTTTTAATAATTATTGAACCAACACATATGGAATTTCATCTCTTTTTATGTTGAGTTTATTTTATACAAAAATTAGATCCCAGTTAGGAGACCAAAGAAAGTATCGATCCCTTATGTTTCTTTCGTGCATATTTTTTAAGACATACTGATAAATGCGTTCCATATTTAACCATATATATCTTATAATTGTTTTCATTCAGAAAAATTATTCATGCATAAGTATTACATATAATTTGTTATGTTGAATTTTACTTATTCTCTCTCTCTCTCTATGTACATATATATATATATATATAGAATATGATTTATTTATTCTGTATATATATTTAGATCATGATTTATTTTTGCCAAAGTATACAAGAATCTAATATAATATCTTTTTATTATGATTTTTTCACACATTCGTAAATTAAAGAATTCTCTATAATTTACAGGTATACTATTTTTGTTTTATAATTTTACCGAATTACCAGTAATAGAAAAAACATGTACATTTGCTTTTATCGTATATATATATACATATATATATATGAAATATTTCCATCATCAATGTAATGTATTTTCACATTAAATATTTCATTGGGCTCCCCTTTTACTTATTATATCAAAACTTATTTTGAATATTTTTTGATAAATTTATCATTGTCTAAAAATAAGTTTCTTTTAAACACTAGAGAGCAATGAAATTTGTACAAAAAAAAAAGAAGGAAAAATTACGTATTTCAGTCTCAAATTTATGTAAAGGCACCTGGTATGTTAATTATAAAAGCTTAATATGATTTTGCTTGACTACATATACTTGAATTGTTATGCAAACATGATAAAGTAATTTATAAAATGTTCGGTTTTCAACGTCCCGTGACCGTGAAGATTACGAAGAGGTAAAAATATTTAGAATAAGAAAAAGTGTCCAGTAGAGTTCAAGAATCTCGATTTATGCATTTGACATTCTTCAAAAGAACCAAATTATTGTTTTTAAACTGGTATAATAAGCCATTTGGAAGGCTTAGCTACACCAATGAATGATTTCAACAACAATATATACTTTGACGAATTCACACTCGGTAAATCGGCAGACCGCGAGCGATTCTAGATGGATGAGACACATCAAAGAATATTGAATAAGGCACGCACTCCTCCTACAGCAGTCCAGTCCCGTGGAAAGATATCTAGAATTCCAATGCGTACTATTTGTGTACAGGATATTTTTACTTTTTTTCCGTCTCAGAACGACGAGTTGGACAGATTGTTGGCAAATCGAAAAGTTGAACAGATTGTTGGCAAATCGAAAAGTTGAACAGATTGACAATGTTCAACTTTTCGAATTGCAGATAGAGAAATCATGCGTCTAGGTGTGGTTGTCCTCTGGCCGATGCCACAATCTGAATGTTTTTCTCCCTAATGACACCCTTGGCCTTGTCTGCATCGTATAATGGCTGATCTGTACTGGTAACGATACGTGAAATATTCCATTAACAGTGTAATGTAAACGAGATCAAAGGCCTAGTGCTCCCTTTCCTGAACAAGATTTCAAGTGCGACAATTTAAAAGAAATAGATACGGACGTACATGGCGCAGGTTATTCTGGATTGCCTTCGTCGTGCCCAAACAGTTTTATACATAGCTGCTCAGGAATGTCCAACATCAAACTTCTGGAATACAATTTTAAATTTCAGCTTCTTTGCAGTGTTGTAAAACCGAGAATTGCGTTCCTACCGAGCATTAAGTAAGGGAATATTTTAAGTCAAGACAACATTAAGAAGTTTATTCAACACTTTATTTTCAAAATACTGTTTGTATTGCAATATGTAGTTGAATCATGCTATTTTGAAAATGAGCAGCTAGTGCCTTACAGTTTCCAAGGTAATTGTTCTTGTACTTTGTTTTTGCTAATCACAAGTATATTTTATTACATATGATTACATTAATAAAAATACATTTTAATTTGAAGTCTTCTTTTTCACAAGCTAAATCATGTATGCAAGCAAGTCAGTTTGCCAGACAAGAATAGAAACAAAATTTAATTTGTATTTAAATTTTAATTATTGTAATGAATGCTACTTTTCTTTAGGATACCAAAACTAACTGCAGATTAATTATTTATAAAAAAAAAGTGTAAAATGAATTTATTTTTGAAAAACGAACACAATACTTATTAAAACATAATGGAAAAAGATGCCAACGAATCAATGTAAGGAAGTAATGTAAGTACAGAAGCACGAGACACAAAATCTAATTATGCTGAAAGGACTAACAAAGTATTGTCTTGAAGAAATTTTGAAAGTATTATTGATAATTTATACCTCAAGATCTTTATCCTATTTCATTGTTTAAACTGAAATTAAATTACTGTAATTTTCACTGTGAGCTTGTTAGAAGCGTAAATTTGTAATCTTTTCTGTCACTTAAATATTATATAGCAAATACACGGTCTGGTGATTAAATACAAGAAAAAGAGTCATTTCAAAATTTCATCTCTTGACAACTGATTAAAAAACACATTGTGTTTTTTAAACAAGACCTATTACTTGACACTTATAATTTTGTCTAGACATATTTGCATTGAATGAATAGTTGTATGCTGACAAATTATCATTTCATAATTACGAGTATATTTATACTTTAAACAAAATATTGTTGCCTGAATGTTAGAACAAACAAAATTTTAGTTGTCCTTTTCTATAACATAATCTTTATTCTGATGCTGTCTACTTTAAAGATATTTTTAAATGTTCTTTGTGTTTTTGGTATTGTCTTGATGTAAGCAGGAAATATACCACTTCTACTTTAAATTAATATACATAATTTTAATGTACATTAGAACTGGAAAGATTTGAAACTAGCATACTCAATAGTCAAAATTTTTCAAAAGAAGCTATTTTAAAAGCATATTTCTTCTCTTAATTTATTATGTTTTGTATATGAGCTCATTAGATTGAAAATAACATGATACACAGCAAAGTAATTGATCTGTAACCTAACTGAATATGATTGATTTCGTTGATTACATCTTGAAATGTGGGAATGATCAAGCATAAAATTTAAATGTGAGCAGCAAGGATGTTAATAATTTGCAAAGCATTGTCATTGTGAAAGGCTTCTATCATTTTTATTTTTCAAGAAATGAACTTAAAACAATATAATAAAGTTTATAATTAACTACGCAAGGCGTCGCTGAACTAGCGGTCTAACTTCAAGAGAAGGTAAAGTACATATAAAGGAACCTTTCTTGTGTTGTAACGAGGGCTCGGAAATGAAAACCATTGTTGAAAAAATGCGAAATGCTAAGAAAATGCCGAAAAAAAAAACCCAGCTTACATTAATAATTACTGTAAGTTCTCAGCTGTGCTATCACTAACATTAATATAGGTTTGTCAGCGTTATGGAAACTCATAGATAAGAGTCTTGATGTGTCCCCATTTGAAAAAAAGTTCGATAATAAATCGACGGAAGGTACTAGTTAGACTACTTGTCCAACTATCCAATACATCGAGGAACAAACGTGACAATGATGTAAAAAGTGTAAATATTTTGTGATCCGATACAACCTTAACATCACTTCTTACTTTACAAATTACAGTCCAGATGATCGCAAAAGGTTGGAGTCGCAATGTATGCCAATCATTGCATATTAATGTAGGATTTTCCAGCTAATTATTAAAAAATTAATTTTATTTTCCAATGTACTGTAAAAAAAGTTTCTCAGATACTCGATAGATGGCACCACGAATCAGCGTCATGCAGCGCCACCTATTCCACAACAAAACTGAGTGACCTTTCGTACTCACCCTCTTTTTCCTCCACTTTCCATTTCTCTTCTCCTTCGCATTACCCACGTCGAAAGTAAACTCTGAATGCCAGAGCGCATTCCAGAGCTCTTCACCGATATGGGTTAAATGAAGCAGCCATCTATTTTGCTCCAATCAACGGGTCAATTCGTTCTCTCATGGTGTATATATTTTCATTCTTCATCTCTCCATTTAATAAACGAAGCAAAACAAGTTGAGCCTCGTCATTGAATTCCTACAAAATCACCACGGAATCGGGTAATGGAATTTCTCCCCCTCCTAGACAACCAGCCCTCTGCATAAGAGCAAACCATCGTAGATTCGGGATGCACAATCTCATCACCCCACCGTCTACATTAATGTATGCTAATTTAATCTTGGACTTGAACACTGTTAATGTTCGAATTTTACAGCTTTCAATAGCACCAAACCATTCTGAACAAGTTTTTCACACCAAAGTAAATAAAAAGCTATTTTTTTCATTTCTCCTCAATGTTTCTAGTTTTTCCACAAACACTTTTCGCTTCTTACCCCACATTGCTATTCATATAATGCTTCTTTTTTGTACATTGTATCTTCTCTACCATGAATTAAAGGAGACCTAGTATATTACCAAAAACAATTATATCAGACTGATCACATGCTTTTTTAGAAGAAAGCGAAATCTAGTAAATATGGCAATGAGTTTCCTGATTGCGAGTGGAAATTCCTTTAATATATATATATATACACATGTTTTCCTGCCTTTCATATTCAAATATGATGTCCAAAAATAATTTTTTCAGCTAAAATTACCCAATCTTACAGGTCCAATCCTATTTCATTTTCCTTTATGGTCATAGACCGAACTATTTCTCGCGTTATCCTCTAATCGAAACCTTAAGTAAAGAATGCTGAATTAGGAAGATTTGGAGTAACTATACAATCCAACACCAAACAAAATCACTCTGGAGTCGTTTTGCTCCCCGCTCTGATGACGAGCAAATAAAAAATTTTGACACTTGAAAAGTTTACATCATACTTCCACACACACACACACATACATACACACACACACACACACGTGTGTGTGTGTATGTATATATACGCACACGTGTGTGTGTGTGTGTGTGTGTATGTATGTATATATATACACACACGAGTGTATATATATATATATATATATATATATATATATATACTTATACAGTAGTACCTCACAATAAGAGACATACCGGATAATATATCGGACCAGACATTTATACTCTCAAATAGAGGTATCCCTTACAAGAGGTACTATTTTATGCTGTAATGTTTCTCAGGTATATTATGCTTTTTATCCTACAGGGGTATACGGTTTTACCCATTCCTTATCTCAGAAGTTGCGCTTCCGGGATTTTCACTTAACTGAAATTAGTGAACAGAGGACGGTAAATGTTATCAAATCTATAACATATTTCTATATCCTTAATCTGTACGATTACGGCTGTGTCTTTAATTATTACATTTTGAATGATAGAATAGAACTATACGTGATCTAAGATATGGTACTCGGTGTTACGCATCTTTATATTCCCTAATTTTTTATCGTTACATAAAGAACTCAAGAAGTTTTGAGAGTACTTTTTTAAAAAAAAGAATATCTTTGTGTTGCTCATAAAGTACCGGAGACGCCTTTTACAAGGGAGAGAAAACGAGCTTGTTTTATGCAATATTGAAATAATTCACTCTTTTTAAAATTAAAAGCAACGAAGTTATGTTTTAACATTGAGGGATCTGTAAGTTTTTGTATCTGTGCAAATAATACTACATTTATAAACATAAGTAATTATATCTGATTAACTGATAATCAGTAATTGTATTTAGACTTGTAAGGCATGCCCTTATCTTTTGGTACATCTTGCATAAATTATATTTATTTATAACTTTAACAATTGGCTTAGAATTTAGAAATATAACATTCTATACAATGAACAAAATTAAAAAATCGAAAATTGACCATAATAAATTTTTTGATTCAAATATATGATCTATTATAGATTTTATACAAATATTGGATCACACTTAAAATTTGTGAATGCTAATTGGGAAAAAAATAGCGTTCACCGTATAGGAAACAGTCTTTTTTTAATTATGTAGGAAATATTAGCAGTTTGGGTAGAGTAGATTTTGAGGAAAGTGTATCAGATTCCTAAGAAACACATTTTGAGTAATAGCACATATAGTCCTTTTTCTTAAGGCGAGACACAATTGTTTATTATTTTAAATTTCAATTTTACAACTTTCTATTAATACAATACTCAAACAGCAAAAATATTAAAAACACACACATGTAAAACGCATTTTCTAAGTATCTCAGTTGCCTAAAAAATCAATCATTTAAAACCGGAATGAGTAGCTACTTAAAATGTAATTATTAATTAGTTATTTGAATAAAAATATTACTAATTCATAAGAAATTTTGCATATATAATGTAATTCAAGCAATTTAATTCAGTTTATTTCAGCTAACCAATTCATTCTGTCCAGTCAGTTAAATGTAAAAGAATATTAAAACTTTAAGTTTGTAAGTAATTTGTGAAGTTAAAGCAAATTCAAAGAAGAAACTTAACTTCCAAATATTTCACACAACCCGTATTCGAGGAAATTAATATATTAATACAATACATAGAAAGGTACCTGTGAGGAAACTTCCACAAGGAAAATTGAGTTTGTTTTTTGCCGACTTTAAATGATCCTAATTTTTTTAAATTAAAAGTGACGGAAGTCATATTTTGACATTGATAGATCTGCATATTTGTGTATCTGTTTATTTAAAGAAAATAACATTTATAAACATAAGTAGTCATGCATGAGAAATTACTAATCAATAGCTACATGTACATTAGGAAGTCATGTACTTACATTTAGGTACATTTTGCCTAAAATCTATTGCATTTTATAGCTTTAAAAATTTGCAGAGTATTTATAAGCATAATATTCTATACACTGAACGTAATTAAATTTCCAAAATTAGATTAAAATTTTTTTTTAAATTTAATTTTGGGATTCGAATTCCCCATAGTTATAAAAATATTGCATCAGTTGTTGAATAAATTGAAATATGTAAATGTTTATTAGTAAAAAAATTATGTTCATCTTATTGGATATAATCGTAGTCTCATTTCGTTATGTGTAAAATATCAGTACTAAGGACAAACTAGATTTTGAGGAAAATGTACCAGAATCCTAAAAAAAAAAAAAAACACATATTGAGATAAACGCAGACACGGGTTTTTTCCTCTGTAGCACGCATGTGTGTTCACAGTTTTAAAAGTAAATTTTCTAACATTCCATTTAACAAATTATTATTAATATGATATCTAGATAATCAGTTAAACGCCATCCATTTTTAACAGCAAAATTTTAAAAAATGCAAAATTGGAAACTTTTTAGTGCTTCAGTTTTTAGTGCTTAAATTTCCTAAAACATTTATATAACGTAAGATATTTAATGTAATTAATTATAATGTTCCGTTTAATAAAATAAAAAATCATGGAAAATATGAATAGAAAAAGATAAAAAAAAATTTCTTTAAAAAATATTAAGAATTGTGATAAATTTATTGATATAATCTGATTCATTATAAATGCAGTCGTTGTTAGTACAAGATATTCCGATGGCAATCTTTTATTTTCTTCAATACCGTGTTCTCTTTTGAATTGATAACTTGATTTGAAATTTATTGAACTTACTTTATATTCTGTAAGATTACTTCAATAATCAATAACAATCAAAAGGTATCAGTGTAGCAGATCAAATTTTAATTTTTTATGATTATTCAGATTAAAAGATTGTAATCGAGAATGGCTATAAAACAGAGATAGTAATTCAGAAAGGGAACCTCAGTTTTTAAAATTAGAATAACGGAGAAAAAGAAAGAAAAATAAATGAATGAAACAGGAAATATAAATTAAATTTTTTTGGATTTCTTAATGGAAAGAATGGAATAAGTAGATCTTTTCACATATTTAGGATCATACAAAAATTTTTGCATTACAGTGGAAATAAATAATTAAAAAAATAAAAGGAATACAATTGACAGTTTTTGACCACTTGATTACTTGATTATTTTTACCCTCTAAACATGTTATAATGAAATCTAAGTTCAAAATAGATTGCCACAGAATAAAAATAGCTGCTTATAAGTTGCTTTTTTAAAGTCTGAATAATTTAACCCCATTTTTTAAAATCATTTTTTGATTTCAGTTTAAAATGCAAACTAAGATAATTCATTAGTCAATATAATAACATTTTTAAAAGCTTTTCATAAATTCATTACACAATCCATTCAAAACTTCAAAAGAGATTTCATCAAAAAAAAAATTCTTTAACATAGATACAACATAAAAAAGTTATTGAGTTGATTTTGATCCATGTTAATATGAAGAAAGAATTATTCTAGAAATTATATCTTAATGATTTAAAGTAAGTTAAAGAAAAGATTATTCTTGATCATTAACTTAAAATACATTCGTTTCTTTGAAAGAAGTATAAGAAAAGATGCAACTTATTTGAATGAAAATTTACTTACAAATAAATTTAAAAATAAAATCTATGCAAATACTGGTGAAAGAACTGAAATTCAACTATAGATTTGGGAAATAAAGTAACAAGAAATTAAAGTTATATTTATCTGCAATTTAGAAAATATGAAGCTACACTCTAGTCCATTTTACTGGGTTCTAGTTTTTATTATAAAAACACAAGGGAAAGTGAATAAAAATTCCATTGCTTAAGGAAATTTATCATCAAAGGAATAAAACACGAAGGAATAATTCAGTGAATTTTTATTTTGCTTCAAGTTAACTTTCTTGCTTAATCTTAGGCACCAGAAAGTGAAATCGCTTTTATTTTATCTTGTTCTATAAAAGTAAACTTTTAATTTTTATCCGAATGTAATTTGAGAAAATAGGGTAATTTTCAATTATTGACTGCACGTGTTTCGAAAAGCATGACAGTCATGTGTCTAAACCACACGTGGGAAACATGCGTGAGATCGTCTTTATTTCTACATTTTATCTTAATATAATTTTAAAAAAAGACACTTTCAGAAGAACGATCTCTTCCAAGGTAACGGGTTTACTGTACCGTAAAACAGTTTTCGTTTTCAAAGAGATATCATAGTGATTGTAACAAATTTCATTTTACTCTCGTTTCAGAATGAAATAATCTAAATAAGTTTAGATAAACTAAGTGGAAGAAATATCTTAAGATGCAATATTTTATATTTTAAATCACGTTTTTCATTACGATAATTTTTCAAGAGCAGTAAAACTAAGCTTAAGATAAAAGTAATGTGTCTTAAAATAGTTATATCTTACATTAAAGTATTTTAAAGGCATTGACATTCAAATTAGGGTTTCGTACATCTCTGTTCTTTAGCCTCAAGCTAGTCTATTTTTTTTTAAATTTTATTTAGTTTTGATATGATAATTCCATAAATTTAGTTTTTATGTGTGTTGAAATTTTTTAGAAAAAATTACGACAAATTTTTTTCGGGTGCTTTAAGAGAAACTTCTTGTTGTAAAATTGACACGAGTTGAAAATTAGAATAAATTATAAATTTAATTAAATTTCTCAAAAAGTACTGAAAGAAAGGTAAAATAAAAGGGAAATATCTGTTGCTGTCGGTTACGTAAGCGAACACGAGCTTGTGGTTCCGCATTTGAAGGAAAACGATTTGTAAAAGCACGTGCCAGTTTTCGAACTTTGCTAACTCGCACGCCTCGGCGACTTTCGCGGGTTTTTTGTTGTTGTTGTTGCAACATTTGGTGAAATTCAAAAATAAAAATTAAAATTAATTGAATGAAATGGCTAAGCGTTGAGAGATTTGAGGTAGGGCAGTCTCAAGTGCAAATTGCTAGATACTTTAATGTAACACCCAGCGTTGTGTGCCATTTATGGAGACAATTTAATGAGACCAGATCCATTGAAAGCTTGCTTGGGTAAGGTCGTCTAAGAGTTACGACAACAAATGAAGATCGAAATTTGTCTATTATAACGAGGAGTAATAGGAGTGCGACAGCGTTTTAGTTGTCTGTGAGCTTCACGTGACTACAGGAACCCAAGTTTCAAGGATTACTGTTTCTGGAAGACTTCGCGAGAGAGGTCTGTTTTCAAGAAGAAGTATAACAACTGTATAATTGTAAGAAGGAACCATACTCCATTTTAATTTATTTTTTTTTATTCTATTTGTAATCTCTCTTTTAGATTTTCCTGCTCTGACGAGCCATGGGAGGGTATGCTATCACTATTGACGGATTTTTCCTCTTTTTTTTGTATTGTATGAATCTATATTCATATAAAATTTAATTACAATCTCTCTAATACTTTGGGAGCTAAAAGTTAAGTCTCTTTTTAAGTTAAAACTCTCTTAATTTTGAACATCAGTCTGATTCAAATTTCTTATTAGTAGAATGCTTCATAATTATTTGAGGAGAAGAAGCCATTTTCTTTTTGAATTATTTATTTATATCTCAAAAAAGAGTGTTCAAAATTAGACCAAAATTAAAATATTTTTTATTTAAAATTTATTTACTTGAAATGCTGAAGTTGAATCAGAAATATTTTTAGAAGAAAATTGGAGTTTTCTTATTTTAAAATTTCCTCAAAGTCGTATTTGTTCTTAGAGGGATAGAGAGAACATAGCATACATTCAATTAATAAAAAATTACAGAAATTCAAAGTATGTTTTTTTAAACAGAGAATTACATGAAATTCAAGTATCATGAAAATGGCAAAATAACTTATTAAATGTAATTATAAATAAGAAAATCGTTGTAGATATCTTATAAAAATAAGAAGCAAATCAGGAATTATATGGACAATTTAAAAAAGACATACTTAATTTTAACTCTTTTTATCATGATTGCTTTTGTGAATTAATTAAAATTAAATGGAAACTGTTAAATTATATATTATTTTTGAATCTAAGTAGACACAAAGTGAATAAATCAGTTTTCTAATTGTAGAATGGAATAATGATGGAAGGAATTTAATTTTATGAACAAAAGAGTTTGTATTGAAAATGTTTGTGTTTATTATGTTGATTAAAAATTCCATGACTCTGAAAATTCATTTTTACCTGAAAAATAATATATTGACAAATAGTGATATTTTCAAAAAATAAAAAAATACATATTTGTTAATCATTGAGGACAGTTTGCTTAGAGAAATTCTTTTTTTAAAAAAATTAAACTATTCCATTGAATGTGTTGAAGCTACCCACCAAATTGAATATAATCTTTGCAATGTATTACACAGAGGTCCTGTAAAAATTTAGTTTATTACTTTATAGCCTTAATAAAAGTGTTTACAACTAAACCATGTAAATAAGGACCAATTTTTGAAGTTACTTATGTGATATTCTAGATATTCTTATTCAAAATCATGGTAGTTGTATCGATAACATCTTTATTATCAAGAATCGTTCTTAAATTTAATAAAAGTTTCATATAATTAAATATAAGAAAGTACATATAAAACTCGAAAAGAAATAAATTTTTGTATGATCTTGCAATAAATGTTACAATTGAGCCTATATTCACTTATATTATTTTTAAGGATCAATCCTTTAAATTGCTTGAACTCTAATTCATTTAATCGTGATTAAAACTCAAGATTATGTGGATAATATTTTAACTATCAATAATTATTCTTTACACTGATATAATTTTTTAAATTGTTACAGTAAGTTGAATACTGAAAAAACTTTTTTTTTTTATAAATTTACAATAGTTCTTACAACTGACTTTATTCTCTTATATTAGAAATAAGACCTAACACTGAAGTTATTTGAACGATATTCTACTTAATAGCAGTTGAAAATCGGGATAAGAAAGATAGTACGCTCATAACCAAGAATCAATCAATAAATTAATAGAATTTGTTAAATTATCACAAGATGTGAACTTATCACAAGATAAAGAGCTCTTTTTATATCACTTGAAAACAGTATTTAGAATTAAATATTTACAAAACAAATTCTTGCTCAAACGATGTTAACTTAAGCAACTATTCTGTATAATGATAGATCAAAGCTGAGAGTAAGAAAATTACGAATTTAAAAATATTTATGAGGAATTAAAATAAAATATCTTGCAATATGACATTCTATTTTAATGATTTCAAAAACCAAGGTCGTGTGAACCAAGGCAATTTTTTCAGTAATGTTCAAAACCCAAAACATCAAAATCTAATATAAAAATAACTAAAGAACTTTTTAACATTATAACCTGTGAGTGATAGCAATTATAAGAGTTTATATTTATTTTAAAGGTTGCAAAGAAAAAAAAAATGCAGTAAAATTTTGAAAAGTGATCAGCCGACAAATTTATACAATAAAGAAAACAAAAGATTCTTTTACAAAAGGTAATTTTTTGGCTAATTATTAAATGAATATGTTTTAATTGTAAATTGACGTATCATAATCCAAATCTATTTATAATGAAATATGTTAATATAGATTAAACTGTACCACACTATTTATTTAAAAAGCATAAAATTAAACATACAAGATAAAATCAAGTAACACAAATGAGTATAACACAGAAACATTTTCGTAATAAAGTCTGCTTTCGCATACAAAGAATCAACAACATAAAGTTACTATCAGATATCAAACAAAGCATATAATCGGATCTTCTAATCAGAAAATTCATACAGACTAGATGATTTGCCAACATTAAAAAACTCGTGGTTAGAGAGAACAAGAAAGCCTATCTGTTAAAAACAGAAGAAAATGAAGTCAGTAGAATTCTTATTTCTTTGAAGCATATGTGTATCTAAAAATGCTGAAGAAAATTATTTTATATCAGAAGATGATAACTCGAAGATATTGATTTCGAAGTAATTGACACTCGAAAAAAATTACTCTACGACTATTGAATTACATATGATTATTTACTTGTTATCTTGAAAGTAATTTTTATAAAAACACACACACACACACAACTAACTGATATGAACTGAGTAGGATAAAAATAATAATTTACCAGCGAATTTTGATGTAAATGTGGATTAGAATAATGGAATGCAATATTTTACCGAAAAGTTTGTAATGAAAGTTAGTTATATGACACGATTCAGGATTTTGAAGATTGGAATAAATGACCCGAAGAACGTTGTCTTTAAGATATTTTTTTCTTCACTAAAGAAATTAAGAACTTCACAAATTCTAAATCCGTTATAACTACATGCAAAGATAATCATAAATTATTTAAAATTCAACAGGAAATCAAACAAATTTACAATACACACTGATTCAAATGCAAATACCCTTCACAGTTTCGTTACTATATATATATATATATATATATATATATATATATAACTCACTTGTATGCTTCAAAAAATATACTACAATTATGCATTGCTTTTACGCATTCACAAGACATCAAATTGTAAATTATTTGGTTCGAATAGTATCGTTAGTAAAGCATACTTAGGTCTAGCTCTCACTGTTTTGAATTTCCTAAACTGTTGTGATATATTAAGAGAAAGGAAGAAAAACAAGAAAATATATCAGAAATAGCTTGTAAATGTGTGCTAAATCTTAAGAAATTATACCAGGCACTATTTACTACGTTAGAGTTGTTGAAAAAGATTATTATTTTAAGAACAGTTTAGAAAATTTTCAAAAAAACACTTAAAATGGAAAACAGTACCATAAATTTAAATGGAGGCCATTTTTACTCTAGTTACAAACATTACCTGATAACGTTTAGATAATAAACGCATATAAAATTCAATTCATTGAATAAACAGTTTCATTCACCTTTCTGTTTTGAATTCCATTATTTATGACCGTATGAAATATGTCAGTCGATTCGACGCCAAGTTGTATACAAAGTTTATAAATGTATGCTTGAATTATTGAGTTTTCTTGTTTTCTTAACTAGTTTCATTAAGAATAATTATTCAATTTAAAATGTTATTATTCTTTAGTGAAATCTTTTAAATTAAAATAACCATATATGAAAAGATACATACTTGGAAAATAAATGTAGAAAAAATATGTATTTGAATTTTAAAAATTAAATATTTTAGAATTGGTTGTAGGTGTTCGTTAGTGAAATTAGTATAGGTATTACGACTGACCAGTCCTTTTTGGACAAATTTTTTATTAAAACTTAACAAAAATTAATGGTTACATCATAAGTGAAGTTATTACAGTTATTGTGGGTGTCAGCGCGACAGTAGTTACCCACGTCCGTTATTGCTGAAAGTCGTTCAGCCTCTGCCTAGTTTTAACAGAGGACCGGTAGGAGGCGCTCACATGCGTCAACATTAGGATTAGTTTTGTCTCAAATAAAAAGCTTACTCTGATTAATATTTAAAAATTTAATTTTAAAACTAAGAAGGTATCTCTGTGTTTTAAAAAAGGAGCTTAATTTTACCAAGTAGACACAAAAAAGTACGATTATTTATTCAGTTTTATTCCTTAAAAACAATGGAAAGGTAGAAATGAAATTCTCTCTCTTGGGGGAGGGGGTACCAAGAAAAATTTTATTTCCTGGTTCAACAAACTCAGCTTTCCGAGTGAACATCAAAACACATTCTATTGTTTTACAATAGTATTTCTATTACTTCCTCAGCACTCGTAGCATCACCGTGCAGTTCAAAATATTCGATATGTAACAAGGTAAATTTTAGCAAGAATTTCTAAGCAGGAAAACTATTCAAACTAGAATAATCGAACTTCTTCATTATGTGCATATCTTATGTATAAAGAGAGAGGGAAATTTTAAACCTTCTGAATCAATATAAAATGCTGTAATTCTAATATAATTGCATTATTTTTATATAACTGATTTATATATATACATGCATACACACACACACACACATATATATATATACATGCATACACACACACACATATATATATATGTATATACATGCATACACACACACACACACACACATATATATATATATATATATATATGAGTGTGTGTGTGTGTGTGTGCGTGTGCGCGCGCGCGCGTGTTTGTGTAAGTCAAATATGTATAAGTATTTTCTTATTTATATAGTTGTATTTTAATTAAACTGATGTTATTTTAATCACATTGCATCAGTGTTAATTCTACAGTTATTGCTTTAATTGAATTGTTTATACGTGATTTATATTGTTGCTCCTTTCACATAATTTTATAATTTATAAAAGTAAAATGATTATTTAATTATTGATTCGCTCTCTGTTTTAAGTCCCATCGTGCACTTAATTGAACAAAAATATTTCTTAGCTACTGTAATGTTTCTGTCAACAACGCTCAAATGTGGCCATGATTACGAGCTAGGTAATGATTGCGAGCTCGTGGCCGTTAATGCTTCAGTCGAGCACGATTATGATTGTTTATTAACATAGTTCTGAGAATCAACTCGGAAGCTAATGGCGACAGTCAGATTCGTAATTGTGAACCTCGGTCAAGAGGAGAGGACGACACCTGAATCAGCACCTACCTCTCCAAACTTTCTCACCACTTCAACAAAAAGACTTCGGACCTCAACCAGATTTAACATGCATCTGCCCTTCTACATGGCGAGTCTTTAGAGCAATCAGGATTCGAACCCAAAACCTAAACAACACATGAACGCCGGTTGCAATTTCGCGACCATGACCAATAGGCTCTATCGCAGCTACTGTTTCATTTCACCTGCGTGTGCACCAGCCGTGATTCCACTTACGACTCGTCATCTAGAGGAGTCGATGCATGTTAAATCTGATGGAATTCAAAGTTCTTTCTCATGTTGGTGTAGCGTGGATGTGGAGAACTGAAAGCATATTCAAATGTAGATTTCGTCATCTGACCATCTAGTCATCTGCTTGAAAATTGAGCATATTGGCTGTGATTAGAAGTTTTACAATTTTTTCAATGGTAAATGTGTAATTTACTCTGATACTGCTAAAATGAGGAAAATATACGAGTATATACACAGAGGAATTAACCAACAAAAAATATTGACTTTTAGTAATGACTCCTGATTGTAATCTTTTAACTGATTATGGATTTTTAAACTGTTTATTTTTATTTTACTGGTATTTGATTTAATATGAATATTTTTTTGTTGTTGTTCTTGTTTAATTTTATATTTCATCATCTCTCTCTCTTTGAGAGGGATACTAATTTTAATGTTTAAGGATTAGAATGTTTGACGAATTGTCAACTGCTTTTGTCTTGTTGAAATCTTATTCATACAGTAATTTAAAATTTCTTTAAGAATTGCTTGTTTATTAGTATTAAACAGTCTGTTTATATTGTTAGGCCAACGTATCCGTATATTGATCCTCTAGGTTTAATTTATGACTGTGTGTTTTCTCTTTCTTTGCTATTTAAAGAGTCCTTATAGGCTGAACTTTCGATGGTTTTGGTAATTGATTTTCATAAAAGAATTAGATATCCTTGGACCAAGCTAGCTGTAATTGCTGAAGTGAACTTAATATTTTTCATACAGATCTTCTCCTTACAACTTATTCAGCATATACCATAAAGACATGTTTTTTTTATTTGGGATCATACTCCGTTTTGTATTTGTTTCTCTGAAAATCTAATTTTTGTGGTTCTAATTCATTGTCTTTTCAAACATTTTGCGCTATTCCTTCCAAGGTCCCAAATGTTTTGTGAATTATTTTGATCTTTATCTTTTAGATATTGGAGATAAACTTCGATCTTTCAACCGTGGAATCTCTTTGTCATTGAAATTTCTCTACACGACTTTAAATCGTTTGTAAAAGACTATTAATAATCTACAGAACTCTAGTGCCTTTCTAGGAAATTGGAATAATTTTACAGAATTGTGCAAGTTTTATGAACTGTGATGTAATTGGGTTTCGCGCTTTACATTTAAGGACCTTTCTTTTATATTATTCAAAAGTTTGGTAACGTTATTTTTTTTTATCAACCCTAAACTAATTGAACTTAAAATAAATTTTGCTTTTCCGCTTATAATTTGTTTACTTAACATAGAGAATTTTTCTTTATGATTTAAATCTGTATTGAGATTTTAATCTTTAGCTGAATTTTTATATCTGTGGCTTTTTTTCATTTCAGATATTTTTGAGGAACTGTAATATAAGTTTTTCGGGTTTTATCTATCTCGTTGATAATTATGTAAATCTTATAATGAACACCAGGAATTTCGTTCCTGACATGGATTGTTTCATTGGTTTCTTTTTGATTGATTGGATTTCC
>BMAW01026231.1:87384-103760 GCA_019974015.1 Nephila pilipes
AAAAAAATCAGAAAATTGCCTTAAAAAGATAGAAAAAATATTGATTATTTAGATCTTATATCTCTTGAAATTTATATGAGGAGAATCGTATCGGACCATAGTTTTTTTACTCAAATATTGTAATTAACTCTTCAATTTTTTCAAATACAACTTTCTTACTTGCTAGTTAAGTAACTAAACATCTCTCTTTCAAATCGAAACATAGTGGCTTAGTCACTCGAACACACACTAGTCCTTGATCCAATCTATGACTTTTTTTTCTCTCACGACTCGCGACTTTTCTTAGTCTTGCTGTATTGATTGTCTTACGTGCCCAAATAATATTACCCTATGCATTTTAATCAATCACATCAAGCATAAGCCATACACTTATATTAACACCCAAATTTTGCCAGATGCAAACTAAAAGCTTGCTTCGAAAATGGAGGTTGGGATGCCAGCTCAGACGTCAACATCGGCATCAGATATTGGTTCAAAATTACGAGACGTATTGCCTGTTATTAGCGAACTTTGAGTACGGAAAAAAAAGATAACCGGAAGCGCTCACATTACAATATTATAGAAAAATTTTAAGTATTAGATAAACAAAAACTTTCCAATCATCGCATATAGAAGTACTGTATGTGTCAATTTTCTCTGGAGAAAAATGATTAAATATTTATAAATAGATTAAAATGACTCATAATTTATCAGTTTATTTATCACTGAAGTTAACTACCGTTTGACAAAGTCAAAGCTATATAACAATGCTGACCGGATATTTAGATGAAATAATTTTAGAGAAAATGAAAATGATTTTTAAAAACAACATTAATATATATTAACTCTAAGAAATTCCACATTAGAGGGCTATTTATTTAAATAATTATTTTCTCTGCTTAAAAGGAAATAAGTAAAGAATTTCAGAAAAATTAGTTTAGATTAGTGTTAAAATTAATTTATAACCATTTAATAATACGAATCAAATCTTCACATTCGAATGAAACAACATTAAATGATTAAATGACTTAATCTTTATAATTATCGCCAACGGTAATATCAGTTTCGAGGTTTTGGTATGAAGGTTAAATCAATTTATTGTTTTGAAAACAAGTTATTTTGTTAATTACGCTATATTAAATAATAAGCTCATAACCTCAGTTTTTTTCTTGTTTGAGTTTAAAAAAATTCTTAATGGCCTTCATCAAAAATAATACGCACCGAATTCATCATATCAAATGGTAAATCATTATTTTTCCATAAAGCACCGGTTTAATGACCTAATTTTGAAACGAGTTAGTTAATACTTGTAATCCAAAGTTGACATTGAGCATTGAAAGATAAGAAGCTCTGAAATAAAACCTGTTAGAACAACGATTGTTTGAAATTATTGAAATTTTAAATCATATCAAATCTCTCACTCCTGAATAAAAATGATCAATTTGTAAAAATGCGTAAAAATTCGTTTTGAGGTAAGACTTAATGTTTTAGACGTTATGAAAAAAAATTAGACTAAAAACAAAAACAAACAATTTCCATAAGGAAAAATGGCAGATTTTTTAAGCGCGTATTTTGGAAAAGTTTTCTTAGATTTTTTCTGTTTGTTACAAATACACACTTAGTATAGGTTGTTCGTATACACAAACAAGAACGTTTCTTTATATGTAAAAGTGTTTCTCTCACTTGAAACACTTTAAAAATAATGTATCAATTTAATACATGTGAGAGATCAGATTCAATAACAACTATATCAATCAAGTGACAATGTCAGAAAGATTTATCAAAGGCAATTTTGCTTTCGGACTTGCTCAACTACTGTTACATAAACAGTTCTAGAAAAATTTCAGTTATTTTAAATAATGGTTTCAGATTATAGAATTTTTTTTAATTAACAAGATAGTATTATTTATAATCGGTGCTTTTTCTCAGTTTTTTTTAATACATCGTAAAATATAATATATCATTAAGTTTCAATGTTAGAGTTAATGGACAAAATATTTCGAATTTCGATAGCTTTATTTAAGAATTACAGTTTCAGATATATTTCATCTTCTGGTTGGCCGTCCATAGTATCTTCTTTCACACATCATCTCCATTTATATTGGGTTGAGGCTGCGTCATAAATGACGCAACTATTAATATAAATGGGATGATATTATTAGAGAAGAGATATATATGGATATTATTAGAGATGATATATATCTGGTATGTTCTTAAATAAAGCTATCAAGATTCAGAATATTTTTTTGTCCATTGGCAACAAATCTTACTTTATATTCTTGTTGGGAAGCAATTGATATGTATAATGTATTTTACGATTGTATTAAAAAAACTGAAAAGCACCAGTTATGATAATACTATCTTACAAAACTTAACTTCACGATGTTGAATTAAAAAATTCACGATTTACGGCCTGCGTCTACAGGCCATTTTGATTTCGTAGAGTGAATGAAATATATGAAGTTATATATGCAGCCCATATACATGTAGACGTAATAAAGTCGTCGGAACGGAAGAGCCGACTGTGTAAGCTCAGCATTTCTAGGAAAGCGATTACACAGCGCATATCAGTTTAAACGATGTCGAATTACCCAAAGTGAAATGTAGAATAATCAAATTTTAGTCGACATCTGACGATTTTACAAAAAAAAAAAAAAAAACAGGAAAGGTAGAGGAAGGTCGAAGTGTGCAGCGTGGCTGAGGAATTCGAATTACTAACAGCATTGTTTCAATGACTTTAGAGAATTTCAAACACAGGAACAGTGTTTGATTGTTCAGCATTGCTGTCCATGTAAACCACGCCAGCGAACGACCGTTATAATGCTCTCTACAAGCCAGAAGGAACAGGAGTAGACAGTGGGACTAAATAAGAGCAGGCAATTGGATGACCGATATCACATTTTACCGTGGCCAGGATATGCACAGTGGTAGTCTCGTTTGCAAGACGACCTGTATGGTGCTTACTCTTAACGTCTGCTCTTCGGAGAAGGTCTTTTGAATATGAGAACAACAGAATTGGACAGATAATCAATGGGTCGAGTACTTTACGAATAGAGCAGGTTTTGTCTGAGAGAGATTCTGGACGTATACACATCTAGAAAGAGCGGGGAACTCGGAATAATCCTCCAAAATCATCGAAAGAGACTGCTTAGAGATCGTAGTGTTCTCTGCTTAGGAGGCTTTATGCTTCGTTACTGACCTTCATGTATTCGAAGGATGTCAATCACCGGTTCTCGCTATTGTAACGAGATTATCATTCCGTATATGCGTGTTTTGAGATGCTATGGATTAGTAGTTATTCATGGGCGACAATGCGCCACCATCCTCAGCAGCTGCTTCAAAGAACTGCTGGACATTGAGGATGAACGTAATTAACGGCAAGGTCTCTAGATCTAAATCTACAGAGCGAATGGAACTTTCTAGGAGATGCTTGCAGCATGTAACTTTATCAAAGTACATGGAGTTCCAATTGGCGGTAAAGGCTAATGGGCTGTAATGCCTCGACAACTCATTGAAACTCGTATTCAGCATGGCCACAGACCATGTGAAACCTGAATAGCAGTCAGGAAGGCATATCCTTCACTAAAGAATGGGAGACTCTGACTGGACACCTGCCACATCTATGTTTTTCCTTCAGTCGCAATGTGCTCCATGCTATTTTTCAATAAAGTTCCTTTTATCCTTTGATTTTTGGTAAGTTTTGCTTACATACATTATGTCTTGGGATCTTATGATATTAGAGTTAAATTGGAAAGCTTTTGCACAAAAAATTATATTGAAAACTATCTCGTCCTAAATTTTTCCTACAGTGTATTTAAAAATTTATCTCATTCCATCTCATAGTTATTAGATTTCTATTTACTGACCATTAATTTTATATTAGATAAAAAAAAACTTGGAATCTTTCGTGATGTCCCTAACCTTAATGTTCACCCTGAATTTATTATGCCATATTTAAAATTGCTGATTACTGAGTTTCAAACGGAAACGGACCTCCTCAATAGAAAATTATTATGGAATTAATTACTTAAAATTATTATTAATATATATATATATATATAAGGTATATATACTATATACATATTGGCTAATATTTTTACATCCTCGTCGATATTATATTGTTTTAGTCATCCAGACAGGAAAAAGCAGTCGTTAAAAGTAATAACATATCTCTAATTAAATTGAATTATCTAATGCAATTATATTCAAGCCAGTCAAGATTAATAGTAGCATCTATTTTGACATGGCTCAATATAAATGAGGGAGAAAAAGAAAGTCAGATCACATATTGCTTTTATAGCAGATGAGTAAAGTAGTTCTCAAGAATAATATTATTTAGTTACAGAAAAGAAAGGGTCGCTATGTACCATAATGCACATTTTCTAAGAGGAGAAATCATTATTTTAAAAGAGGAAAAAAAGTTCCGCACCTAAGAAACTAAAATAAAAGAAAGATTATATAAATTGATACCACACACACATACACACACACACACACACACACACACACACACACATATAAAGTATATATAAGAAGTAGGAAAGTTTTTTCAGCACCAATTGAGAAAACTTTGCAAAATATTATAGCACTTAAAGAAATAGCTGTTATTAAAAAAATAGTAAAAGTAATTAATTTTATAGGTAATACCCAAATCCATTCAATCCATTATTGTGATTTTTAGATCTTTTTAACCCAATAAATACAGAAAACATGAATAGGTCTAATTTCGCCTGATAATTATAATTCTGGACAGTAAAATTTAAAAATTCAGAACCTCATTCAAAGTTCTTGCAAAAATTAATAATTTCAATAAAAATATTCAAACAATTCAAAGGATCACTTGGAGTGACCAGCTGCAAATCAACCCATCTCATCTTTATTTGGTAGTTTTAAGAATTGAACCGTATTAACAACCTTTTTGGTTTTATTCAGATATAGACATTTAATAATTTTTAGGTAGATATAAGGATTAGAACCTGAGATTTATTTTTATCCTGACACTTGACTTATTACAAAAATTCAGACAGTGTAAGGCTGAATACCTTATTTGAAATGAAGATTTTAGACGTCACAGAATAGATAATAATATTTATGATAAAAGAGATGTCGGAATTTAAAATAATTGAAATGTCCTATTGCATGAAACAGTAATATTCACATTTCTATAGATAGAAATATTATCTTAAACTCCTGCATAGTAATGATTTATTTGAATAACTTAAGATTTGAAAATTCACACATAAGAACACAGTAAGATGATCCTTTAGATTTATTAAAATTATTCTATAAGTTGGAATGATTCCAAATTTGTGTGGTTTTCATTATTTCCTTGAGAACCTTTTGGGGATTTTGAAGATATTGAGATCTGATTTTTGATTTTAAGTTTGAGATCTGATTTTATATTTTGATAATTTTCTTATTAAGGTTCTTATTCTATAAAAGGTTTTAAATGATTTTTTTGATATTCATATTCCAAATTTCTTTCTGAGTCTTTATTTGGAGATCTTTTGGAACGTGAAATCTACATAACACTCAAATTTTAGATCTATTAATTTTTCAGAAAAATTCGTTTGTAAACATTATGATTACAAATTGTCTTTGTAAATATATATGATTACAAAGACAGCTAGTTATAGTCTTAGCTGGAAAAGTTTCATGATTATGGACATAGCTTACATTTAAAGACACATATTTCATTCATTGAATAAAAATGTTAAATTTAGTCCTTAATAGCTAAAATTGAATTTTGTGTTCTGTATTGATCTATTTTTGTTAGTTCGCTGAATGGAATTTATTGTTGAGCTGCTTTTTTAACCGTTTTTACATTTTTAACTTTTCATATAAACCAAATGTAATCATATGTCATAGGATACATGATACACTTTTTAACCGATTAAATTGAATATTACATCTAGTAAATAGACTTCGATATTTTGCTAGTGGAAATCTTAGGTAATGTTTTTGTAAGGAAATTTGTTTAAAATGTTTGCTTATCTGATTGTCTTGCTCCTCTTTCTTCTTCCTTTTGTGTAATTTGTTTTACTTTTCTATGTGATCCAAATTTGGCTCATAAAATATACTCATGGACAAAAAAAATTAGACCAAGAAATAATTGCGGACTCGTAACGAAATTTGGCATGAAGGTACATGTCGGGAGATATGCAAAGATTAGAATGCAGCGGATTCCGCATTACATATAGCCGGTAGAGGGCGTTAACGTCGTTCTCGTGAGTAAAAACTAGGTAACCAAAGCTACTTGAGTGCGCTGGATCGTTTACAAAGGAAGAGCTGAGGCAGACATGCCATTACGCTGTTTTCGAAGACAATGTGAGCAGCTGTCGCACTTGGAGAGGGGGGAGAATCATCGCATGATGGAACCGGTGGTCAGAGCGAGTAGCTCGTCACTAGGCCACTCTGATTGTGCTGTGAGGAGGTGTTGGGACTCGGTGGATCCGAGGAGATGTCATTTACACGAAGACCAGGCTCAGGACGCCCTCGACAGACCATCATCGAGAAGACCGCCACATCATGAGAAATGCACGCGTCACACTGTTCATCGGCTCATCCAGGCACAAGTAGCACCTTCACTTGGCCCCCAGTGTCTTCAAGAACCATACGAAAGCGCCAGGCTGAAGGACATTTGGGATCGTGGTGACCTACGTGTGCTGCCCTAGCTGCCCATCCATCGACGCCTCTTTGTGATGCCGGGTGAGGAAACTGGGACTGCAAACAGAATGGAACCAGGTCGTCTTTAGCGACGAATCCAGATTCAATCTCAGCAGATGACAATCCGTGTTCGTGTGAGACCCCGTGGTGAATGCCTCAATCCTGCTCTTTCTTTTACAGCGACACACCGCTCACATAGTTGTGTATGGTATGGGGTACCATTGCCTAAAATACACGGTCACCCCAGTATTGATCCATGGCACCATGACAGCCCAGCGGTATGTCCAACATCCTGCAACCATATGTGTTGCATCAGCAATAGCTCCAGAGCCGTTTTTCAATAAGACAATGTCAGTTCACACGACAAGGGGTCACAAGACTGTTCCGCACTGTTACTACCCTTCTTGCTCCTTCCTTCCCCAGATTCGTCTCAATCTAGCATTCTGGGGATCAGACGAGAGTGGGCATCAATGAGTTTGAACGAACTAGGGCAAGGTTAGTAAATATGAACGAAATGATCTAATTCGAAGACAATCACTTTTCTAAACGTTTATCACTTGAGGATATATACATATATATGTGTAAATAAAGACTTCTTTAAATATTACTATTTAATTAAGTTTATAAACAGTTGAAGCATTCATTTTAAGAATTATTTGTAGTGGAGAGAGACCTTTTCACACTGCAGAATTCACAACCCCTGATACAGATTATGAGCATGAGTGTATGTGCTAAGAGAGAGTGCTTTACGCTGTGCTTTAGTTATACATCAGGAAATTTCAATATTTATTGAACATGGGTGAATGGGATTTCTGAGAGACTATGCACTTCAAGTCTAGGATCATCCCCACAACTGAGCGTGGGAAAAGCTGACTTTGCAGATTTTAAGAGCGTCATCACACATTAAAGCTACAGGAACGAATCTCGAAATACAATGAACGCTTTACTTTTAAATGAGAGAAAGGGAAAAATTAGGAAATTAAATTATAATTATGAGAAACTAATAGGAATAAAGTTAAATCATTACGCACACACACACACACATATATATATATACAGAGTTATAAAAATATGTTTTATAAGCATACATTAATGAGTATATATTACTTCTAAGTTTAAACTTTTACTTCGGTTGCAATGCATTAATTTCTTTCCCCCTTTTTTATTGTTGAATTTCTGTTCGTTTTTGGGTTTTTTGATTATTTTTAGTCTATACCTTTAACGATAATGTAATTTCTGAAGATGTGAAGGGTGAATCCTTTAAAACTACTTTAAATACATTTTTTCTTAATCCAAAGTGTGGGACAATATTAAATAGCATTATATCCAATTTTTGTTTTTTTAATGTTCATCTCTCTTGATTTGTGCTTGCTGTTTAAGTTTGTTTTGCTTTTCATTTGGTTATAATTTTAATTAATGTTTTATATTTGTGTATAGAATTGATATTATATATATATATATATATATATATACAAATGGGGATGTAAACAAGATCATATAAAGAACTTATTGTAGCCGCCGAAATATTTTAAACTTATTACCAGCTAAAAGAAAACCATATAGTTAAACAGATAACGAAAATCAAATTGCAAATGTTATCAAATGACAAAATTTTATAGAAAATAAACCAAAAATTTACTTTTAAATACATCAAATAATCTATTAGTTTAATTCACTAAAATACCCTGAATAATAATTACAAAACTATTTAATATTCAAACCGATTCAAATCATAGCTAAATAAGAGACAAACAAAAATTAAGAAAAATGAAGATAATATAATTAAAACCGTTCCATATTCTGGAATGGAATAATGTGAATGTATACTGTATCATAGATTCAACAATCACACTTCAGGAAACTACATTATTAAAAGATTTCATTAAACGAAGAATAAAGGAGAAATACGACAAACTAGAAATTCAAATAGAGAAAAGTAAGAAAAGGTAAGCAAAGGAAACAATTTCATTTAGACTTATATACAAATATAATAAAGCCATCATTAGAAATCATCTAGAACATTTTATAACTACATAATAAATCTAATTAAAAGAGTTACATAATAATTATAAAAATAATAATTATAAACAATATTATAATATAATATATATATATATATATATATGTAAGAGAAGTTATAAATGCACAAAACATAGTGAATTATGTACAAAGCATAGAAAAGGAAAGTAAATTTAAAATTTCTAATATTTTAAAAAAGTATGACATATCAAAATTATTAATTTTCAAAAATCTTTATAGTTATTTAACAGATAAAGAAAAGAAGTACAAAACATAACAACAAGAAAATTTTAGTGAAACTGCAAGAGAAAATTGAAAAAGAAAATCATTTAAAAATGACAAAAAAGAAGTTAAATTGAAACTATTTAATACTGACACTAGATTAGGTAGTAGACTCTGCTTAAACATCTTTTATTTGATCAAATTTTTTTGCAAACAATAATATTAACATGAAAACAAACAAAAGCCTAAAATAGCAAAATTACGAAAGAAAGTTCAGGATCCTTCAACACTGAGGGGAAAAATTTGAAAACCTGTATTTTAAATCAAATCTGATGCAAAATACAATATAAAAGAACAAGGATTAATAAATAAAAAATAATAATTAAAGTTAAGAAATAAAACCAGAATATAACTCATACATCTTTAAATATCTTTTAATGCCATTTTAATTTAGACTTACAGTTTGCTTCAAAAAACTCTCAATGAATCAGAGTACTGCACTCTGTGAATCAGATTTATAATTAAGAAAATACTTCAAAAAATTCAGAGAGTAGAAAAATATTTTTTAACCAAGCGATGTAAAATATTAAAATTAAAGAAATAAATCAAACCTAAAAATTAATACAAAAAAGCAAAAAAAAAGAGAATTATTCTACTTTAAAACTTTTGAAAATTAATCTTCGTAATTATACTTTAAATTTGCTTTTAAGACTTAATTGTCATCAAACTTAACACAAATTTAAAATATTTAAAATGTATTTAAATTTGTTTGAAAATTTAAAAGCATATTAACTAATTAAATATTTCTAAATAAAAAAATTGTATAATATATTTCTATAAACATTTAATCTTAAATTGTTATCGAAGAAAAACTTTATTATAGGGGAAACACAGAATATAAATTTTTCAGAAAAAATATATACTAATAATCTTATTTTCAATATATTCTAAATTATATCTACGATATCTATTTATCAAACGTTTATATTAGTTTTAATCAGATTTAATTAAGAAGCATAAATGAGAGAGAGAAAAATATGGTTTAAATTTAGATTGAATTGTTTGAAAAATTCCTGAAGTTATCTTATTGTATCTAAACAAAGTACCATTAATTTTTGTTTAAAAATGTGTTCATAGACAAGTCAGGTTGAGTATTAGCAAGATTATTACCTAGCTGATCCAACTCTGTGAACACTTACAATTTGTTTCTACAATTTTTTCCTCATCATAAAATACATTTCTTTTCAAAACAAAAAAAATGAATACGGAAATTTAATCTTCTCATAAGATACAGAATAATTAATTTTTTAAAGTGAACCATAAAAACATTAATAAACTCCATATCTACTGAATAAATAAAAATTCTCATACACAATTCAAACATTGAGAATCTTTTACTATTAACATAAAATAAATAATTTTAAAACTATTTTTAACATTAACAGTCAAATCAAAACATTCTAGTATTCGTCTGTAAGATTTTTTCCAGCATTAGTAATGTATATATTGAAACCATTAAACACAGATTTGTATTTAATAGGTATTTACTTGAGAATTCTATGCATATATATATATGCACATAATTATTAATTATTATTAATAATACTAATAACATGCAATAAAAACTGAAAAATACTTATATAATATTGTATGAAAATGTATGTAACAATCATAAGTCAAATAGGCAAAAGATACATTAAACAAAAAGAATTCAGAGTTCTAAACTTATTAAGAATTATAGAATGAAAGAGTTGAAAAATAAAACGATCATTACAAGAATTAAAAATTATTTAAAAATAATAAGTTAAAAGATATTTAAAAACAAATATATAGGATGTAAAAAATACAAAGAAATAATTATAATACATTACCTTAAAAAAGAAATATCACAATTCAAAAATAAAATTCTAAAAAATGAAATCTTTAAAAACTAAATACAAATTGAAATAAAAACAATTTATTTACAAAGATTGGTGACTCTCGATGATGTTATATCTAATTTTAATGACCAAAACTTTGTTTCAAATAATAGCTTCAAAAAAAAAAACAAAAGAATCTAAATACACCAAACCAAAGAGAATAATCCACCTAAAAGGAAAAATCACAAACCAATATAACGAATAATTATATTTATTTTAAATAACTGTAATTCTACGCAATCTTCAATCTAGGTTATAGGGTTAAATATTTATTCTTTCTAACTTCATATAAAAAACTACTAATATTAAAATTGAATTTTGATTCTTTTTTAGTTTAGTTTATTGTATTTTATTTATAGTGTCATGTATGTTATATATATATATATATATATATATATATATATATATCATATATATATATAATGAATGCCATTCTTTAAAATATTACTATTTAATTAAATTTCAATAGCAGTAGAAGCCAGTTCAAATTTAACTATTTATTTTATTTGTAGCTAGAGAGAGAGAAAGAAGAACATTTCCACCGGTTACAACCTCCATTGATAAACAGTACAAAAGTCAGAAAGAGACAAAAGGGCAGAAGAGAGAGAATTTTTTCTCTGTTTGTTTTTATGGTCGGAGGGATTGTTATACTATGATGAATGGTGGAATTTCGAGGGATTTTAGGTGCAGATTCAGAAAGTCATAGGATCATCCCTGCTAAAAGGTCCTGAAGCCATTGAACTGGTATTGTCAGCGAATTTTTAAGAAGCGCGTGATTCCATTATCACGTATAAAAGAGTGGTATCAGAAATAAGAATGAACGCTTACTTTTAAATGAAAGAATGCAAAAAAATTAGAAAATTAAATTATTATTATAGAGAAACCAATCATGAATTAATATTAAATCATTACATATATTGTGTTATATATAAACCTATGTCATCTCTCTTCAATAACAACATCAGGAGTTTATAAATGCCTAAATATTAGCCCGAGAGAGACGTTCTTTAGTCTGCTTTGTAAATGCATAGCAAAAAAGCGATCAGTGAACTTTTTTTCGGCCCATTTCAAAAAAATTTGAAGAAGAATTGACCGGTTGGTCCACCAAATTATTCTCTATCCTCCCACATAGTCGGAAACCTAACATACCGAAGCGGTGCGTTAGGACTTGGAACACTGATGATAATCTTATATACTCATTGGTTGCATCAATCAGAGATACAAAAAAATCACTGTCTTTGAACTAAGAGGAACAAAGGCAACTGAACATAAAATAATCAGTGATATTACGGCAACGGTGCACGTGTCGATCAGATCCGCCATTTCAGTGAAACAGCTGATAATGCCAAATGGAAACTGTCTTCTAAGCAAACTAATTCAATAAAGAAGGAGGTAATACCGCAGTAATAGCTGAAAAGGTCCTTGCTTAAATATCATTCAGAAGTTCTCTTGTATTATCACAATAATACAAGGAGGAGTATGCAAAAGTGGTTCTCTTCAACAACAACATCGAAGTTAAAATGTTTCATCAATCAACCTTTATGAGACATTCTTTTAATCTGGCTTACAGGCGCAGCAAAAAAGTAATTTCTTTGGTTCCCTCCCCCAGGGTTCAAAACAGCCACAGATCCTGCCCAAAATCTATTCTCTACCTAGTCCAAGGGTCGGAATTCTTAAATGCTGAACTTACAAATACTATCAGAACCACATTTAAAAAATCAGATTATCAAAAATAACGAAATCAATAAAAAAGAAAAATATATTATAATTAAAACATATATAATCAATGATCTTTGCACCTGATTAAAATCTCCCAATGAAGAAATTTCAACAGAAGATGAAAAAAATTAATGAAAACCAAAAATGAAGATATGAATTTTAAATGTTGTCCCTATACTTTGGTAATCATCTCTCTTTCTCTCTCTCTCTATATATATCTTCCACTTCCATTATGGCTTATTTTTAATTGTATTGATCTCTTTCTCAAATATTTTGATCGTTATTTTTTTCTTTTTTTCTTTTTTTGTTCTGGGTAATTTTAACAAAAAAAATTTTTAATAAATTATTTTTTTATATATTTTTCTCATACTAAAAAAGTATTTTCAAGTTTTCTATTTAATTCTTAATGATTTTCTTATGACTTAGTACTTTCTTCTTTATCATTTTTCGTTAATTATTTTGATTTGATTTATTTTGTATCAATTGTATTACTATTGTCTTTTTTTTATAGGTAATTCATAGCATTTTGAACGACATACTTGAACTCAAAACAATGAGAGACAAAATTAATTTTGGAAAATAACAAAATCATTAATGTTTTTTGTAATTTTGACGTTAAAATAACTTACACTGTTTAATTTCATAAATATAAACTATTTTAAAATATCTGATGGATTTTAAACATCACACACTCTTAGAAATAGAAAAAAGAAAACAAAAAACAAAACTAAGTTTATATATCAAGTGTATCAATGTGCCTCAAGTCAAACTTCTTTTGAAAAAAAAAAAAGTAGATTTCATTTGCTTGTTTAAAAAATAACCTACTATTAAAAGATGAGATACTTCAGTTGCAACTATTTTTATTTTATTTTAATGTCAATGTTTTGTGAATTTCTGATCCCATTCATCTTTCATTATGAATTTAATTTTCCTCAACTTAAGTCCAATTATAAGACATTAGGATTCATAAATGTAGTTAAAACACATTCGTCTTTTTCTATCTAAAATATAAAATCATTAATAGTTATAGTTAGAGCTGTGAAAATTATGGAAAGAGTAAACATGAATATTATATTGGCCTATGGAGAATATTGATACCAGTAATTTAACGATTCTTGGACGAGGGAATAGAACCATAAGGCTAGCTATTAATTAATAATCTGATATAAAACCAACGTTTTAAAAAAACAACGTTTTTATATGGTAAAGTTTTATTGAGAGAATTATTGAAATATAAAAACTTGTTAGTTATTTTTACATTTTAAAATTTACTTAAAAGCATTTGTGAGAGTATTAAAAAATTTATAATACTCATAAAATCAAACATGACTTGAAAGTTTGTAGTCCCTTATTAAAAAAAAAAAGGGAACCAGAATTGGTGAAAAAATGCGATAAGACTTGGTGCCAAAATAAACCTTCTTGTACAAGTGACTATTACTAAAAGTCAGCAAATCTCATTACCTTCTCGAGGAGTAGGAGATAGCTATCTCCCTTTAGAAAGAGAATTTATGAGGCCTCATGTGTGTGGGGAGGCCTTCGGTGTTCAGAGGGGGAAAGAGTTTTTCCTCAATTACGCCGAGAGGAAAGAATATTTTGACTATTAAAATTATTGAAATATTAGTTAAAACTTCGCAAACGTCAAATATTGCATTGTTAGGCCATACAGAACGATTCCCAGAAAATTACTCTAGTTGATGGTTAAATATGACGATCAAAATTGATGACAACACACACACTCACACACACACAACCAAGTGAAATTAGAAAACATTAAAAAATAGATGAATTATATTAAATAGTCAAAATTTCCACTCGCTTTTAATATTATCATTAAAATAAAGTCCCTCCCGTAAACTGCGCGCACTTATCTGAAAAATGCATGAATAATATTCGAATAATTTGATTTGAAACAATAACCTCATTTACTTTGAAAATGTAAAGAAATATAAAATACAATAAAAAAAGTTGAGAAAGTGTGAAAAAATAAAACCTTATTCCATATATCTGTTCTCTTAGCTGAAGGTGAAAGGGGTTTCTTTTGTAACGAAATTTTTACAACAAAATTTATTGCATGAAGACTATGTATTTGCTTGGTGATTAAAAAATAAGATTGGTTATCAGTTTGAAATTTAGCTGTTTTCAATCCTGAATCTGCAAGTTTCTTTCCAAGCATAAGACAACCAAATTATGAATTACGAAAACATAGTTGAAATTATTCTCGTGCGCCATCTATTATAGAAAATAATAATATTTCGTTTTCAAATTCAAAAGATTAAAAAGCGTTAAAATCCTCCTGAAAATAACAAGGGTATTTAATTTTTGTTATGAAGTAAAATGTTTATAATTTTTGTTTATTTCAATTAATCTGAACAAGTCGTGGAGTGATAGAGATTTTATTTAATTATGAATTATTTCTTACTATAGGAGATTGATGCTTGCCCTCTAGGATAATAAGGAACTATAAGATATTTGAATTCATTTTTATAGCTCTATAATTCTGATCGTATACATGTCTAAATATCCCTTTAAGTAAATATTTCATTCAAGAAAGTCTACTAGTTAATAATTTGAAAGTATATAATAATAAAAATGACAATGCAAAATCTTTCATTATGTTGTAAAAATAAATACAATTTGAAATCTGTTCTAATCTACATAATCGCATTTAATTGATCTATAAATCAAATCATATTTTTCCATATTAAATAAGAAAATAAAATTATTAAAAATGGAACTTACAGAAGACAAATATAATTATTTTATAAGATAGTTTTTATGCATTTTAAAGAATCATTTTCTAAAAAATTTACTTTTTTACCCGCAAAAAGTAGAGGCAATTAACATCCATACCCTGAAGCGGTCAATGTATATTTATTCAAATAATCTAGAGAGAGGTAAGAATAAATGTACTTTTAATGTTATAAAATTACTAAAGGAATTTGTTCATTCAAAATATAAGTTTTAAAAAAAGACAAAATTTTTTATGTATTGAAAATTTATTTCTAAGAGTAAACAAAAATGATAATTAAATACGAAATGATCAACATGCAGAGCTGAGTTTACACATACTCATTTACTGTTCCTTTTTTTTTTGTCTGAGAATACATATAAACAGAAAAATTAACAAATTTATCTGTATAAACACCATTGAAACAGAGCAACAAAATCATATAACTGTTAGAATATATATATACTATAGTTATAATAGTATATATATATATTTATTATAGTTATAAATATATATATATTACATTATTGGCCATTGGCTACACATAAGCCATAGCTCATTACACATACACACTATTATTATGCCAGTTTACAAACACACACACATTATTATTACAGACATTTCATAAACACATACACATACCATACATGTCATAACACAGTTATTGCTGGTTACACATTGCTGCTGTTGGCTATTATTATTACAGTCAGCAAACATACATATGACATACACAGTCAGCTAAATATGCCAGCCCATACATACATAACAAGACAGCTTCATAAAATCATATACACATGAAGAGCAGTCATGTACTTATTACACATATTGGCTGGGTTGGCTAAATACAAACATACAGCCTACACATAACATAGCTATAAACATTATTGATACATACAGTTTACAAATCATACACATACATGTCATAAAATATTACAGTCTATTAATACATAACACATGTATCATAAACATTACAAAATTATTGGACATATTACAGTAACACATAGTTTACAACATACACATTATTATTGGTTGTTGATATAATCACACACACATTGGCTAACACATACAGTCCCAAACACATATATATATATTATTATTATATATATATTATTATTATTATATAC
>BMAW01026231.1:103785-124836 GCA_019974015.1 Nephila pilipes
GAAATGACGTCATAAATGACGCAACTATTAATATAAATGGGATGATATTATTAGAGAAGAGATATATGAATTATTAGAGATGTATATATCTGGTATGTTCTAAATAAAGTTATCAAGATTCAGAATATTTTTGTCCATTGGCAACAAATCTTACTTAATCTTGTTGGGAAGCACATTGATATGTATAATGTATTTACGATTGTATTAAAAACTGAAAAGCACCAGCTTAGATATATATCTTACAAACTTAACCTCACGATGTTGAATTAAAAAATTCACGATTTACGGCTCGTCTACAGGCCATTTTGATTTCGTGAAGGTAATAGAAATATATGAAGCTTATATATGCAGCCCATAATAGCTAGTGACGTAATCGAAGTGTCGGAACTGGAGACGCCATGACTGTAGCTCAGCATTTCTAGGAAAGCTGAATAACAGCGCATATCAGTTTAAACGATCTACCCTTCAAAGTGAAATGTAGAATAATCAAATTATGTTAGTCGACATCTGACGATTTTACAAAAAAAAAAAAACAGGAAAGGTAGAGGAAGGTCGAAGTGTGACAAGTGGCTGAGGAATTCGAATTACTAACAGCATTGTTTCAATGACTTTGGAGAGAATTTCAAACTACAGGAACAGCTGTTTGATTGTTCAGCATTGATTGTCCATGAACCACGCCAGCGAACGACCGTTATAATCGCTCTACAAGCCAAGAACATGGTAGACAGCGGAGAAATTCTAAAATATGACGACAGGCAATTGGATGACCGATATCACATTTTACCGTGGCCAGATACGCACAGTGGTAGTTCGTTTGCAAGACGACCGTATGGTAGCTTTTAACGTCTGCTCTTCGAGAAGGGTGTTTTAAATGAGAACACAGAATTGGACAGATAATCAATGGGCTGAGTACTTTACGAATGAGAGCAGGTTTTGTCTGAGTAGAGATTCTGGACGTATCACATCTAGAAAGAGCGGGGAACTGGAATAATCCTCCAAAATCATCGAAAGAGACGTTTAGAGATCGTAGTGTTTCTGTTAGGAGGCTTAGTTTGCTAGACCCATGTATTCGAAGGATGTCAATCACCGTTCTCGCTATTGTAACGAGATTATCATTCCGTATATGCGTGTTTTAGATGCATGGATTAGTAGTTTCATGGGCGACAATGCGCCACCACCTCAAGAGCTGCCGAAGAACAGCTACATTGAGGATAAGATGCGTAATTGACGGCAAGGTCTCTAGATCTAAATCCACAGAGCATGAATGAACTTTCTAGAGTACAGCAATGTAACTTTATCAAGCAGTCAATTGGACGGTACAAAGGCTAATGGTGTAATGCCTCACAACTCATTGACAACGTCATTCAGCATGGCCAGACCATGTGAAACCGAATAGCAGTCAGGAAGGCTATCCTTTCACTAAAGAATGGGAGACTCTGACTGACACACTGCCACATCTATGTTTTTGCCTTCAGTCGCAATGTGCTCCATGCATTTTTTCAATAAAGTTCCTTTTATCCTTTGATTTTTGGTAAGTTTTTACTTACATTATGTCTTGGGATCTTATGATATTAGAGTTAAATTGGAAAGCTTTTGCACAAAATTATATTGAAAACTATCTCTGTCCAATTTTCCTACCAGTGTATTTAAAAATTTATCTCATTCATCTCAGTTATTAGATTTCTATTTACTCGACCATTACATTTGTATTAGATAAATACAAAAACTTTGAATTCTTCTGTGATGTCCCTAACCTAATTCACCCTGAATTTATTATGCCATTTAAAATTGCTTTTCGATTACTGAGTTTCAACGAAACGGACCTGACCTCAATAGAAAATTATTATGGAATTAATTACTAAAATTTATTAATATATATATATATATATAAGGATATACATAATTTGGCTAATATTTTTACATCCTGTCGATATTATATTTGTTTTAGTACCAGACAAGGAAAGCAGTCGTTAAAAGTAATAACATCTTAATTAAATTGAATTATTAATGCAATTAATTTCAAGCCAGTCTAAGATTAATAGTAGCATCTATTTTGACATGGCTCAGTAAAATGAGGGAGAAAAAGAAAGTCAGATCACATATATTGCTTTTATAGCAGATGAGTAAAAGTAGTCTCAAGAATAATATTATTTAGTTACAGAAAAGAAAGGGTTGCTATGTACCATAATGCACATTTTCTAAGAGGAGAAATCATTATTTTAAAAGAGGAAAAGGTTCCGCACCAAGAAACTAAAATAAAAGAAAGATTATAAGTAAATTGATCACACACACACACACACACACACACACACACACATATATATAAGAAGAGGTATATAGTTTTTCATTTATCATTGAGAAAACTTTGCAAAATATTAGCACTTAAAGAAATAGCTGTTATTAAAAATTAAAAAAGTAATTAATTTTATAGGTAATACCCAAATCCATTCAATCCATTGTGTGATTTTTAGATCTTTTTAACCCAATAAATACAGAAAACATGAATAGGTTAATTTCGCCTGATAATTATTATATTCTGGACAGTAAAATTTAAAAATTCAGAACCTCACATTCATAATTTTGCAAAAATTATAATTTCAATAAAAATATTCAAACAATTCAAAGGATCACATTGAGAACCAGCCGTCGCATCAACCTATCTCATCTTTATTTGTCAGTTTTAAGAATTGAACCGTATTAACAACCTTTTTGGTTTTATTCAGCTATAGACATTAATAATAATTTTAGGTAGATATAAGGATTAAGAACCTGAGCTTTATTTTTATCCTGACTTGACTTTATTACAAAAATTCAGATGTAAGGCTGAATCATCTTTATGATAGATTTTAGACTCTACACAGAATAGATAATATTTATGATAAAAGAGATGCGTGAATTTAAAATAATTGAAATGTCCTATTGCATGAAACAGTAATATTCAATTTCTATAGATAGAAATATTACTTTAAACTCCTGCATAGTAATGATTTATTTGAATACTTAAGATTTGAAAAATTCACACATAAGAACACAGAGTAAGTGACTGATCCTTTAGATTTATTAAAATTATTCATAAGAGGAATGATGATCCAAATTTGTGTGGTTTTCATTATTTCCTTGAGAACCTTTTTGGGGATTTTAAAGATGAGATTCGATTTTTGGATTTAAGTTTGAGATCTGATTTTATATTTTGATAATTTTCTTATTAAGGTCTTATTCTATAAAAGGTTTTAAATGATTTTTTGATTCCACTACAATTTCTTTCTGAGTCTTTTTGAGATCTTTTGGAACGTGAAATCATATAACATTCTTTTAGATCTTATTAATTTTTCAGAAAAATTCGTTTGTAAACATTATGATTACAAATTGTCTTTGTAAATATAATAGATTACAAAGACAGCTAGTTATAGTCTTACGGAAAAGTTTCATGATTATGGACATAGCATACATTTAAAGACACATATTCATTGTTGAAAAAATGTTAAATTTAGTCCTTAATAGCTAAAATTGAATTTTGTGTTCTGTATTGATCTATTTGTTAGTTCGCTGAATGGAATTTATTGTTGAGCTGTTTTTTAAACGTTTTATTTTAAACTTTTCATATAAACCAAATGTAATCATATGTCATAGGATACATGATACACTTTACCGATTAAATTGAATATTACATCTAGTTAGACTTCATATTTTGCTAGTGGAAATCTTAGGTAGTTTTTGTAAGGAAATTTGTTTAAATGTTTGCCTATCTGATTGTCTTGCCTCTCTTTCTTCTTTTGTGTAATTTGTTTTACTTTTCTGTGATCAAATTTGCCCAGCAAAATATACTCATGGACAAAAATTAGACCATAATAATGGGACTGTAACGAAATTTGGCATGAAGCTACATGTCGGGAGATATGCAAAGATTAGAATGCAGCGCGATTCCGCTAATAAGCGCTTGTAGAGTTTAACGTCGTTCTCGTGGAGTAGCAACTAGGTAACCAAAGCTACTTGAGTGCTGGATCTTACAAAGGAAGAGCTGAGGGGACATGCCATTACGCTGTTTTCGAAGACAATGTGAGCAGCTGTCAGCACTTGGAGAGGGGGAGAATCATCGGCATGATGGAACCGGTGGTCAGCAGCGAGTAGCTCGTCACCTAGGCCACCTGATTGTGCTTGTGAGGGGCGTTGACTGTGATCCTGAGGAGGTCATTTACACGAAGACCAGGCTCAGGACGCCCTCGACAGACCAGTCATCGAGAAGACCGCCACATCATGAGAAATGCACGCGTACAGCCACCGTTTCATCGGCTGCCATCCAGGCACAAGTAGCACCTTCACTTGGCCCCAGTGTCTTCAAGAACCATACGAAAGCGCCAGAAGGGACATTGGGATCGTGGTGACCACGTGTGTGCCCTAGCCCATCCATCGACGCCTGCTTGTGAGTGCCGGGCAGAGGAAACTGGGACTGCAAACAGAATGCGGAAAGCGTCGTCTTTAGCGACGAATCCAGATTCAATCTCAGCAGATGACAATCGTGTTCGTGGAGACCCTGTGGTGAATGCCTCAATCCTGCCTTTTCTTTACAGCGACACACCGTCACATAGATTGTAAAGGTATGGGGTACCATTGCCTAAAATACACGGTCACCCCAGTATTGATCCATGGCACCATGACAGCCCAGCGGTATGTCCACACATCCTGCAACCATATGTGTTGCCATAGGCAATAGCTCCCAGAGCCGTTTTTCAATAAGACAATGTCAGCCTCACACGACAAGGGTGTCACAAGACTGTCTCCGCACTGTTACTACCCTTCCTTGGCTTCCTTCCTTCCCAGATTCGTCTCAATCTAGCATGTCTGGGAATTGATCGAGAGAGCTGGGCATCCAATGAGTTTGAACGAACTAGGGCAAGGTTATGTTAAATATGGAACGAAAGTATCTAATTCGAAGCGCAATATTTCAGCACACGTTTATACTGAGATATATATATATATTATATTAAGATTTATAATATTTATATGATATCATACATATATATGGTTGTGTGTAAAATAAAGACTTCTCTTTAAATATTACATATTTAATTAAGTTATAGAAACAGTTGAAGCACATTTCATTTTTAAAGAATTATTTATTGTAGTGAGGAGAGAGACCTTTTCACACTGCAGAATTGGCACAACCGCTTGGATACAGATTATGAGCATGAGTGTAGAAAGCAAGAGAGAGTGTTTACGCTGTGCTTTTAAGTTATAATCAGGAAATTTCAATATATACGTATTGAACAGTGGGGTGAATGTGATTCTGAGAGAATCCTGAAGTGCAGACTTCAAGTCTTAGGATCATCCCCACAACTGGAGCGTGGGAAAAAAGCTGACTTTGCAGATTTTAAGAGCGTATGCACAGGCATTAAAGCTAAAGGCAACGAATCTTGAAATACAATGAACGCTTTACTTTTTTAAAATGAGAGAAAGGGAAAAATTAGGAAATTAAATTATAATTATGAGAAACTAATAGAATAAAGTTAAATCATTACGCACACACACACACAATACATATACAGAGTTATAAAAATATGTTTTATAAGCATACATTATGAGTATATATTACTTTAAGTTTAAACTTTACTCGGTTGAAGCACGTATTAATTTCTTTTCCCTTTTTATTGTTGAATTCCTTGTTCGTTTTGGGTTTTTGATTATTTTAGTCATACCTTTAACGATAATGTAATTTCTGAAGATGTGGTGAACTTTAAAACTACTTTAAATACATTTTTCTTAATCCAAAGTGTGGGACAATATTAAATAGCATTATATCCAATTTTTATGTTCATTCTCTTGATTTGTGCTGCTGTTTGTTTGGTTTTCATTTGGTTTATAAAATTTTATATGTGTTAGATTATTGATATTATATATATATATATATATATATATATATATATATATATATATATATATATATATATACAAATGGGGATGTAAACAAGATCATATAAAGAACTTATTGTAGCCGCCGAAATATTTTAAACTTATTACCAGCTAAAAGAAAACCATATAGTTAAACAGATAACGAAAATCAAATTGCAAATGTTATCAAATGACAAAATTTTATGAAAATAAACCAAAATTTACTTTTAAATACATCAAATAATCTATTAGTTTAATTCACTAAAACACCCTGAATAATAATTACAAACTATTTAATATTCAAACCGATTCAAATCATAGCTAAATAAGAGACAAACAAAATTAAGAAAAATGAAGATAATATAATTAAAACCGTTCCATATTCTGGAATGGAATAATGTGAATGTATACTGTATCAATAGATCAACTACACTCAGGAAACTCACATTATTAAAAGATTTCATTAAACGAAGAATAAAGGAGAAATACGACAAACTGAAATCTAAATAGAGAAAAGTAAGAAAAGGTAAGCAAAGGAAACAATTTCATTTAGACTTATACAAATATAATAAAGCCATCATTAGAAATCATCTAGAACATTTTATAACTACATAATAAATCTAATTAAAAGAGTTACAGTAATAATTATAATAATAATATATATTATAATATATATATATATATATATATGTAAGAGAAGTTATAAATGCACAAAACATAGTGAATTATGTAACAAAGCATAGAAAAGGAAAGTAAATTTAAAATTTCTAATATTTTAAAAAAGTATGACATATCAAAATTATTAATTTTCAAAAATCTTTATAGTTATTTAACAGATAAAGAAAAGAAGTACAAAACATAACAACAAAAATTTTAGTGAAACTGCAAGAGAAAATTGAAAAAGAAAATCATTTAAAAATGACAAAAAAGAAGTTAAATTGAAACTATTTAATACTGACACTAGATTAGGTAGTAGACTCTGCTTAAACATCTTTTATTTGATCAAATTTTTGCAAACAATAATATTAACATGAAAACAAACAAAAGCCTAAAATAGCAAAATTACGAAAGAAAGTTCAGGATCCTTCAACACTGAGGGGAAAATTTGGAAAACCTGTATTTTAAATCAAATCTGATGCAAAATACAATATAAAAGAACAAGGATTAATAAATAAATAATAATTAAAGCTAAGAAATAAAACTAGAATATAACTCATGTACATCTTTAAATATCTTTTTCACATTTTAATTTAGACTTACACTGCTTCCAAAAAACTCTCAATGAATCAGAGTACTGCACTCGTGAATCAGATTTATAATTAAGAAAATACTTCAAAAAATTCAGAGATAGAAAAATATTTTTAACCAATGAAAAATATTAAAATTAAAGAAATAAATCAAACCTAAAAATTAATACAAAGCAAAAAAAAAGAGAATTATTCTACTTTTAAAACTTTTGAAAATTAATCTTCGTAATTTATACTTTAAATTTGCTTTTAAGACTTAATTGTCATCAAACTTTAACAATAAATTTAAAATATAGTATTTAAATTTTTGAAAATTTAAAAGCATATTAACTAATTAAATATTTCTAAATAAAAATTGTATAATATATTTCTATAAACATTTAATCTTAAATTGTTATCGAAGAAAACTTTATTGGGGAAACAGCAATACGTAACTGAACGAAGCAACAGTATATATATATAGGCTCATTTACAAGAAGAAAATTTAATAAATTATGTTTAGAAAATAATTACTCAATCAAAGTGAAAGCTATGTTAATATTAATGCATATTTAAAAACTATTATGGGGTTTTACATTTTTTTTAAAAATTTTTTTTATTTTTTTTTCTATAACAAAAAGGCAATTAATAACTAAAGAACAATTGTTATTACGTCTTGGTGATTAGTGTGTAATATCGGAAGTGTTAAAGTAGGGAAAATTTTCGTATTGTTATCAATAAAAATGAAAAGCGCATATTTTATAATTGAGAAAATTTAATATAAGTCGAAATTGATATTAAAAGTAATTTTTTCCCCAAAATTTAAGGCAAAATGTGAATTTTTTTTTATTCTCTGTAATATAAATATTTTAATTGAAACTAAAAAGATCACAGGATATAAAAACTTAAGAAATATATATTTCATTTAAACCATGAAAATCTGAAGTATTAATGTTACAATTTGATTTAAGTCCTTTGTGTATTCAAGCGAAACTTTTCCTAAGATATACATTCAAATTTTCTTTTGTTTATTTTTTCGTTATATTTCTACTGCAATGAAGTTGTTCGTTTTCATCTTATTATTAAATTTTCGTCTTTTTATAGGATTAATTGTAATCCTTATAAACTTTTTTTGTAAGAGCAAAACAGGTCTAATTTAATCTAATTCTAACAACAAACAAATATGCATAAAATCTCATTATATAAATCAATCCTTCAACTATTTGATACTTCAGTAGTTTCAATTTTTCTTAAAAAAATAAATGAATTTTAAAAATGTATTCTACATATTCTCTAAAAATGTTGCTTTATCAGAAAAAAATAATTTAAAATGAGTTAATATATATTTAGCGCTTTTAAAAGTTCCGTGAACTAAATTTGAATACATTGTGAATTATTTTTGAACTGAGCATGATGTATAGCACATTCGAATATAACACATTTTGGTATAAATGAATTTTTTGTTTTAGAAGTATTCTTCATTTGTTGATATTCAGCGCTGTATGGAATTAGTTATCTCAAAGTTCGTATTCAATATGTTGCGTAAATTATTAAAAAAATTTTAAAAAATAATTCAAATGGGTGCCTTTTTAAAGGAACGTATTTAAAATTTAAAATAAAAATAAAAGTTTTATAGATAAATTCTAAAAACATCAATTTCAGTATGCAATTTTTTTTTTATTTACGCGAGTTTAATCAATTGATATTAACATTTCGTACCTTTTTCTGTTTTGAAATTTGCATGAGTAGATGATCATTAATATTGAGAAATTGAAATATTTCTCAATTTACACTGGATCAGATTAAATTTTTAAAATCGATTTCCTGAAAGAAAAACCTACTGCTTTCATATGTAATTGTAGCTTGTTTCTATCTTTCATTTACACTACATAATACCCAAATTAATATTCATTTTTATCTATCACAAATAAAAATTTTATTGATTAATAAGCGCTTGATTGCGACAGAAAAAGAAATCTCAGTATGTCTCTGAAAGTAAATTTAGTTTTTTTTTTTTTTTTTTTTGAAAATTCTTAATTATCTTGAACTTTGTATTTTAAGAGGTTTATAGATTAAGCACTAACGAGAGCATATAAGCTCTAACATATGAAGAACAATATCAGTAGCTTTTATTTTTAAAGTTGATTCATATTTTCAAAGTGATAGAAAAATTCTTTTGTTATCTGATGAAGGGTTTTCTCATTGCTTTTATGTCCATATAACTATAAATTATTTTCCTAAAAAATTTAACAACTTAAACTCAACATCACATTTATTTAATATTCTATTTTACCTAATAATATCCCTGTTATAATAAATAACGATAAATCACATCATTACCTTTATTACACCGAAGTGTAGAAGTATCTAGTAAATTCAGAATAAAGCTTTAAAAAATGTAGAACAAATTAATGTGATTGTATGCGCAAAATTGAGTTTAGAAGAGATTTTGTGCCATATCTTTCAAACGGCTATATTTGTCCACGACACATGTGAGCAATTTTATAGTAATGAGTAAGATCTTTGAAATGTCACGTATTCTACAGTTCTGACAATGCAAGAACTGAATTTCGATAATTTATGGGAGATGGTTTCCTAACTCAAAAATGAAATAATTTAACAACGTATCAATTGCCAAAAATGATAGCAGAAACTTTCAACCGCAGCTTCCAAAAGGGTATATTTGTCCACAATATTGAGTATATAGTGAATACTTTTATAATAATGAGTACGGAAAATATAGTAATACTGATAATGAGTATTTGAAATGTCCCGTATTCCATTGTTCCGACAATAACATAACCTAATTTTGATAAGTTATGGGCGTTTACTCCCTAACATGAAACTGAAATAATTTAACAACACTTGTAAAGCAAGAATTATGCTTTAAGCTTATTTAGTATATTTGAAAATATATTCAGAAGTAGCAAATTTTGGTGGCTATTTGTCATTCAATTTAGTATGAATTATCTGTATCCTGAATATTTGAAACTGAAATAGGAAGCATTTCAAAGCAGGTGAATGAAATATGGTTGTTCTTTTGTTTTGAAAATAATACAGCACACAAACAAGCCTTCTTATATGAAAAACTAACTTTTAGAACTAATCTCTGACCAAAGTAATATAAATAATGTTTATTTGGCAAATAGAAAGAAAATATCTTCTGTTTTGCATTCATAATAGTTTTAAGGGAAAACATGAACATTTAGGAGTGAAAATAAAATAAAAACTAATAATGCCATATTAAATTGCTCAACTTAAAAATATTTCATTCTGATAACAAAAAATTGGGGGAGGGGGGGAATCCAAAATCAAAATAAGTTGTGCAAAATGAGAAAACTTTCGAGGAAAAATAAATATTGAGAAATTTTTCATTGAAACTTAACAACAGTTACAAAACTGCTCCCCGAAAGAAGAGAATAAACTAATCCTTAATAATAATTATATTTTTACACATCCCTTATAAAACTAACGTGTCAGGAGTTTTTATCCTTAATTTTCCCCGACTAATTTACTTTCGGAATCTGGACCAAATAATGGAAATAATCTTTGTTTTAAAAACAAATATTATATTTATTTAATAAGAAAATAATTTCAAAATTACGCTATCAAAATGTTCAAAATTTCAAGAAAATACGCAGAATAAATTGTTACAAATTTTTTTCATTTTATTACTTTACATTATAAAATTTATTATAACGAAATAACGCACTAGATTACAGGCAATATTGCATGTAATATAAATGATTTTTTTCGTAATGAGCGTATATTTCTATTATGAATATTGCACAGTTCAAATTTAAGTAAGAGTAATAATAAATTACTTTAAAAAATTATATTCCGCATATTATTATATAATTTGACGAAAATGTTGTTCTTTATGTAAATAACAGTGACAAACACAAACAAGCCAATTTATGCCTTTGTTTTACAAAAATGTAATTATGAATTCATCAAAAACAATTACATGTTCAGAGACTTCATTATATGTTGCACTATTTACTACAATAATGAAGGTTTGAGAATTTTCAAAAAAGAAAATAAATAGAATCTTCGAAATAACAAATAAAAATTGGGTGAATTTTTAAAATATTTGTTTAAGGCGCTAAATTTCTGAATTTTAAATTGGGTGGAAGCAGTTTTTAAGAGATATTAACATTTATTTCTGAGGGTCACTGACGTCACGCACCACACTTAAGTGGTGTGGAAGAAATGAGCTCAATTTAACCACTCAGGTCAAAGTCCCATTTTCTTTGTGAACGCTCCGTGTTTTCCCGCTCGATTTTTCTTTCTACCGATGCAACCGGTATCTTCGCTTTGAAATTTCCCGCCTGCGCGCATTACAGGTTTCAGCGAAAAATTAACACGCTTTCGCGCGTGACACAGGAGATAAATTTAGTGGGAACATTCCAGACTCGTTCCGGATCTGATGGAAATAATATTAAGTGCGTGGCGGAAGTTGTCTAATGATCGAGAGAGGAGGTTCAACCACATCTCACAACTGATTGACATAGTTTGTTCGCAATGCGATGCAATGAACGTCGAAAGTGTGTAAGACCGAATGGCTCCTAAAAATGCCAAGCACGATGTGAAGTAGACGAACAAAGCCTTCTGATATTTTATTATACAAATAAACAGCAAAATAAAAAATAAATAGTAATTATTTTGACTTAATGATTTTGAAGAAATTGATACAGCTCTTACATTCTCATTCAAATTATAAACAGACAATAATAAATTTGCTCGTCAAACAGGTAACATATAAAAAAAATCATATTTATAAGCTACAAATTGTTCTTAAATTAAAAAAATAATAATAAAATAAATTTATCAAAATAGTAAATTAAGTAACATAAAATTTATGTTTTATTTTCTAGAACGGTCTAAAGAGAATTTGCTAACAATATTCTTCCTCGTTCATTTCTATGTGTGATTTAATGGATTAAATTATTAAAGAAAATAATCATTTTCTTAATTACTGCTCAATATTATCTAATTTTCTTATTGTTTTCAATCTGAAGAAATCCCATTCTGTAGATCTGTAGATGCAGAATAATTAAAATTTGTAAAACAATTTTAAGGAACAGGGTTTGTATATAATTCAAATGAATTTTTTTTAGTAAATATTGTAAAATTGAATTCCTTGAAAAAATATCCTCGGTGAAGATTCATTTCATTAAATAAATAAATACAATAAGTATCATCGTGCAGAAATACATTTAAAAATCATTGTAATATTTCAGTCTTCAGTTGATTTAGAAATATTTCCAGAATTATACAAAAAAACCTCAAATTATATCTCATGTTTATGATTATTCTTGATATAAAAATACAGCTAATTTTCATAACAACTTTTTAATTTTTTTGGTGCTTTAAATTTCTTAATTTTTAGATCACACATATTCATGAGACTTTGTGCGGTCAATTTGTTTGAAGATATGAGCAATAATATAGAATTAAAATTCTGGTTTTGGTTTAAATTTCACGTTGTTAACTGATGATTCATTTCTGAAGGATGACAATTTGAAGGATTACAGAAGTTTTTAAAAAAGCCCAAAATTGCTAAAATTTACAAAACCAACTTTTTTTTAGGTTGAAAAATTGTTGTAAGCAGTAATCTATTACTAGGAATAAAAATGACTAAAATCTGACAGTTTTCATTCAGTATTTTTTATTTTTTAATACTTTTAAAGATATTTCATTTTCAGTGCATTAATTTTCTGAAAAAAGATATTTTTTGACATAATTTTGTATTCAAAATATTTCATTTGATTCAAATTTTGCTTTCTTATAAGCATTTTCGATTATTTTGATAATTTATCTTAATATTTTCGAAAAAGAAGATTTCGTGTTTTATTTCAATAAATAAATAAATAAATTGCAGAACTATATTCATTTCTTCCTTTTAGCATTTAATAAGTCAGTTAAAAAAATTCACGTGTTTAATTTTCAATTTTTTTTATATATATCTTTTTTATATTATTTTCTTTATAGCTATTAAATACATAATTTTTTAGGGATTTAGTTCATGAGGTAGATACATATGAGATACTAACACGAATTTCATGAAAACCCGTACAAAAATTAGATTTCAGCATATAACTATTTTGGCAGTTTAAAATACCAGAAATATTGCTTTTATAGTAAACTTGGTTTACTTAAGAGACACTTAACAATACTCATGGAGAAATGTTAAAAACACATGAATTAAGGAAAAAAATAATTACATATGTATAATGGAAGTATCTATTATACTGTCTTTGTATTCGATAAATAGAATGTATATTTATGATGCACTTTCACTGTTATATCTCGAGCATATGAAGCGTGTAAAATCTATGACATAGAAATTTTCAAATTTAATTAATTCCGAAAATGAAGTTTTTAAAATGAAAATTCTTTACAAGAAAGAATGCATTTTATAATTTTTCCTCTCATTTTTCCTCTCAGATTACTCGGTAAAAGTAGTAGTAGTAGTTTCTTCTAGTCTTTCACTGTGATATATTTAAATTATTTTTTACTGAGGCTTTGAAAATTTTATATTCGGAAAATTTCTAGATCTTCTAATTAAATACGTCATTATATTCAAGCAATAAGAGAAAAATGTAGGTATAAATAATTTAACATATTTCTTGCTCTAAATCAGGAATTTGATCAAATTCTTAGAGATGGAGTTCCGAACCACAAAAATTTCTCCAGTTGAAATAGAAATATTTTTTCTCACATTTTTGTACACACACACGCACAACACACACACAAATGATTAAGTTAGCTAATAGTTGTTTTTAAATTCACCAAAAAATAAGAATTTGAGAATGATCAGAATTGATTATTCAATCCTTTTCTGATGAAGAAAAAGGAATCTCATTAAACTTTCACTTAATCAAGAAAAAAGAACTAAAAATAAATAGGTGTATTGAATCGACGATTATAACAGAAAAATATTACGTTAGTAAATTTTAAAATTAATTTATTATAAACACGATCTAATTTTTGAAAATCTGAAATTAATATCCTTAAAGAAAGAATTATTTTAAAAAAGTTTTATAAGCAACATTTTAATTGAAAATCCGTCTTTTTATAATATTGAAAATTATTTTATTCAACGCCAATAATAGTTCGAGAGAAAGAATTTTGTGAAATGAAGAACTACGAGAAATCTTATATGAAAAGAAAATTTCGAAATAAATAATCTTTTTAATATCGATGAATAATTTTTCCGAAGTCGAAGTTTCCACTGTCTTAGTGCAATAAATTCTGCAAATTTACATTATATAAGCGATTTAAATTTCTATGTTTACAATTACTTGACCCCCACGTAAAATTATAGGTTAATCTCTCACCCAGAAGTGTACATGAGGCTTCATTCGGGGAGAGCAGCTATTCGACCTCAATGCATGATCTGACTGGAAGTATATGTCCCAGCTGCGTAAGTATGTTACGCGACAGGTCTGCCTCAGAATTTAAGCGATTTGACAGAGAATTAAGAGAAATCAAGGTCAGAGAAAGGTCGTGGGGTACTTGGTTGATAAGTGTGCAAGCGAAATATAGAGAAAGAACCTGGAAGGAAAAAGGTACTTTCAAACAAGGTCACAGAGATGAGATGCTAAATCATCATTTTACTGATCCTCTTAGAGAATAGTTAATTAGTTTCTCACGGTATAAATTGGAAAGAATACATTAAATGTAATGCAGGCTTTACTGTTTGGAATGCTATAAATAGGAAAGTCTATTAGCTTTAGGGTTTAGTTTGATAGATACATGAATAGAATTTTCATTATAATACATTGGTGAAATCGAAATTGAATGAGTTTAAGGATATTGCTTCGATTAATGTGAATTTTCACTCTGAAATTATTTAACTTTTAAATTGGAAATTTTTAATCTAATTAGATAACAATATTCTCATATTTATGTTTATCAGGTTTTTTTTTTTCATGTTTTGTGGGTTGTTTAAAACAAAATTAATATTAATATTCCGTATATATAATAGTTAAAAAATTGCATTGATATATAGTATGAATAATTTTTTATGCAATAACTAAATTTTTAATGTAGATGATATAAGTAACAAACGGCAGGATTCCTAGTGCTATTTGCTCTAATTTATTGTAATAAATTTAAATATTATAGACAATATTTACAATAAAACAAAGTGATTGTTACACTAAATTTGATATGCAAATGTAAAGGAGCATGCTAGATGCACGCTAGAATAAGCAGTGTTAAAATGTCCACGGACATGATGTTCTAGTTGAACATTTAGACGATCTCTAGTGTTCCTTTCACTTCGGAATTTTTGTGGGGAAGGAAAATGGTCATGCCTGTTCAAAACAAAAGAAAAAATTCTTCGCTGTTGTGTAGATAGCCAAAATTATTTTTTCATATTTTGACCTCTGGTTACCTCAATCATCAAGGAATACGGTACCTGCAAAATTTAGCATCAGTAAGGAGTGCTTGGGTTCCCAGGAGATCGGACTCCTATGAGCTCAAGTATTGACCTAAAAGTTCATGGGAAACAGAAACATCCCTTGACCTTTCACGCGGGTTATTTAACTGTACATTAAGCTGCATTTAAAAAGGAACTTTGTCCGGATGTAAGGGGGACCACTAACGACCTTGTTAAGTGTTGTCACCGCAAGATTATCATAAGGGAAATAGATCAAATTCAATTTATTTTTGTTGTAAGGGTATATAAATTAGTTGAGACATATTCAGATTTTGTGTACATCAAAAAAGAAATATTTAACTGAATTTTTACATTTTTAGAGACTGAAGAAACAAATACTATTATCTTTACTCACAATAGCAAAGTTCCTATGCCATGCTGCAAATTATTCACTTATGCTATTTAGGACATATATCATTTTTATATATCACTGGCTCTGTTATCCTGAGAAGAAAAAGAAGTTTATTATATTAAGCGGATAAGTAAAAAAGTGACGATGTAGTTACAACAAAAAATAAATCAAAATGTAGAGCATATTTTATGAGAATTCCCATCGGGGAAAAAGTTTTTACGTATAAAATACATTAATTGTTAAAATACATTAATTAGTTTTTACGTGTAAAATACATAAAATACATTAATAAAATTATTGGAATTTAACAATAAAAGAGTGCCCAAATAAAAAAAAAGGAATGTTTTTCTCATTTTATTTAGCTAATTGATGATCAATGTACACTTTCAGCCATTTTCTAATATTTCGCTATTTAGATTGAAAACAAAATTCTTGCCTATTTATATTATGTGTGATATGTCAACATTTTTTTTTTCAACAGAAAAAAAAAAATTCATTTCTTATATAGTAACAAACACTTTAAACAATTAATGTAATGATTAACTCCCACACCCTCGAACATTAAAGAAATATGCTTATTGGAAGAATTAATCATTCAAACTTATTATGGGAAATAAAAAAATAAAAGTAAAAATATACATAAAATAAAAGAACTACGTAAGACTTATGTGGTAAGTATTTATAAATAGGATTACTAAAAATATTTTTAACTAAATGATGCAGGTTACACATAAGCCAGTGAATTCTTTTTCAAATGGGCACGCATATATTCATTGCTGTGAAATTTTTAAAAATATTTATTCACGTGAAAAAGTTATTTAAGCATCATTGGGACATATATATTCTTTTAAACATCCTTTCCATACATTGGCCGTGTACAAGTAACTAAAAATTTCATACCAGAAATGAGTATTTAGCGAATACGGAAGTAATTCAAATTTCACAGAAAAAAGTTATTCTAATTCGATATAATTTTACGAACGAATAAAATCATAACCGAAATATATAAATAAAAATAAAACTATATAAATAAAAATATATAAATTTGTCTATGAGTAAAATCTACCCAATTCCTACAAGCCTGTTTCAGCTTTACTAATGCGATTAATAATAATTCGAATAGTTAATGATGTGAAAGTAAATATATTTTAACTTTTTCCTAGTTGATCAATACTTCTGCTGATGAGAACTAAAAAGCTCGAGATTAACATATTCAAATATAGTTTTCAAGATTAGCATAAGAATTCTAACTTAAAGTACTCATTTTTAAATAATTGTAATTCATATCCCTTGAATTGTGCGGGATTATTTAATAGATAACAAGTGTGGCCTTATTTAAGTGTAAATACCCTATTAAGGTTAACGCATTACTCATTTAATTATTAAATGGAATTCTAACACCATCCATCTTAGAAAATTGGCTATTCCTGGCTTAGGAGATTAAAATGGAATACATAAACATAAATGTATTTTTTTGATCCATAATAGAATACTTTTCGGAATTCATTATATGTACATCGTTTTTAATTATTAGAATGACAATCGCATGAAAATGCCTTATTGCATTTAATCAATAAATGTTTTGTGAATTAAAATAAAAATGAATTAACTATATAACTTTTGTATGAAATGTATTGATTACTTATCACATTCTTCCTAAATACAGATAAATATACAAGTATATTAGAATCGCTCTATGCAATTCTTCTTAATGTGATTAGAATCGTTCTGTACAACTTTTATTGATGTGATAACAACATTTTCTCTTTATTACTGACCTAAAAACGAAACAAGCTCAAAGAAATAGGCAACGAGACAACTAAAAAATGTCCTCAGATGCTTTAAAATTATTACCTTAAATTGGCACTTTAATGAAACACAGAATACACACCCGCGGACAAGACACGATGAACTCACTATGTCATAAATTATAACTACTACTGCAGCTATATCTTCTCTGTCTTCATAAAGCTACTGTTGAGAACGAGGAAAATCTGTCACTACGTGATGCATTTCACATTCAAGGAATGAAAAAAAAATTTAACCTACATTGAATGTTCATAGAAGCTATTTTCAATGTTATCTACTAACAGCCTTTAAGGCCTCTGATGGTGCGTTTTATTTGTTAATTACTACTTAAAATTTTTTGTTGACTTATTTAATAGTGCTATGAATTCATTTGACTAGATTACGGGTTATCATTACATTATTTTTAATATCACGTTTAATGTGAGACTTAAGAAGATTCAAAAAAGAGTTAAAACATGTACAAATTGTTTTTTTTAATAAAATCAGGAGGAAATACCACCGATGATATTTGTACCTGTTCGCTTACTCATGCAGTAAAATGAAAATATGAGTAAGATTTACTGATAAAAATGGAATTAAGTGTTTCATAATGCAAACTGAAATACATTCTGACCCCATTAACTCGTGATTCGTTAACCCGCGATTTTACTAAAGTTCCTTATTTATAAGATTCAGATTAATATTTTTCAGATGACATTAATATTTTTCTCTCCTTTCTATTTTATAATATCGCGGGTTAAACATGCCTTGAAGTTCCAACTTGCTGTCCTAAACTTATAATCCAAATGAGAGAAAGAAATAAGTCAAATGGTACTTACGCACTTAAAAACGAGCAAAAAAAGAAATGCAGAGGCTGAATAGGAATCTCTCATGAAACCATAACTAAAATAAATAAATAAATAAAAGAGATACAGTAAGGGGAAAACATCCAAAAATAGACGAGCATAGACCTGAGTGGGAAAAAAAAAAGAGGATCCAGAGAAAAATTTCTATAAGATCTTAAATTATTATTTTTCCTTTAGTGATTACTTCTTCAATTTTTACTATCATTTTTCTTTAATTTAGCTTTTTGAAAACCCACTTCTGTTTTTCTCCTTACGTTCATTTTTTCTTTAAGACTAACAATTTTGTTTAATATTAAATTCTAGAAATATTCAATAAGTTTTTTTTCCTTATAGTGTTACAGTTGATACTCAAGTTAAAATAAAATCGTGTATGCATCCATTTCTAACAACATGTTATTTCGTTAAATTAATTAACTGAATTAAAATATTCTGAATGAATTAGATTAAAATGGTTAGTATAAAAATCCTTAAATTCTGAAATAATTACATAAATCAACAGTTAGTTTTTTGAAAAATTGCTTATATTATTTATAATACTGATATTGAATATTAAGTTAAAATTTCTAAAACATCTCTTTTCTAACAACATTTCCTGAATGCTTTCGAAAAATCCTATGAAACATCTGTTATCTAAGTTTATTCGATTCATATCGATTATGATATTATTCAGTGCATATTTTCTCCAATAATTTCGCCTTAAAATTTGTCACCCCTAACCTTATCTTTGGTTTTTAACTACAATGTTATTTGAGTACCGACGAGAACCCTTATAGTCTGCCACCTAACTTATCTCAGGTACGTTTATCTACAATATTTTCTTAGAATAATAATTTAATTTTCTGAAAAATGCGTAGATTTGGTTACATAATAGACTTTTAAAAACATATTATAATTTTTAACTTGAAAAAATCATTAATAAAAAATTACTTTTGCTGTTTTTTGATTATTGGTATTTCAAAATAAAAATTATGTTATGTTTTAAAAGTCTTTTATGTAATTTTGTTACGAACCAATTATAGATATGATAAAAAAAATGCTATTCTGAAATATTCACATTTTTAGTCGATAGAGCAGTATTTTATTGAAATTTGTAAGTTTAGAAACGCTTTTAAAAAACATTGCATATTCGTTTATATATGTATGTATCGTCATTCAGCATTGACACTAAAAGTGCCTAAAAAGAATATTAAGTGTCACTCCCCTGTGATTGAGACGTGGCGCCTAACATGTTAAAAGTCTTTCATATACTTAAGTTATTAAATAAATTTTGTAAAAATATACTTTAAAGTCATTTCTTAATCGAGGAATGTAATGCTAAAGTATATTTTCGTATAATATGTATAAATTCGATTATAGCCTTAATTTCCATAACAATTTTCAATTTTCTCCTTTTTAAACATTACAAGAGCAATACTTTAAAAGATAAGATATCTTCAGATAAAATATTATTATAACGTAAGGCGAGTATTATTATTAATAATAATAATCAACGCTTTAGTCCAAAATCAGGATGTTTTAACATGTCTTTTTTATCATGATTCATCTGTTGTCAAAATAAGATTTAATTTAGAAGAATTGCTTAAAATGCAATATGTGAATTACTTTATTCAATTTAGGAAAAATAATGAAACTAATTTTACATTTATGTTTAAAATTCGAAACATTAGTGTAAATAAAAAAATTCTGATAACCTTATAATGTAAACTGTATTAATAAATATAAAGTTTAAAGCGTGTATATTTTGTTCAAAATTCAAATATAATATATTTTTATTATATTTACAAATTGAAATACAACATTTCAGCAGCTTAAAAGTTGTGAAATTATCTTCATATATTATTTCAGAACAGCTTTTTTCCCCTCCAAATTATTTTACTAAGATGTATAATTTGTACCAAAAATGGAAAGGAAAAATTCCTATATATAAAATTTTCTGGAAACCTTTTACCTCCATCTTTTGCTAATTCTATATTTTTCTTATATTTTTCGATGTCTACTTGCAATAAACAAATGCTTAAATAAGATAAATTGAAGAAAGTATGGCCTAAACCCCAGATTTAATTTTATGTTACGGATACAAAATATCAAATCAAGATGACGATCTTATGTAACGAATGCAAAATATCAATTCAAATCAAATGATGAAAGAGTTTGGAAGAATTAGAAAGTCTTAGATAACTATAAAAACCAAATGAATTTTAGCATCTAATCAAAAAATATTTTTAACTTTGTGAAACTGCAGATGATAAGTTGAAAATTGAAAAACAAAATATGTGGTAATTTTTTTTATAACAATGACCATATGAACACCATCTCTCGAATTCTCAAATCGGCTGCTCATAAATGAATTAACAGAAATTGCTTTATTAATTGGTAAGTACAAGAAATTGTATCAAGAATTAGATAAGTTGTAAAATTTGAAAAATATAGTAAATATTATATATATATATATATATATATATATATATATATATATATATATAT
>BMAW01026231.1:124846-151244 GCA_019974015.1 Nephila pilipes
ATATATATATATATATATATATATATATATATATATATATATATATAACTTTATAATATCTTCCTTAATATTTGAAAATTGTATATATTTCTAGTAAAATGCATTAATTTTTTTCTCTACTTAACGGGAAAATAATTAATAAATTTCAATGCAAATTCTTTTTTTGTACTTAGAAATTGTAAATGGTAAATTGAAAATAAAAGTAAAATATTGCAACTTAACAATGAATATAATTTCATTATCGGATATTAAAATTGTATGTCGGTTTTCAAAATTAATTAAGAGAGACCATTTCAATAATCAGTGGATGCCTGATATTCTGTACAAAAAATACATAAGAAACAATAGTAAATGTTATGGTTATTTCGTATTTTTGTATGCATTTGAAAAACAGTTCCTTAACAAGAAAATGGAGGAAAGATATATATAGAGCAAAGTTTATTGTCATAAAATGTTTAAGAGGGTAAAAAGCTCACAGCTGGTACCTTGAGAGAATTCGAAAAAAGAAAAAGAAAAAAAGGCTAAACACTGCTGTAGCGCGTGTAAACAGTTTCGCTTGTCTGAATTTTTATCCAATTAAGCGTGCACTTCATGATCCCCTAATCATTAAGTTGTCAGGTGCTTTGTAAATTGATGGGTAAGAAAAAAGTGAAAATTAATCACGTTTTTTTAATTATTTTCTTACATACCTTTTTTAGAAAAACATGTTTTGTTTAATGCATAAATAAACAAGATTCAATAAGCAAAAGAAACTTAAATCGTTTTCAAAATTCAGTAAATAAAAAGAAACAAATAATTCAGAAGGCAATTTATTTCGACAAGGAAAATTATCAACTATTTCCAAGTATTGCAGAATTAGATACATAATTTTAATTTGATTTGTTGCATCACTACCGTCTTTTATTACTGCTTACAATGGAAATAAAATAATCTGCAGTTCTTATGAATGAATTAACTAAAAAAAATTCAGGATCACACTAAAATATTGATAATAAAACAAAATAGTAAAAAAAAAACAAACCATATTTCATTCAATTCATTAAGCTTTCAAGGCGAAGGATATTTTTGTCGAAAACAATGTTAAACATTCGCTCAACATGCAAGAGGTATTTGAACAATTTTAGCGAAATATACATAAGTTTTCACCGAAACAAAGAGATTATTGTTAAAAATGATGTAGAAATGATAAATTTAAATATTATTCTTGGTTGTTTTGATATACTAGAAGCCTAAATTGAGTTAATACCGATATATTTGTTTTGATTTGCAATACTTTAGAAAGTCGAATTTTGAAGAATTGTGCAATATATACATTCATTTAATTAAATATCAAAGAAATATAGAAACATAAGCTATATCTGAAGTCTAAGCTATATTTTAGTGATATAATTTTTCTAAATAATTCCATTTCTAATTATTTTAAATTATATCCTTAGTCTCTTTTAGTATATAATGTCCATATAAAATTACCTTTTAAGAATTATTTCTTTTACTATGCTCTCCTATATTGAAAATGTTAATATGGATAAAACTATGTGAAAGATTTATAAAAAGAGCATATTAATTTCGGTTTAAAATATGAAAGTGGTTGATCTGTTAAAATGATTAACCTCTAAACGATAACGAGGCTCTTCTTTTCAAACAAATTGTTGGAAAAAAAACAAATTTTTCCTAATAAAGTTGAAGTAAATTTATTTCTATGTTACTAAGGTGTTTGCTGTTAATTAGTTCTTTTTAAATGAGTTGTTTCAAATTATTCTATTTTCGATTCACTTGAATCAAATTCTCTGATTAATTTTTTTATTATTATAAACATAGCATTTACACGTTTCATATTACTCGAATGTGTAGTTTTTAAACTTATGCATGTGTTTAAAAGACTAAAGTTTTCATGTCATTTAATCATCTCGCTCTTTAGAATGGAATTCTGCATTTAAAAATGCGTTTACTAAGTTATCAAGCATGTGTCAAAATTGAAAATTCTAGATTTGAAATTGAAACAATGTTGCAAATAATAAAGAAATATGCTTTTACTGTTTTCAATAGTGTATAAGAAAAGCTTCATCCGTTTATAAATTTGACTTAATATCACATACATTTTTCAGCACACACACATATATGTGTGTGTGAAACGATAATTCTACTACTAATTTTGTACTTTTCTTTTTATTGATGCTTAAAACATGCTTTACTTCCATCGTGTCACAATAGGAAGCTTTAAGTGATTGAATTACGAATTTATTAATGTTACATGAGAGGGAGGCTAATACATCGGGCAACGGCGGCGGACGCTATATCTGTCCACTCGTCTCAGTGGTTAAGAATGAAGATACAGAAACTTTTCCTTGTTTGGTAAATTAAAGTAAGGATAATTCAGATTATGTGGTAATTGATGAAGGGATCTTTAGGTATTTTATATGGAGACTAAATGTCTAGTAAGGAATATCCATACTAGTTCGGAGAGTAAGAAATGTCGATTCTAGCCAACTTAAAAATCGCGTGATCGAATAAATTAAAAGATTAAGAACGATGAAGATCAAGAAATAAAGATGAAGGCATAAACTATGTGATAAATAAAGAAATTAAAACAAATTTAAGTGAAATATATATATATATATATATATATATATATATATATATATATATATATATATATATATATATATTTAAATAATTTAATTCTAAAGTTAATTTTCAGCGATATTTAATTAAAGCAAATGAAACGAATATGCTTTCTTTATATAAGCTTGAATCATTCTTATTGAGGAAACTTAATTCAATTTGACTTCATTACAGGCCTATATTAGAATCTTCTGGACTATTAAACATTCCTTTATCTATAGAAAGAAGAATTCTGATAATAAAAAATTAAGTAGAAGAACTCCAATCGTTTATTTCTCGTCCGATTATAGGTTCATATTTTAATTTCCTCTGAGACAATTTAAGTTTTCCTGTTTGTTTAGTTGCACAAATATGAGTCTCGGTTCCCCTTGAAAAAGTCCTCTAGGAAGACCTCCCTTCCCATCGCTGAATCGCGCGTAATTCTTTCCTTTGGGACTGACCCCGAACTGTCGCCAATAGCCCGAAGAACTTTAGTGCGACGAAAGTCTAATCTATCCAATTGCCCGAGACGTGTGTTAAATTGTTTACAATTCGGAATCGGTAAAGAACCGTTGCTTTTTCTCCTGTACCGACTGATTGACTGATAAAAATAAAACGGATGGAAATTTTGACGTATCCAAAAATAACTTTCTCAAAACATTCCTGTTTTCAAGGACCATTAAGCAACGTTTTCTTCTCATTCCATATTTAAAAGTCATATGGAATGAAGGAGACATTTTACCTCCATTTCTTTTTTCCTACCAAAAGGATGGGAAAAAAGGACTTTTCTACGCTTTGGTGCCCACGAAATCAAAAGTGTGTGTCAACAGAGCATGGGGAGTTGGTGAGGAAGAATTTTCTAACTTGTCCTGTCGCGTGCAAAGTATTATTTCAGGTGAATAGTCGTCTGAAGAATTTTTGCCAAGAACCTGGCGACAGGATTCAGACAATTCCTAGGGTAAGAAATAGCGTTAGTAATGTTCCTACATTCTGAATGAATAATACAGCTCCTTTAGAAGTTAGGTAATAAAAATTTCAAGCAGAAAATATACACTCACACCCGCCTTTGTCTTGTCAATGGGATTTCGTTGTTCCTTGCTGGATTTTTTAGTATCGGATAAAATACAATATCTATTCAGGTTTCTCCAAAGTTTCTTGACCTCGCGGATTGTTAAAAGTATTTGTTTTTGGAAAAATATTTGAAAGAGAGAGCGGCAGTATCTACAACTTAAATGACTCACGAGGCAAAAGCAGAGTAAACTCGTTTTTCACCCATTCAGAAGAGAACATTTTCGTGACTGCGATATCGGTTTTTATTTTTTGCTGAAAGGAAATTTTTTGTCAAAAAAGGAAAGTTTTCTCAACAGAGTCAACATCAAATAAAAATGTCCTTGTTTTGAGTTTCAGAGCAAGCCTTTTAGAATATCATCATGTAGTTAACATGCAAATACGTGACTACTGGCTGTATATAACTTAAAATTCCAGCAATAACAATTTATGTCGAAATTGAGCTCATTTCCTATTTCAAATTTAATATGTGTCCGCTGATTAAAAATATGTCTACTTCCTTACTTTTTAATTCTAAGAGGAATTCATATAAGCAAATGAACAAAGAATTCATATATTCAATGATGAATTTTATTCATGATTAGTCTCTATGTATATCAATCGATCCTTATATTCTTATTTGGAATGGGTATTTCTGAAATTTTATAGTAACATTTCCCAAAAGCCTTATTTGTGTTTAATCTCAGTTATATACGCTCCCTTAAAAATTATTATAGATTTTCCAGTAACAGAAAAGGAGATGTGTTATCGGGATTTTCCAGTACTGGATTAAAAAAAAAAGAAGAAAAGACACATTAATTCATGACACATTAGAAAATATTAGCCATTTAAATTTCAATTAATGAAGTTGCTTAATACACTTTATTTAATCTTATGAATTATTTGGTAAATGAAAATATTAATGGATGAAGGCTTTCATTAATTCTTTAAAATTTTTTATAGCATATGAATACTTCTATAATAATATAACCTTGCTTTCAAGAAATTTGTGTTATGAGTATTTGAGTCTTTCACAGGCTTTCAAAAGTATCATTTATTAGTATTGCTTAAAAATAATTTAGTGGAATAATTACATCATATATATTCATGATATGATATTTTGAAAATGTCAAAGTAAGGATATCTATACAAGTTTCTTTAAAATATATAGTGTTTCATTGAAAATAATAAATGGTGATTAATTGATTGAACTAAATATGCAAATTATACAGGACTAATTTTATCTAGAACTCATATATGCAAAGATATTTTTTCCTGGAGTACCACAAAAGCTCTAATCTTTCGAAGTAATCGAATGCTGATTTCTGTAGTTATTATAATGTTGTTCAATTTATATCAGTCATTTATCGAATAAAATAAAAGTAATGTATTATCCTTTAAGTCACTTCTTAATTCTAATTTAAAACACAAATTTGCATTTTTTAAACATAAAAACAATATCTCAAAAAGAAACAAGTAACCTTTTAGTTTGAAAGAAAAATATATTTGGTGTTTTAAAGAGCGAAAACTCTTGAACGCGATCTCGCAAATCGTGTATAAGTAATTCGGTTCAAAGTTGGCTCATATATTCCTCTCTGATGCGGTCATGGGTCATTTAGTTATTCCTAAGTCGTTGGTCATTCTGACAAATGTGTGTTACCATTAAATGTTTAATTCTCGGACTGTTGGTCGATAGTTATCAATTCAATGACAACGAAACTGTACAGATGCGATGGCCATACAATAGGATAAAAATGAGGATAGTGTATTTCGCACTGACATAACAATAGATTCTAACCTTTTATAGATTACAGCTACCCAAGTGTCGAATTAATACCTCTATTTATCAATCAAATCTAATATATGCAATGTATTAAATCATAATATTTTTTCAACATAATATTTTTTTTCAGCAACGATAAATGTTTATTTTATCGTTGTATTTACATAATCTTCTTCAATTAATAAGACAATGCCTTGCCGTTATATACGCATGAAATAGTACTGAATTATGTGAGCATAAAGCTTAAGAATGTTGAACTGCATATTCCTTATCTTATTTAAAATTTGTTGGAAATTTTCAATAGTACCAGACATCTTAAATAAACCTAATCGCTGAATCATAAATATCTAATATATCAAATCAATCTTAGTCTAATGTTTTGAAGAGAAGTACTTAAGCTTAGAACATGCGTTTTCGAATAGAATCAGTGTGGGTACACACACACGCACTCACACGCAAGCACGCATACACACACACGCACACACACGCACACACATATATATATATATCATCAATTGATCAAAACAAAAATGAGCAAAGCAATAAAATGGGTTTTCTTCTCTATGCCAATAAACTTAAAAAGTGATAGTTAATAATATGACATTTATTTCCTTTTTTTTTAAGAAAATGTACTTGATTCTAGTAGTTGGCGAGTTGACGGTCACAGTTCCAGTAGAGCCGCGGGTTCCAGCCCTAATTTCATTTAAGAAGGGGAATGATCAATGCTTCTATAATATTAATGAAAATAAGTCTCAAAATCCTCCTGCGATGTTATGTGGAAATTAGGTTTGATTTATTATAAAGGTAAAATGTAGGTGCAACACGAGAGCTACTGGAAGTAATTTTGAATCTCAGTCATTTAACAAGAATGATACCTGAACTGGAACTCCAAACTTCAACACCATCCCAATGTGAAGATATTGATCCTCGATAGATTTAATGTCCATCAGCCCCTAACATGACGGGCCTTTAACGATATCAGGATTGGAACAGCTCGACTCGATGGAGATAACGTTGGTCATGAGCTCACGACCATGACTACTCTGTTAGTGGAAGTTAGGAGCGGGAGATACCAATTAAGGAGTATTCGAGTCATCTCCTGGTGGTTCCAAATTATGAGGTCCGTTACCAACAGCCCTCAATTTGCTCAAGTACACAGTTTATTATAGTGATTAAATCCAATGTGTGAAACAAATACAACTAAAATAAATTTTAATCAAGTTTTTATTTAAAGATGGACTAAGGAATAAAAATAATCTTTAATTGTAAAATATTATAATAATTTATGTAAGCTTAAAGCGCTTAATTAAGATGCCTAGGTAATTACCGATAAATTTAAGTACCATAGCTACTTACTGATGTATGAAATCAAAATAAATTTTAAAGCCTAATTTTTTTACTTATATTTATATAATTCTTTTTAGTCTTGAAATTCAAGACTAAGGAAAGTAATTACATGAACAATGCGTGAGTGCAAAAATTTCATTTCAGTTGGACGTCGTTAAGAGCAAGCTTAATCCTTTTAGGCCCTCACTAAGTCTATCACAGCTTTAGAATACCATATTATACGAGGCTATTCAGAAAGTAAGGAACGTTTCCGTCTGACGTCGCTAGGCGAGCGCCGATCACGTATATTTTGGTGTCTGCGTGCTCGGCATCTCAGTCGGCGTCCAACCATCACAACGGGAACATTTCCACGCTGCCCATTTTTTCTATATTCAAATTTAAAATGTGCGCGGCAATTGAAAATCCGGCCAATTATGAGGTACGGTCTGTGATACGGTTTTTGTTGGCAAAAAACCTAAAAACCTATGAAAATTTATTGGCAAGTGTGTGAAGTGTACGGAAACAACGTAATGAATGAAAGTTCAATCAAGAGATGGCGCATTCAGTTTAAAAATGGTCGAACTAACGTTCCCGATGAAGAGAAGAGTGGACGCCCTAGCATTGTGACTGACGAACTGGTCGCAATAGTTGATGAAAAGATTCGTGAAAACCGCCGTTTCACAATAACGGAGCTTTCGCTTAGTTTTCCACAAGTTTCATGGACTTAGTTGTTTGAAATTGGCGGCAAAATTCTATGACAAAGGAATTTCAAAGCGTGTCCACCGCTATGATAAGTGCCTCAATTTGTTTTGTGACTATGTAGAAAAGTAGAATTTTAGTCGCTCTTTCTGATTTATATAATATTTTTTTTTTCTTGTGCTTAGTTTCTTTTTAATTTCAAAACGTTCCTTACTTTCTGAATAGCCCTCGTAGTATTGTCAGTAGAATTATATGGGTATGCAAAATTACAGATCGATCGTATGTTAGGAAGTGTAAATTCAAATAAAAATTTTGAACTGGAAAGATGTACATATTAACATAACAAGTTAAATAAAAGCTTGCAAAAAGGTAATTAAGTTCTTTAAGCATTTGATATTTATGGTACACTGACAAAACACTCATGTTATGATTTTTATACATTAATAATGAAATAACGTAATTCGTTAACTCTATTTAAGGATTCCTGTAACTATGCCAACATTGAGAGTAAATACAAAAAAAAAACTGTCACGAGATAGATTCTTGTAATTGAAGTATCCAACCATTTGGGACAGTTGTAACATACAATTTTTGTGAAATTGGGTATTATTATAAAAGTATTTAATGAATTAATTGTTATTTATAGAAGAGGATGAATTAAGATCGCCGATTTTCCTTCCATTACAAAGAAGAAATGTAAAAAATATAAAATTTTCGGTGTATATATTCATTTCGACTATCTGGTTGATGAATTCAAAACAATCGTTGTATTGCCACATGTACAAATATTTGATAGGTCAATTTTCTCTAACAGATACAAAAAACGAGTTAGTCTGTAAGTACTCTTCCCAGACCCCATTCCATAGTGCATAGTAATATGGCGAATGTATTGAAAGGAGGGAAGGAACATTCAAACCACACGCAATGCACACCGTTTTGTCAAAATGACATTTATTTGGCAAACAGTGAAAGGATCAAGGTTGTTTACGATCCCTTTTCTTGCTTCGATGAACGTGATAAGGGAGATGAAAACAAAATAAGAAGTGATTAATGCATAAGATGGTTCTTTCGTGTAGATGGCTTAAGGAAATGCGATTCTCAACTATCAACATATTAATATACGTTTATATATTTGAAATCTTCCAAATGTTTTTGCGCTTGGATAATTTATACAGCTTACCAAAGCTGATTCGTTCCGGAAAGAAAGTATTGATTTTGTTAAATGGAAGTAGAATTCAAAAGATACCAGCAAAGAATTGGGCATGAAATAATATGAAGACTAATAACACAACATATCAGTTCTAATGCAAATTTTGCAATTACTTTTCGAATTTCGAATCGGTTGCGTTAGAAAAATTTGTTTTATAACTTTTCTTACAATTAAAAAGATAGTTAATAAAATATTTTTGCTAATTTGTGAATTTTTCATTATTGTAGAAAGAATGAAATTCAACTGAGTCTGAATTATGTTGAAAGTGAAAAAGTTAGAATTATTATTAAGTGATAAGTCTATAATTTGTGAGATAATGCAACTAATGCAACAAAAAAGTGCTATTATCTCTATTAAGAGTACCAGGACATCCGCGGAGTTCTGGAACATCTAAGACTCCTTGTTTTTGTGTTATGAATCTTTGCAAATTATTAGTAGAGCTTAGATTTTTTGTATGCTTAATAATGATATTTCAATTTTTCTATCGAATTATAAAAGTAATTTTTTCGTTATAAAGATTTTTTCCCCCTCTCATCTGAATATGAATATGTTTTGCGAGATATATTTGTATTTAGGTACCATTTTAAAGAAAACTATTACACAATAAGGTGTTCCATATTTTTTATGTTCTATATAAACAACTTGTGTATATATTGAACCTAAAATATTTTTTCTCTAAGTAATACTTAATTTTTAAGAAATAAATTTGTAAATGAAAAAGGAAAAAAGAAATTAAAACTTCCAAAATTATGAAGTTCTATTATTTTTGAAAGAAAATGTACAGTAATATCATCAAAAATAGGTTTACTAAATTCTGTGTATTATTTTCTATACGACGAGTAAAATATTTAATATATTTATGGAATATTATTTTTAAAAATGGTACCTAAATTCAAATATATCTCTCGCAAAACATGTCCATATTCAAATGCGAAGGGAAAAAAATCTTTATAACGAAAAAATTACTTTTATAGTTCGATAGAGGGATTGAAATATCATTATAAGGTACACGAAAAATCTAAGCTCTACTAATAATTTGCAAAGATATATATCACAAAAACAAGGAGTCTTAGATTTAAAGATCCAGAATTCCGCGGATGTCCTTTAAAAAATTCATTTAAAGAAGCGATTCTATGTAATACAATAGTTTTCAAGTTGAAAACAAAATTACATTTTCTGTTTTAAAACAATTTGGAAATAAATAACAATATAAAAGTTCGAAATTGTTTAAAATTTAAACTTTTTTGGATCTATCTTTGTTGATGATTACACTCCCCAATATGTTGTTTAAAATGATGATTTAGAATTATGTTAATGAAGTAATATTATTCAAATGAATATTTCTGTGATCCAGAACATTACATAAGCTTTAGTCAAAAGAGATACACATAAGTTCCATCTTTTTGTACAATTTAAATGAAGTCTTTTAGCATTTAATTGAGCTAATATACGCTTCAGCATTCCTATAATAAACGTCATTGTTAGGAATTGAATATATTTAATCAGTAAAAACTAAATTTTGTGAAACAAAATTAGTGATATTTTTATAAGCTATTTGACTCGCTAATTATTATAGAAGTAATGATTTTAAAAAGAGTAGTCATATTTATAGTTTTTATTTCAATGTCTTTTCTTCAACATTTAAAACTTAATTCTTTTATATCATAGTATTCAAGCATTTTTTTAAAGTCCCTTGTAAGTGCGACGTTCATAAAACAATCAATCAACAAAACAATATACGTAACATCTTTTGATGCATTTTAATTTTTATACAGTAATAAATACAGAAATTCTTCAAAATTAAGTTCAAAAGAAATAGTGTTTTAAATTGACCGTGATGTCATCCTTTTTCTGTCTCCATGTTCTTATGGATTTTGAAATAGATTTTTTCCCTTTTCTGAGTTGAATTTCTTCTTATATTTGGGACAATTCTTATATTGTTGTGATTTTAAAATTACAGATCGAAAATATGAAACGGTAGCTAAGTGGTTAAGGTTTCCAACTCGCAGTCGACATTGTTACCGCCGAGTCTTGGGTGTAGTGAGGCTAATGCACGTTAAATCTGTCGAGCCTCAATGCTCTCAAAGTTTGAGATGGAGTAGAAGTTTGGAGAGTGGAGTGTCAACTCAGACGTCGTTCTCGTCATTCTACTGAGGTTTAAAATTAAGAGTTTCGTCGGCATTAACCATCGTTTTGCTACTTATTGCGACGCGTAGTAATTAAAAGTAAATCAAAACAAATTGAGAAAATTTTATGTTGTTCTTTCTATTAAAGCCTTGGAACATTTTTAATGAATATTATCAACTATATTTTTAAAATGTTCTGAAATGTAGTTATTAAAATTTCATGCAAATAAATGCAAGATCCGCAGAAAATAAAAAGAACATTTTTAAACTCTTCTTTCCTAAAAGTAAATAATATTTTCATGAATGTAAAAGTTTTGGTCTCACTGCCAATTCTCATCAAAATAAATAGTACACAAATTCATATGCAATATAAATGCTATATTCATCAGATTCATTCTTCCTTAAAACGCTATGTTTCTTAATAGAAGAAACGGAATGTCCCGGATGCTTGCCTTTGTTGATGTAATGCATTCGTTTAGCATTTGGCCTCGATTTTACCTTCATTACGATATGAGTCATTAGATAGTGAAATCTTTCTATTGTTAGATTTCGTTTTTAGTATCCTTTTATTTCTTAATGTATTTATTCAAAAGTACAACTGGTAAGTGGTTTGGTTGTACTACGCTTATTCTTAAATGGAAAAAAAAAGAGGTTTGAAATTGAAAGTGAAAAGTAATAAGTTACGAAGGGAATGTTAACTTTATATAGAAATTCCATAAAAGTAAAACAATTTTTGCTGAGAGATGAAACTTAACGTAGAATAACGTAACGTTGTAAGATAATGACAATACTTTCATTAAAGGAAATGTCGCTCTTTGAAATGTACGTGAATGGACATATTCAATACTAATCTAAACCAACGCTTTTATGATTTGGTTATAAATCAGATTAATTTACTATGTTTAGTTAAAGTAAGAAAAACTGAGGAGCTTGGATAAGGTATTTCATGCATTTAGAAAGAAATTTCTATCTATGCTACAGCTTTATTTTTCAAAAAAAAAAAAGTTATAAATGGAGGAGTTTATTTTATTACTAAATTTCACATACGTAATTTCTAGGATTTCTATATAATGCATAAATCTATTGATTATACATTGTTTGTTTATTGTTTTTATTAATTACTACAGTCTCAAAAACAAAAAAAAAATGTAAAAAGTAAGGTACAAAACTTGTATCAATCAAAGAGTTTGTTAAAAGTTTATGATGATATTTAAAATACAAAGAATAGGAAAAAGTTAATTTTAAAATTGTCAATATATCAATTTATAAAAAAAAACCACCATTTTGTAATTATTCAGAATGATTGTATTGCGATAAACTCGAACAAATGGAAAATACAATTCTTCAGGCTTAGGGATGAATTTGTTATGATATTCAGAAAAGATGTCAAACTCTATACTATTCTCAGATGTTTTATACATATATAAATATAAGAAAATATTTTTGTCATCTAATTCAAAATTCAATTGATGCATTAAAATACAAAAAATACTTAATGCAGATTAATTTTTTTAATTTAACCCCTTTTTATTAATCCAATAAGATTTAAATCATTTCGTTTTATATTCTTTTTAAACATTAATCTTCCATTCCACATAATCATTAAAATTAAAGTGCAATTTATTTTTTACTGTAAATAATTTCATCATTTGTAATATTTTCAGCTGGAAAAAATCGTAGTTACCTTGAACTTAAATTAATAATCGTAAATTAGTCTTTTTGAATACATTGTACTTGATGTAATAAAATAAAGTTTAATTTTCCTTCACTTTTTCTGTAGGCTCTAAGAAAATTATATATTTTAAAGCATAACTTTTTCAAACCATATCAACAATGTGTTACAAAATATATTTTAAAATTTAATACATTATAAAGAACTGGGGACTTGAAAGTATATATATATATTATTGCCATGTTCTTGTAAGGGTTTCTATAACACATGTTCTTTTAATGGTTTGGCTTCGCTCAATTGTTGTCACATTATAATTACATTACTAGAAACCACGATGCAATTTTTTAAACTAGAATCAGATAACGTGGATGGTACTCAAAGTTCATGCCTCATTACTCCAACTTAATCACCTCACCAAGTGAGAATATTGAGTGTCACCTGAGATTAGGACATAATTTTGTAAACCTATCTACAATGGAATCAAATTTGAAATTCTAAATGCATAAAGAGAGTAAAAAAAATTTACAATCCATTTACAGCGTCTTCGTTTTCATTAACTAATATAATTGTCAATGACTACTCATTTAAATAAACGTCGCTATAAGAGTTACACTAGGGCTACATATTGGTGATATACGTAGCAATTTAGAACCAATTCACTTATTAGGGATTAAATATTGCTTACGAACAGAAATCAATAACCATGTTATGAATACAACAGAATTAATTTATAACACAAAATGAAATATTTCTATAGCTAACAAAACCCTAAACAATATTTAAACCAATAATAAGGATAAGGGAAGGTAAATGTTTTTTGTAAATTGGATTTAAAATAACAATATGTTTTTGGAATCCGTATCTGTCATAAACTTCTTCAATAGCTTTACAGAAAAATAGTAGATACAAGAAATCATCAATATGGGTCAATTAATTAAAAATATGTTTAATTCTTACAAAACCCCAAGTGTCTTCCATAAACCCACTACAATTTTATGATCAATGAAAGTTAAAGATTGATTATAGAAATCTATTCTTAAAAGGATGTTATATAGGTCAGTAGCACCGGTCTGACCTCTCTATAAACCCTCATGGGGGTGTGTATTTGATTTGGCACTCCTTCAACGTAAAAAGTAACAGGAAGAAGGCTTCATGGCCGGTTTGACATCGTGAGAACATAAAAACCAGATTGTAAAACATAATGTATAGTTTTTTTTGTTTTATTTCTCTTTTGTGGATGACTCTGTTTCATTAAGTGCAAGAACTCGTCCATTTAAATAGGTTTAAACAAGAAAAGATGTTGATTGGGTTAAATGGGAACGAGTTCTAAACAATTATTTATTTTTGATCTAAAATTTTGGAAACAAAATTTCATTAATCTTGTTTATTTTTTCCGGTATGATAAAAAGAATGAGTAAAAATTTAAAATTGATATCCGTTTTTCAATAAAAAATGCGATAATATAAATATGTCTTTGGAAAAAAATATTTGAAACTAACATAAAGAATCCTAAAGAATCACAGAAAGTGCTATCCTTTCTTAAAGAAGTAAACTATTATCTTTTATTCCACATTTCTGACTCACACAATTGATAATAAACTATATTTCCATAATTATGTGAGAGAAATGGATTGGTCAATTAAAATTTCTTACATTTATTTTAAAACAAATCACTTGTGTTATTGTGTGATTCCATATTTCCTTTTCAGTTTTTAAAAATAGCGAACTCTGTACATTTCTTCTAATTGTTTGCTCAAAATATTGACATGAATGTTATAATAAAATGTATAGGATTTATAAGGATAGAGAATCAATATCCTTTCGAAAGCTAAATCACTAAAATGTTTTATTTAGAATTAAAACATCTTGAGAGAGAGATAAATGAACATAATAGACAAATGACGATTTATTTTTGAGCTACGACTAAAGAATGTGGGCGATGTTTGAACTGAAACATTGTCTTCCGACATCTCACTTCACTAAACATAAGATCTATTTATAATTAATGTGTATGAATCTCATTTAATGTTCATAAAATCTTCATTATATGAATTTCGAATTCATAATTTTCTGAACCGATACCAAGAAAGAATACCCCAAGGCTATTGGAATCTTGAAATAAAATATATTGCCAAGATAATTTTCAACCATTAAGCCAAGGTTATAATACTAAACACAATGTTATAGTCTTGATCAATTTAAATTATTGAATTTATACTTATAATTGCATTATTATGGAATTATGAAAAGATTTCTGTATGTGTGTCTTGAATACTCGATAAGTATTTTTTTCTGTATATGGTTATAACTCTATAGCTTGGTACCTTGCATTAATTGTAATATCAGAAGATTATATCTATAACAGCAACTTATATATATATATATATATATATATAAATTCACTGTTGCTTTAAAAATACACCACTCTGAAACTAGCTAGTTTATATCAGTTTTTGATATAGTCATTCAGCTGTTCTATTTCAAACGCTGTTTTACGAATAGAATTTGAATAATAATGTTTAATTAAAAGAAGATATTTTATTATCACTAATTAGTTTTCTGTTGATCGAGATTTGATATGCAGATTATTTTTCTAAATATTATATACAATCCTTTTATTTCTGCCTTTATACATCCTGAACATCCATAAACTCAGAAAAACTTATTACAAAAAGCTGACATTTTGATATAAAGTAGATCTGAATAATTTATTAGAATATTCAATGAATAATTTACGACTGAATTAGCTAACAAATGAAACTAAATATATCCTTAATAAGCCAGAGTTAATTCGTTGCCTTTAATTATTGTTGTAGAAATAAACAAAGAAAGTGTAGAGATTATAAATAGAATTATAAATATTAAATACTTTTTCATATAATTCTGTTCTCATTTCTTTTACATTTACTTTACAGAGAAAGTTTATGATTTAAACAATTCACTTCTTACGAAATATATTATTTTCACTTGTCTGTCATAAGTTTTGAGTATACCCGCTTGAAATGATTAAATAAAAATTAGAATTTGTTTTAATAAAGGAAACTTTATTTATTTCTTACAATCGATAATAATATGCAATTATCAATAAATTGCAATTTGATTCTTAAAGAAGGATTCCAATTGAGTTTTTTTCCTCATACACCTTTTATTCTGACTCAAAAAATCACATTATATACAATATATAACATTGAAATGTTTGAAAGGCTTACAAAACGTTTATATCGAACTTATTATATTCTTAAATAACCTTTCATTAATCAGAAGATATAAAATTATGTTAGCCTTGATACTAATTTCATATTTTAACAAACACAGAGACTAATATTAAATATTAAGATTTATAACAAATATAATTTTCACTGAAAATTTCTTTTAACAAATTTTATTTGAGAATGTATTTTTAAATTCAAAGTATAAGTTGATCATGAATCCCTTATGAGAGACGCAATTAAAACTTATAATGAAAGTGCAATTATTTACATGACTCATAAAATATTTAGTGTAAGTTCTATTAATATTTATTATTTAATATCATAATTGTTAATACAGATATTGCACGTAAAAACATTGTACTGCATTCATACAAAAATATCAGCGTTCAGAATAAAATTTCATAACGGTTATTAAAATTTATATTGAGGAATTTGTTTTTAATCTAATTAACATTTACTTAGTTAAATCGATTTAAATTTTGCCATATATTATCAATTTAAAAATATTTAATTTACAACATAAAAAGTTCTTTATTGTTTTCACATGCAACTCATATTTTGAATCTGAGTCAAACCAAAAACAGAAAGATAAATATTACAAATTGAAACATAATACAATAGACAATTTACAGTGGAAAAGAAAAATTATGAATTCAAAAAAAGCAAATTAAAAGATAAACAAAAATCAGAAATATCAAAAAAGATATGCGAATTGAAAATATTCATAAAATGAAAAAATTTTGGGGGAATAAACAGAAAAAGGAAAAATAACATATTTAAAGTTATGACAGTCGTTTGTCTGTATAGTTGTGTTGTTCTAGAATTATTGGCTAAATTATTCCCATCAAAAATATATTATTAAAAATGATTATGAAACCAAAAATACAAATTGAAAAGAATCTGAAAATCAAATTAAATAAGAAAAACACACAATACATGCCAAAATAAATCTTTAAGAACAAGAAGCTAAAATAACTAAAACACGAAAGCTATTAAAAACTCAAAAGATAAACCAAAAAGATCAATATTTTTATGTACAACTCACCACGTGTATAAACTACAATTAAGGCCGACGAAAATGAATACAAATTTGGAAATTTACATTTCAAAATAATTTAAATATCGAATAAAGATTTATTCACATATAAATAACCCATAAATGCCATATTTCAAAACACACAAAGACTTGAAAAAGTATAAAAAATAAGTCACAATTGCCTCGAAGCCTTATTATATACACTTTAACTATTTACTCATACCAAAAATTTCAAATTTATGTAAAAATTATGTGATGAAACTAAACATACAGAAAAAAGATAAAGTTGTTTTTATTTATATGGAAATAAGAGAGGTTGATTAAAATTATAAACATAATTAACCTCGATACATATATGAAATGTTTCAATAACCCGGAATATTAACAATTGCTTCTAAAAATCTAGAAATGTGTGCTAAATTTAAAAAAAATGTGAAAAAGCAAACTGGATGATTTTTTCCAAAGCTGTTTTTGTGTGAACAAAACTCCAGTTTTTTAAATTGAAAATGCTGATTATTGTTATGAATCAAAGATAATTAGTTATCTGTAACATTTATTTGTTTATCATCTAGACTTCACGTCGAGGTCTGAATTGGCTTGAATCTGAAGTTATTTTAATTAAAATATAATTTTTAAGCATATATGAATTATTCGGTAGTTTTTAATCGATTGTATGGACCAGTGGTTCCCGAAGTGGTCTCTACAGACCCTCAGGGGTCCCTGATATTATTCAGGGAGTTCGTGGAAATTAAAATTGATTTGGGGGTCCCTGAACAACGTCAGGGTGTCCGCGTAAGGTTTAATATTAAATAATAAAATTTTGATCCATTATTATTATGGAAATGTAAATAAGTAACTATAAATAAAATGGTAGCGATCTTTACGTCTTGAGTAAAATAAAAAAATATAGGTGGGTGCTTAAAATATAGTATGTTACTTAAGTACTGAGCGTTATGGAATACATTTTGTGAATGAACATTGACAAAATACATTTCCACTAATTTGTCACTTGTAGTAACACTGGTATGTATAACTTGTTTTAATATTATTACTAAAACTTAATTATTGTTCAATTTACTTCTATAAATTTAAGCTTTCAATTCTCATCAACACACTAACAACAATATAACAACAAAATAATAACGAAATAACAATAAAAAAAGTGAGATAATCCCTCAGAAATGAAAATAAAAAAAATCCGCTGACATACGCTAATGATTTAATAGTTCTAGATGGCACCAGCTACTTATGTTAATAACAAGCATGGCATGGTGCGAGACAGATGGCCCAAAACAGGTTTTGTACAGAAACGCAATAACGCCACTATATACACTAACTTGTCTACAATATAAACAAAAACTGTAAAAGAGTAGAACATCGTGCATCTAATCAACAATTTAGCTCTAAGCTATGCTGATACAAAGTGTATAAACAAATTTTCCCAGTCTTAGACAAAAAGAAGTTTTGTATTGTTAGCTGGAAAGTTTGGTACAGCTGCATTTTTTGTATTGTTACGCAGATAGTGTATTTTTGTTATGTAAGTATATTTGAATAAAATTGATCTCTTTTAAAAAATTATATATCACATTTTTCAATATTGTTACTAACGCTAAGGGATTAGTTATAGTACTAACAATATAATAATCCCTTAACGTTAGTTTTGGTATAATTGCATTTTTTGTATTGTTACACAAAGAGTGTACTTTTGTTACGTAAGAGTATTTGAATAAAATTGATCTCTTTTGAAAAAATTATATATCACATTTTTCAATATAGGAATCTCTTAACGTTAGTTAAAGAATTACTATATTGAAAATTAAAAAGTCATTCCTATATATAAATTGAAAAAGTCATCCCTATATATAAATATATATATTTAAAAAGTAAAAAGTTTAAAAAAAAAGGAATCCCTTAACGTTTTATATAGTTAAGGGTTTACCTTCCCTTCCATTAAAAAAGTTAATAATTAACAGTGTTTTGCTGCAAATGAAACATTTAATATACAAATTTTCTTATATCCTTTTTTACCCTTTTTAACAGATAACAGTATTAGTGAGCCGAAGAAGAAATGCTGACAATGCAGTGTTGAATATTTGAACACTGTATTGTCAGGAACTTACACTGAACAGGCTTTATTTCATCACCAGAAAATAATACTTCACTACCTATGCGTCTTTTATGTAGTAAAACTATATCAAAAGATTCAATGAAACCTTCCAAGCTTAAAGAACATAAAATAGAAATCCGTAGAGACCAAAAAAAAAGAAAAAAAAGGATTTAACGTTTTTTTCAGAGTCAGAGAAAAATATTTGAAAACATCGTCACTGCAACAACTGATAGGAGCGACATCTAAGCGAGATGACTGTTCCGTGTTTCTTATAACATTTCTTTATTGATTGCAAATTCCGGAAAGCCCTACACTATTGAAGAACTTATTTTACCAATTGTAAGTGAGGTAATACGCACCGTGTTGCACAAACCAGCTCTCGACATTATAAAAAGAATTTCACTGAGTAATAATACAGTACAAAAAAGGATTGACGAAATGGCTCAGTGCGTAGAAAATTATTTATGTAAGTACTTAAAAACATCTGAATTTTCTATACAACTTGACGAGTCCACTTTACCAGGAAATGAAGCTTTACTTTTAGTTAATGTAAGATTTGTAAAAGAAGAAAATTTTTGCCAGGAATTGTTATTTGCTAGATGTTTGGAAACCGATACGAAATGTGAAACGTTATTTACTAATAAAAAAGATTTTTCGATGTAAAAGCTATACCTTTGAATAAAATAATTTCTGTTGTAACTGAAAGTGCTCCGGCAATGGTAGGAAGATACCGAGGCTTTCTAGCATACTTAAAACAAGCTGTACCGAATTTATTTTCAGTACATTGTATAATTCGTCGACATCATTTAGTAGCCAAAAATCTTAATGAACGCTTGCATGGATCACTAGATAATGTCATTAGAGCAGTTAACAAAATCAAAAGGAATGCCTGCAATGAGGATTATTTGCTCAACTTTGTTTAGAAAATGATTAAGACTATAATTGTTTTCTACTTTACACAGAAGTACGTTGGTTATCTAAAAGTTCGTATTCAAATCCATTTTCTGAGCTCTCTGATTTAGTGTTGGAATCCCTGGAAAGCAAAGACAATGATTGCGATACAATTTAACTAACTCAAAAAATGACATAGCCTTTACGACTGATTTATTTGCCAAATTTAACGAAATTAATTTGAGACCACAAGTCGACCAATTAAATTTAATCAAAACTAAAAGCGTAATATCTGTGTTTGTTGCAAAACTTTTTCCGTACAAACAAAACTTAGGAAGAGGTGAATGTTCTCAGTTTCCAAATCTTTCGAAATTGCAAAATAGAGATGAAGATTTACTTGATTACTGTCAACACTTAACGGTTCTTCATGCAGACCTGAAGTAAAGATTTGAAGACATTCTTCACTTCCCGACTGGATGTTGAACCCTTTTACGAGTGGACAAACTCAGATCCCAAATACAGATGAATCTATACATATACAGGAGCAGCTTATTGAAATATCACAAATGAGGAATTTAAACCAATGTTTGAACGGGTATACCACAAATTCTGATTACAAGAACTGATCCCAATTTTATATTCGGCATTATAGGTTATTGTACAGAAGTTGTTGACTGCTTTCCCGTCCTCCTAATTGCTAGAACGTGGATTCAGTGCCGTTATGAGCCTCATCATAAAAAAAAAAAAAAAAAAAAAAAAAAAAAAAAAAAAAAAAAAAAAAAAACCTAGAAATTAGTGCTCGTGGGGATTTGCGGTTGCTACTCACAAACATCGAGCCGGACATAAATACACTCCTAACGTCTCATCAAGTTCCTCTAAATCATTAATTTTTTTTTAAATTTTATTTTAAACAAAAGTTATAATTCCAATAAATACTTGTTCAATAAAATGATTTTTTTAAATTTGTAATTTTTATACATTGAATTTATGTAGTTTTTTCACTTAGGGGTCCGTGGGCAAGTTTTGACTATAAAAAGGTGTCCATGGTTCAAAAAAATTTGGGAACCACTGGTATAGACAAATAGATGACCTTGAAATCTTTTATGTTTTTTGGGCTTACATTAAAAGAAAAACTGTTTGAAATAAGGGTAATGCTGTATATTACATGCAATATTTATATAGAATTAAGTATATGGTCAAAAATACGAAAAATCTACAGTGTTTATTATTATTTTGTGAATTAGATTGTAATATTATGAGTCATAAGGATTATATCTCAACCAGAATAAAAATACATTTTCAGTTAACGGTATTTGGTCAAATCATAAATTGGTAATCACGAAACTGATTTCTAACTCCTTTCAAATGTCATTTAAGAGTTTTTGAACTAACAATGTAACATAAATATAAATAAAAAGATGAAAAATTCTATGCAAAGTTTTGCGAAGAACAGATTTAGCCAACCGAGGTACGCTTTTTTTTATAACTATTATTAAATTACCCAGTAAAATATAAGAAATAAGTGAAGGTTGAAATATCGAGAAATTGATAATAGTAACCTTTTCCTATGTTAAATTTGAAGAGAACGATAAATTACTAAATTGAATATAGTTTAGCTAAATGTAATTAAAATTAAAGCAAACGATAAATTATTAAATTGAATATTGTATAAGCTACATGTAATTAAAATTAAAGCAAATAAAAAATATTATTAAATTGAATATATTTGAGCTAAATGTAATTAACTCAAATATGTTCAAACAAACTCAAATATATTCAAACAAACGATAAAAAATAGAAAAAATTATCTAATACACCAAACGTGATCCAACTAAAACAATAGCCCCTTAGATGGCTAATTAAAATTTGTACCGATTTGCATTTTTTATTTGGTGCATACCTTTTAACTAAAAAATACAAAATTTGCAATATGAATGGTTGTATTGAGGATTTGACCTCAAAATAATTTCCTCTATTTAGTTAATATTCCCAATTTTAGATGAATCATAACAGATGATAACCCTCTAGACTCCTTTTTTTTTGTAAAATGGATTTAAATTATATTTTTATTTGCTGTTGAAATAAAAGTATTGTTATTAATTAAATATAAAAATTATTACGCTTGTTTAGTTCATTCAGTAAGAGTTGAATGATGAAGTTGAAATGATTTTTCAACTATAAACTATTTAAATTTTATTTATAATTTGTTATAAAATATCATACTCATGGTTTGATTTCAAGGAGAATTCGGTTGCAGAACATTTCAAATCCAAAGTTCAAAGGAATAAAAAGTTGAAAGATTTGTTACATACGCAGTGTATTTTTAGTAACTTTCTATTAAAAGTCTCCTTAGTATTTTAATGCTTTTAAAATAAAAAGTATTTGATAAATTTAAAATTTTCTGAGCATCGTGTTTTCCATTTATCGAACACAAAATTAAAAGATATCCACAAAACAAAAATGGTCCAACATAATAAAAACTAAACAATATCATAGTATAAATACCATTAAAACATAATAAACATACAAAAGAATATCCACATTCCAAACAAATACAATTGTAGCTAATTTTTGCCAATTAATTCGTCCTTGTGAATATCAAGAGAAGTTAATAAAATAGTTTTACATGTAACAAATCTAGAATATTTATAAAATTAAAACAACAAATATGGAAAAAAATCGCACTTTATAATGGTAGAATAAAAATTATCTTTGCATTCTAAAATTTAAAATATTTGGAATTTGAAATTTATTTTATTTTCAATGTTTTAAAGTACTAAAAATTATGTTTCAAAAGATACAAAAAATTCAATAATTTGTGATATAACATTTTTCACTGACTCAAAATTTTAAAAATATTCTTTAAATATTTTTATTACTTTTCTGTAAGAATATCATTTACCTATTTAAACATGTTACGAAGCTTAAAATTCCCAATGAAGCATTTTGTATAGTAAATAATAAGTCTGATCAATTCGTTGTTTTTGTTTTGTTTGGAAACGCGTGGTTTAATAGAGCAGGGAAAGCTTGCATATTTTTTAAAATTGAAGTTGATCATCTTTTTTTTTTGTATATTATATTGTTATTGAACGTATTATTTTTGTTGTAGAAATATTTCATGTCTACCAAATTATAATTTCGGCAAGATATTTAGACTTAAGATGTAACAAAGAATATCATTCAAGAATTTGCAGTATGACTCGTGTATTTGAAATAACTGATGAGAAAAATCAAATAGAAGTTTTTTTAGTCTTTGACATGTAAGAAAAGGTGTGAGAGATGAAGGTAATAAAGTGGAAAAAAGGGAACAGGGATAAATGCGTGACACACACCCGAGCAAAAACTGATGGAAAAATATGGAATACGGATAAGAACAATTATCCCTTAAAAACAGATAACACTGTTCATTTTACCTAGTGAAAAACATACCTCAAAAGTTCTCTTACCCTGCTAATTCATAGATGTTTGTTGTTATCTGAGCTATGGATTGATGAAAATAGAAGAAAAGTTCACATGATTCTTAAAAGGGATTAACTATCTTGAATGTTTCCTCAACTAATTCGATGCATTTCATTTAGCCATATTTTAACCTTTGTTTTCTAATTTGTCGGCTTTTTTTAGATGTAATTAAAATAAAGAAAACACTCGAATGTTGATAAAATTGTTCGTAATCACATTTAAATATTTTTGATATAATGATTCATTAAGCTTAAAGAATAATCTCTAAAAATTGTTATACTTCATTTTTGAACGAGTATCTGAATTTATTTTACGAAGTATTGAAATCTTAATTTCTATTCCTACCTTTTCTGATATAAAAAGCAAAAATAATTGATAAATAAATTAAAAAATAATGCAATTTTCCATAAAAGAAAATGAATGAAGGAAACAAAAGTTTGAAATCAACATTTTTTAAATAAACAATATCCATCATCCGTATAGGAATGCTAATGTTACTGTTAGTTTAAAAAAAACCTGTCATAAATAATTAATTACTATTATAATAAATGAAATATAATATTAAACCATTGATTACAATAATTTTATTTTTTCAAATTATTTGAAAAGCAAATACGTCTCATTAAAAGTGATTAGATAAATATTTTAATATGTGAAACACAAAAAATAAAAGGAAGAGAAATCTTTTCAACCCATTCGCCAAGTAATACTTTCTTCCTAAGACTGATATTAAAACGAAACTAATTTGATGTTGCTAAATTGAAACTCTAAGAAAAAGTTTCTTAAAATATTTATACATCATTAATCTTTTTATTTAATAATGTCTCTCCACTTAACTAGTTTAAAAACACTATTATTGGCGCACCTTATGTTTTTAAAACACCATCAGGTGGCAAAGATTATTTTGATTTTATTCCTTCACCAATAACAATTCTAAAAACTTTGTAAGTTTTTATTAATAAAGTCATTAACCTTTAATACCTCATCAATAATAGTCATCAATTTACCACAACTCGTAAATTGAGAGTTTTGATTTTGAACGAAATTTCATGCATCGTAGCTTCTCCAGTATTAACATAATTATTTGATGTGGAATATAAATTCAAATATGTGAGAGAGAGACCATCTAGCTTCGTATAATCGCGTCTTTTACTAGTAACCTAAGACCTTTAATCTTTTACTTAATGAATGAATTTTCAAATGAACATTTTTGGTTGTTTTTACTCTATCTTAAATATTAAAAAGAAATCAACTTATAGTTACTTTAAAGTTTTATCTTTTTTTTTTTTTGAGCGAAGAAATAAAACTGAAACTTCTGTTTTATTTTTTGAATTACAATTTTACGAGTTTGCAAGTCCACGACGAAGACACTGGAGAAAGATTCGATTAATTTACAGAATTTTGTTCAAAATTTCATATAATGCACTAGTAAAGATTTAAGAATTGAAATAAATAAAGATGAGCTTTTAAATCTAACCACTTCTTTCTTTTGACTACCTTCATAAGTCACATATCTTTTCTGATTTCTGTCACAAATAATCTTTTATGCTGACATCATTCAAAAATTAACAAAAAGTTGATATATTACAACATGAACTACGTTTCTTACACGATTTTGATATGAAAAACCTGAGGAACGGAAGAACAAATTCCCTATTCAGACCACTCCCGTGAATTTATATCAATCAATAGAACTACTGTCTCATAATACTAACACGTCGATGATTTAACTTGAGTGAGATGTATGGTAAAGTTGTTTAAGTTGTACCACAAAATTCTCTAAATTTATCGTTAATTTAACCTGTGAAAATTGACTAGTTGAGTTCATTGTATCAAAAAATACATGATGTAGATTCAGTTTCTTAATTATGTTGCTTTTATTTTTTTAATAATTGTTTCTTTTTGTTCTTAGCATATGTCACATTCAGTTTAATTATTCTTAAAGTTAATACTCTATTGGTTTGCATAAATTGGAGATTTTTTTTTAAAACCTGATTCGCTTAACTGTTGATATTTTCTATAATCACAATAGCCACATGAAGTTTAAGAAATTTATACTGACTGAGAATATCATAAAACTTATACTATCGTTATAGTTATTTGCTTAGATAAAGTGCCTTGATATTTTCAATGATATAAAATAACAAAAACATTTTTCTTCTGTTTGCATTATTAATAAGAATATTAAATGACTAAATTGGGTTTTTGTTCTAAGAAAATGACAAAACCACACGAAAATGACAAATATGTTGAATCTTAGTAATATTACACATACACATGTATACATATATACACATGTATACATACATGTATAATGTGCATGATTTCGCACATTTACAAGAGAGTAAAATATTTGTATTAATCGGTAGAATATGTTAATTTCCATCTAAACATTAGTTCACTCCAGTCTCTTTGGTTATAGAGATCCTACTGTAATGAGTAAATCTCTAAAACAGACAATAATTAAAAAATATATATGTTTTCTGGTAATATAGTATTATCCAAAATATTAAAAGTATGAAGTACGCATGGTCTACTTAGCATTAAAATTAGAATTATTTTGTAACATCTTTATTAATGCTATATCTGTCAATAAAAGCATTCAAGCTTTCTGGAATTTTTTATACGATGTATATTTAAGAACACTTCTAAATAATAATATATGCACAAAGCTAACTATTGCGCCACTATAACTAATCAATGAATCCATAAGTTAAAATATTTTATAAATGTATTGGTTATACTGCTATTACCAGATGTACTGTTATATATATATTTATATTTATATATTTTATTTATATATTTATATTAATCATAAACTACTTATATATCATATATATATAACACATCAATCAATAACTCCCGAGACTAACATTGAAACAACATTTTTTTTGCAAATTTTTTTTTTTATTCATCAACATAACACCTTTTGTTAATCACCTTTTAGGGTGATACAATCGTTCCAACGCTTTTCCAAAACTTTTTTTTTCTTTTTTTCGCAAGAAATCTTTTTTGTTGCGAGTAAATAGCGATAAACAGCTTTCTGAATCATCGACTCGTTGCTGTTTTTGTTCCATCGAAAGCAATCGCGGCACCCCTTCCACAGGTCTACCCGAGCGTTCCGCGTCATTTGTGTCGGTACGACCACGTTTAAACTCGGCAAACCACCGACAAATCGTTGCTTTTGATGGACAAGAGTCCGGGTAACATTTTTCAATCCATTGTTTCG
>BMAW01026231.1:158626-179385 GCA_019974015.1 Nephila pilipes
TGTCATCATTTATAAGAAATGTATAATGAATATTTAAGGAAAATAGAAAATTATTGAAAAGTACCTTATACGCAGAACTCGTTAAACAAAAATAGGTAAGAAAATGCGCTGAAAATAACTTGCATGATAATCAATCAAAGTTTTGAATTGTGATCAAAACTTCTAAATCAATCACAAAATCTCATTAAGATAATATTTTTATTCTCAAAATGCATTTGAAACATTTTCTTCTTTGAATATTTCATTTTTATAGCTGCATTCAATGTTAATTTTGCCCTTTTTTTAAATGTGTAGAATACATATATATACAGCCCGAAAAATTTCATAGATCCAATCTACCGTAAAGATTCTTACTTTGGTTAGATAGTAAAGAAAACTATTCTTTTCATCCTAGAAAGCTGACATGAACTCATTTTTATTTCCTATTGGACACATAACAATGGGAAATTTTCGTTTGCGGTTAGATATGAAAAAGCATGGAAACTAGGTATTTTTATTCTTTTAGAATTTCTTTATTCATCTCTTTTCTTTTGGGATGGGATGGGGGAGTGCTATTTAGGGTTCTGTTATTCACTTGAACGACATGAATTTATATTTCGCTTTCGAATATAATTTTTAATTTTTAAAAAATATCGTAAGAAAAGTAGTTTTGCACTTTTTAGGTTTGCAATCATTATATGTAAAACATATAATTTCATTTATCCATGTAAAACGAATTGCAGCAGCTATTCTGAATAAAGTGCTTACAGGAAAAAAGTCCTGAATGTTTCATTGTATCATTTAACTGTGTTAATAATTAGACAATTAGATGAATGTTGCAATTATTCTTTCTAAAGTATTGCAGACTGCATTAATACGTACTCTGTAACATATTCCTTTTTAAACGTATTATAATTTTACGACAATTATGTTAACAGCATGTATTTTTCATTCACATTTTATTTCAACGATAGATAGTTTTGAAAGATAAAAAACGAAAAATCTTCAAATTAAAACTAAATATTTATCAGATTACACAAGATAATGTCTAACACCTCTTTAACGTTTACTTTAAGGTTCATTGGTATATTTTACAATTAAATGTATCATATACTAATAAAAATAGACCACAAATGTTCTTTTTAATGTGTTTTGCAAATTGTTCAACATGGATTGCTACCAAAGATGGGCAATCGAAAGTTAAAAAGTTCAGTTTTGCTTCAAGGAGAAAAGTAAATTACTTCTGTAAGTACAATTTCAAAGACTTAGCACCAGTAAATGGTATTTATACAAGGATTAAGGTTGTTCGCGTTTATTCCTACCAAAAGATCGTATCTTTGCGATCGTTTTGCAATTATTTTAAGAGTTTCTAAACAGTTGTTGAATGAATATTCAGGTCATCTCAAATTTCAGTGCATTAACAGGTAAAGAGAAAAATATAAACAATGAAATTTATTTTTTGGTTACTTTGTCTCATTCTGTTGTCTGTCACCGAATCTTCAATGATATATGGAATATTCTTAATATAGCTTATTTGCATAAGGATTGAAAACATAATCCGATTACCATTTTCGAAAATATATGATAAACATTTGATATTTTTCAAAATTTTTATTCACCATTGTTTCAAGTATTTTGCTCAATTGCTTTTAAACTGGTGTAACCTTTTTTCAAAAATCCCTTTGAACATGGAATTCTGATAAGAAAAGCTTTGTATATATATCAAAGCTTTAATACATTTTTATAATTTGGTTTTTATTTATTTATTTATTTTGTAGTTTATTTATAATATCAGTAACCTTTTCTTCCTTTTCCCTTAGGAAACTCAGCCATGAAGTTAAAATTAACTATAGCAATTGTGGTGAGTATACTTTGCTTCGTGAAAGCAAATAACTATCCACCAAACATCAAGGTGGTTCATAAAGAAGTACCAGTGTACCATAAAGTTGCGATACCCAAACCAGTACCGGTACCGAAATACATACCTGTTCCAAAAGTGATACATGTACCACATCACGTACCCGTCCCATTTAGAGTGCCAGTTGTGAAGACTATTCCGAAGATTGTGAATGTTCCCAAAGCCATTCCTGTACCTAAGATAGTTGCAGTGCCAAAACCAGTGCCCATAGGTGTACCATTCCCTGTATTGAAGGCAGAAGCAGTTCCCATCTACAAACCTGTTCCGGTTCCAAAGGCTGTTCCTGTGCCTTATCCTGTCAAGGTTCCCAAGTATATTCCCGTTCCTGTACATAAAATAGTAAAAGTTCCAAAACCATTCCACTATCCTGTTAAAGTTCCAGTCTACAAACAAATCATAGTGAAGAAGAAGGTTGAGGTCCCAGTCCCGTAAGTTATAGCATTAATCATATTGCCTTCTTATTCTTAAAAACTAGCATTACTTCTGTTTGATTTCCTTTAGTTTATTTTTGCTTCTGGTGATTGATCTAATAAAGACGTTTGATTTTAATCATTCCCATTTATCCCTTTAAATAATGTAAATATAATACATTGATTTACTTTTCAGTTACCAAATTTTGGCCTTTTAAATCCAAAAGTTTTTCACAAACAAATACTTCTTATAGATATGTAATGCACCTTCAAAAGGTTCTTTTGAAAACCACTGAATATATATACGGGGAGAATGCAAACAAACGAGTAACTTCATTAAATGTTTTGATACGGCTTTCTCGACAAAACTTGTTATACTTTCCTTTTAGCCTATAAAAATTCTAATACCCCATTTAATATTTCAGACAGAAATTTTGCTGAAAAGCTTGATAGTTTGGAATGCCTCTCCATCCAATCATGTATAATTGTTCAACTCTTAATCGAACATAATAAACCAAGTTTAATTCTTTGTCTCGTTATCGGAACCGATACTTAAGATTTTAGCAATAAAATGATTAAGTAACTAATGTTTAATAAATTTGATTGTATAAGGGGAAATTATATCACACATTCAACATTCTTAACATTTCGAAATTTTTTAACTTTTATAAAAACTGTCAATGTTACAGAAATCTAGAAAACAACTAACACCTCTTTCAAAATTGATATTTTGACACCTTTTCAAAAAGGATGTTCTAATGTAACTTTCAAATATTACATGATATTAGAGGATTAATAACTTAACGATTGTTTCAGTATATCTTGTTTATAGATTAAAATTTGACGCATAGTTAAAATAATAAAAGTATCTTAATACGGAGCATTCAAAACATAAATACAGAGGATTCATTTAACTAAAAACAATTATAACAAATGATTCAATAAACTAAAAACAAATTATAACAAATGATTCAATAAACTAAAAACAAATTATAACAAATGATTCAATTAACTAAAAGCAAATTAATACAAATGATTTAATGAACTAAAAATTAATTTTTTGGTATTGTTTCAGAGATACCTGTGTTTTTTTTGCCACATTTTGCTCAAAAAAAATTCTTTGAGTTTGATTTAATTTTCGTTTCTATTTTTTAAACTTAATAATACGGATGAAATAATATAAATATGCCACAGTTAAAAAATATTTGATCTTAGACAAGAAAAAGTCGAACAATAATCTTTCGAACAAAATACACTTAATATTGTTCCACAAGTTTTTACTTGATGCATTCGGGAATTTTTTTTCTCTTTTCAAAATGTGATTATGATAAACTAACATTCATTATGTACGCAAATGACAGCAAAATATAAAACAGACATGCGTATAAAAGTATGAAAATGCATTCATCGTGAAAAATAAACATACAAGTATTTATGTACCGAATCGAAGAAACTGATGTAATTGAAAGCAGGTCACAAAATAAAAGTTAGAGAAACACTTAATACGGTTGAAATGTTTTCAATACACAATCGCATGGCAATAATAGAGAGTCTGGGAATCCGAGGATTTTATTAGAATGAAAGCGCTTTTATTTTTATCCTTTTGGCATATTTTCAGTTATTTCCAATCGTGAACATACGAATATCTCAAGTATTAATGACTTTTGGGGGCGAATTTTAAATGTAAAGATTCTTTGAAAGAAACATAAAATGCATTGGGTTCTTTACGGGAAAGTTTTACAAAAATCAAAAATTTTTAACTTCTATTTTAAATCACAATCTTTATTTATAAATTTAAAAGTGGTAATTACAAAGGAACTATATTGTTACTTTGCAATGTTTTTCAATACTGATAGATTATTCTTAAAAGGCAAAAATATCAAAAAATTCTAAAAAATGCTTTATTTAAGAATATTTATCAGTTTTGAATTTACTTTTGTTTGTGAATGTACCATCGAAGAGGAAGAGTTTTATAAATAAAAATGTGAACTAAGTCCCAAATTGTTATGAAAACTACTTTAGAATTTGAATTAAAATAAATTTATCTCTTATAATTTACTTTACACGTTATTTTAAATATTTATTTTTGTAAATAATTATTTAACAGAAGCAATTTTATGTAATTTTGGTCTGCATTAGAGATCATTCTAAATGCAAACAAACTTTTTAAAAATTAATAAGTGCGCAGTTGATAACTTTAAAAATCAATTTGGTGAATTATTAATAAATTTACATAATACATATGAAAGATTGTGTTTCTATAGTAAATGAATATAAATAAAGTAAAATGTACGGAAATTGATAAATTAAAATTTGTTCACAAATACACATATTTTTTTTTAAATTGCCGCTTAAGTAATATTCTTAAATTCAAATTTTTGATTATAATATTCTCTATTTATCGAATTTTGGATCATAGAAGTTCTAGAACAATATTTCATATTATGAAATCACCCACAATTCGAACCCAATGTGTAAGTAAGAAATATTATATACTCTGGTAGAAAATTAGTTTAGGAGAGAGAATACTCATTTGATAATAGTTTTCGATCAACTTTTCAAACAGAATTTTTTGAACTCATTTAAACATTTATGTTATTATGATTAGATGTAAACAACTAAATTATATAATTCAACATTAACAAAATTAATATTTTTACTACCCTAACCCAGTAATGTTCATATTATTAAGACAAAAAAAAAATGTTAACAAGCACGAAAAATAACACATGATTTCAGTAGCTATTGGGAATTACCAGCTATTAACACTCAATGGATCATAGAAGATAGTTTCCGACATTCATCCAAGCTTTACGGTTTTGAAATCGATATAACTGGTTATTCATACTCATTATTTTTGGAAGCATCTACTCATATATTTTCTAACTGTTCCGGATTTACCGCCATTAGCAAACCACTTCTTCGTCTCACTCAGTCGAAGCATTCACTTGGAACGGGATATGAAGAGGACGGATCAATTAAACGATGTATTGAAAAAAAAATAATAACGATGTGTGAAAAAGAAACAGATAAAAAACACGATGCCATTAAGATGCTTGGATGATTGTTATCACGAAAAGGTAATATCTATTACGACCTCTAGGGAGAAATCTAGTTATGGCTAATGAATCATCAGAATATATATATATATATCACAACGCTTAAGAAATTATTTATAAGATAAATAGCTCCGATCCTTTTGGATCAGAAAAAATTTGCTACAATTAATTTCAGTTTTAGAATTATTTTTCTTGGTAGAAAATTTTATTCATTTATCGAATTCCAGCCCACTCCCAAGAATCTTTTAAATTGTATCGTGCTTTACAGAGAAGATATAATTCTTTCAGAACTTCTCGTATATGATTTTTTGAAGATTTTTGAACTCGTGGGCATAATCTAACCTTCGACTTGACCATGTGTGGAATAAGTCACAACAATACGAAATTTTGAACATCAACCACATTAGTCTGGTCTTCTGAGTATATCAAAGTGATATTTTTAAGGATATAAGTGACAAACCATCTTTTTTCACAGTATCAGTGTCAAATTGTTCAACCTGTAGTTTAGCAATTAGTCCAGAATGGATAAAAAGAACTATAAAGTCGCGTTCTGATTAATTTTTTTATTGATAAAATTAAATATATATATTGCTTTATAAAACTCTTAACTAATTAGTTTTAATTTTAAAATTAAAAACATATTCTCAATTCATGGGTGATTATATTATATCAATGTATTATATCATATTAATATCAATGTTATTCATAAAACTAACTGGTTTGAAGCTATGATCTCCGAGTAAATTAAAGAGTTCTCTGTATATTTTTCATTGTATATTATCTCACGTAATACGATAATGAGAAAAAGAGCCAAAGTATTAAAACTTTTGGAAGCAAGTGATTTATTTCACAGATATCCTGATCGGTATTACAGCCAGCTAGATAAAATATTATATATTCTAGAAGTCTTTAAATGAAATCCTATAAATAATAAAAGTCAATTTCAGTGGTATAACATTTCAATATGTTATGCAATAAGTATAGAAAGTATTCGTACCAGAGCGCTTTTGCGAAAGAAGCTATGTATATTTTTAGAATGTTGATGTGAATAAAATGAACTCAGAAAGTAATATCCAATAAGACATTACTTTGCAAATATGAATGTGGTGTAAAAAATTCAATGAATATTGAATTTTTTTTCCAAATATACAAAACGTTAAAGCTTGATGATTTTGAGATGCGTAAAAAGTATTTGTACTCTGAAACAAATGGAAATTTTTGAAATGTTTCGAGATTAGATCAAAGAGTTCTTAATCTTTAAGTGACATCACTCATCTTGAGGCTTATATATAGTGAAATTAGTACTTAATTGATAAAGCAGAATTTTCTATATGGTTCGTAATTTTAAAGAAACTTGTTCTGAAATATAACTGATTACATAGCTTCGTGTGTGTGTGTGTGTGTTTCATAGCTGAGCTAATTTAGCTTAAGAACCTAAAAGGCTATTTATATCTTAAAGAATTAGTTTTTGCTGTTGACTTTTGAAGAAAAAATACATTTACTCTAACCACACACTTCATCAGATTTTGGGATGTTTACAATAAAATTTATGTTTTGAAGAGCTGAAAATTCAGTATTAGATTTATACTGCGTCTATTCATTTTAATAAATCTTCTTTGTTTATTTGTTTATTGATTAAGTTAAGAACAAAAGAGACTTTGTCTCTTCTTTGTTTATGATTCTTTGCTTAGAAAATATACAGTGCTGGTGTGATTCACTTATGTCATCGAAAAACGTTATCGACTGTTTGAATTTTTATAATTTTAAATAATACTCGTTAGGATGATTTCCTTATTAGTAAGTCCTGTTTATTTAATAACTAATTTGGAATATTAAATTTGTAATCGATAAAGAAATGTTTCATTGAAACATTGATATAAGAAAAGTGCTTGGCCAAAATGCAGATACCCCCCCCCCCCGGACGGCAAGTTCGCATTTTCCCCTCCAACTTAATAAGTGCAGGATTTAGGATTAATATGGGAATCAGCATGCATGAAATTTATCGTAAAAAAACCTTACAGTCGAAGGAAACAAGATAGCGCAAAACCTGACATATACTGCGTCAGTTTTTATTTTGTTATTGAATCAACAAATAACAAAATGTTTTCTGATTTTCATCCAAAAATATTTAAGCAGTTGTAGCTAAAATTATTTAAAAGGTATCTGAAAACTATATTCTTAAGATTAAATAAGTTTTTGTAATTAAAGTTAATAAATTCGACTGTGGATTTCAAAGACAGTTTGATTATTGTATCAGAACCAGCAGGCAAAGGAAATAATACGCTGAGGTGTAAAGGAATAAAAGGATGCTATGGTTCCGCAAGTTCAGTCGTGCGTTGTACAATTAGTCACAAAGAATGTTATTAATATCGACAAAGTCACAACCTTTGAATAAGTAGGTCAAAAAAGATAGAATCCTCATTATTCTTGTCAAAACTTTTCGAAATCCCGTAGTATCTTTAAAATCATAAGTCTGTATAGTGATTCGAGATCTTTCTTAAGAAAATAAAGGATATATATATTTGTAAAGGCTCTGCAACAAAAGTATCAAAATAAAGAAAAAAGTTAGAAAAGAAACGCAAAGCGATTCATGTGTCTTACAACGAAAATTGCTAACTAATCTTATCATCAATCGAGTCCGGTTTTTCTTCTCCATCGCTGAATCTTCTACTATTTTTGCTTGTTCAGATGTAAACAGTTACTGATTGCATAGAAAACAAACTAAATATTTCCGTTTATCATTAGATGTAACATGAGATTACTTTTCTAATTATGCTACTTTCTTGTTAAATATAGAGAGAAAAAATGTAAAAAAATAATATTTCTGAGTAAAAATGGCAAATAAAAAATTTAATTTCCTTCTTTAAGTTACAAAAGTATAAAATTTGCTTTCTTGGTTTCGATTTCCAATTTGTGAAAAAAAAATACCTCTGGCTTTTATATATGTACTTTCACACACATGCACGATGAGCGATTAATTAACACACTACGAAAAATTAATGTTAAAGTAACAAATATTACAGCATAATAATAATACTGAACAAAAATCTAAACTGTTTATAAAAAAAAGTTATAAAAGAAGTATTTTATAAAGCTTTCATCAACATCGATATTCAGTTTTCACAATATAAGGTTTTTATTGCGTTTATCACAATGTATATTTAATATTATGAAGCAATTGTAGCATTTCATTTTATTAGCAAAATGTACAAATTCAAGAAAATAATGTGGGGAAAAACCATAATTTATTTCAAGTTAGGTTTTTAATATCTTGTTACCTATTCAACATATTGAAAAGTCCATTCGTAAACATATTCAAACTGTCAATAAAATATTAAAAGAGCAATAAAATGTTTTGAGTAAAATTTTTTTAAGGTTTTTAACATAAAACACTTATATATCTACATAGTACGAAATGATGTTTTTTTTCTTTGGATGAAGGAGGAAAAAAAAAGAAAAATTAGGACAGAAAATTTAAACAGTGAGGTGTCATGTTAAAATGTTGAAAATTGTTCTTTTTAATATCAAAAGACCAAAAATAAATTTTAGGTAAAATATTATAATCTTCATAATTATCGTTTTTAAATAACAATATATTGTAAGGGGCATTAAAAATATTTTTAATAAAAAAAATTAAATATTGAAATTTTTGTCGTTTTAAAAACATTAGCGCTTTTAAGTTTTATAATAGCCACAAGCAAGAATTCAAGCAATCGTTCATTTAAATATAACTGAGTTATAGAAGAAAATAAAGGAACAGTTGTCAGATAATTCTAAATTAAACAATATTTATTTTTAATTACAATAGAATATTATTAAAATTATAATTTGGACTCTTTTTCGTAATTTTAGAGCAAAATAGAATAGTTTTTTCTTTTTTTAAAATCGTGATTGAAATATGATTTCGTATTGAAGTACAAAAAAATTACTTGAATTTTATATTAATCATAGAAGTAATTTAATAAAAGAAAACAAATAATTGAAAAGTATATAATTTCAAACTTTTTAAACGTTCTACAATGATATTTTCATACTATAGATATTATAAATCTAGATTATTTCAATTTAAATGCACCCCCCCCCACAAACACAGTACTTCTTTCTAGCATATACTAATAACATTCTATTTGAAAGTGAATGAGCGATGATGAAGTTTAATGGAGCAAGAGCCAAATATGGCTAAATTCTCCGAATAAAGTGTAATTGTGATCTAAATGTTTGAAATAATAGAAAAGATAAAAGTTGTTTGACAAGAAGAAGGGTCGAAAATAGAGAAGAATCGTTGTAATATCCCGAGGGTGCATCACTCGTGTTTACTGAAAATAGTAAACACCATAGAAAAGGCAAAAGAGAGATTACTAGTGATGTTCATACTTACCTGAAAAAGGTAAGCATTGTGACATTCTATAAAGTTTTAACCTGAATTAAAAAAATATATTTAGGAAAAGAAAACGCAAGCCTATCTCTTGATGTTAAACATCCGAAAATTTTATAATCTGTTAGTATGTTTGACATGATTTTTATATTAAATTAAGGCTAACTTAATTTAATTTACATATTTAACACTAGGATATGATTTATATTTTACACGGTTACTAACAGAATTGTGTGATTTTTATCTATTAAGGAATAATAATCGCTAAATTTTACGGTAGAAACTTACATTCCTTATGATAAATTTTTAAATAAAGATAGTAAATTAGAAGGGTTTTTTTTAAGTTTATATCTGGGATTATTAAAATAGTATTTTAAAATTAAAACTGTTAAAGATTGCGTTTTAGAAGCTAAATATTTAAGAAATGCTTTTAAAATTTTTAATAAACATTATAAATATTTAAATGACTTTTAAGAAGCTTAAAATAGCTTTTAATTAAATATGCTTTATTATGTTTGTAAACATTAATTTTTATGTTAATGTTATTGTTAATGTCTTATTAAATATGTTTTATTATAGCAAAATTAGATAAAACTATTATAAGTTTCCTAATTTCGCGAAAGAAAATTTCTTTACTTATGCTTTTAGAATGCAAAAAAACAGTTTGTAATTCAGTTTTTGCTTTCGTTGTATATTGGATAACAGACTTAACTTAAACAAATTAAACTTAATAATTTATTTTTTTGCGTTAAACGAATCGTTTTATTTTTAATGGTCAAAATTATTTTACAATTACAGTATAAAGATAAAAAAAAAAAAAAAAAAAAACCTCGATGATAGTCAGTTATTCTGGATAAAATAAAATACTTTTTCTATGTTATGTCTAAATGTTTTTATATAATTTCACTCTTACCGTTATTTTAACAACGGATTCGTAATTCAAACGCGATCATTCAAAATAAACTGCTGTTTGTAGAAAATGCAACACCATGAAGGAATCATCAGAATCAAATGAAATTCGCAGCAAATGTCAATTATAGGATATTATGCAAATTAATAAAGTTTCAGAGCCATCGCGCGTGCGCGGCGCGCGCAGCGCCCTCTGAATTGATGCTGAAAGCGTATAAATAAAGTGCTGTAGCGGGACTTTGAAAAAAGTCTATGATTATTTGTTAGTGGCAAACGTTTAGTGAGACCTGAGTATGCCTCCACGACGGAAGAATAAGAAATTCAAGCAACTTACGGAGTTTGAACGAGGGAGGATAATCGGCCTTCGAGAAGGAGGATTTTCCTATCGCGCAATAGCAGCTCGTATGCAGCGGAACAGTTCCACAGTGATGCGAGTTTGGAAGCAGTGGACCGACGAGCACCGAACAACTCGAAAAACAGGCACTGGACGACAGAAGGTGACGTCAGAGCGCGATGATCGACACCTGCTCCGCATGGCGGTGAATGATCGCACAGCTTCCTCCAGGCAGCTGGCAGCACGTTGGTCTACTGCTACAGGTGTACAATTGTCGGCTTCGTCAATTCGTCGTCGTCTGCTGCGCCGTGGATTGCGTGCAAGGGTGCCTTTATACAGGATTCCCCTCACGGCGAATCATCGACGGCTGCGTCGGCAGTGGGCTCTTGAGCACAGAGACAGGCGAGCTGATTGGCACCAAGTTGTCTTTTCAGATGAATCACGCTTCAATTTGTGGACCCATGATGGCCGTGTTCGTGTTAGACGTTATGCCGGTCAACGCTGCCTTCCTGAGTGTATTATTGAACGACATAGTGGTCGAACACCCGGAGTTATGGTCTGGGGTGCGATTTCGTATCATGGACGATCCAATTTGATACGAATTGAGGGTAATCTCAATAGCAACAGGTACGTCCGTGAAGTGCTACAGCCCGAAGTCGTTCCTTTCCTTCAAGGCATCCCTGGAGCTATCTTTCAGCAGGATAATGCACGCCCACATGTTGCGCGGACTGTTCGAGACTTCTGTTCAGCACAACGCATGCAACTTCTTCCTTGGCCTGCTTATTCACCGGATATGTCGCCTATTGAGCACGTGTGGGATATGGTTGGTCGGCGTCTCGCTCGTGATCCGCGTCCTGCAGTTTCCAAAGACGAACTTTGGTTGCGCATACAAGCGATATGGAATTCTCTTCCTCAAGCAGATATTCAACATTTGTTTGACTCCATGCCACGTCGTATAGCAGCACTTATTGCAGCGCATGGTGGCTGCACCAAATACTGATTTCGGACGCTTAATTTGTTTCTTTTGTTTTGAAAATTTCATCATTTATTTGTATCAGTACAAGTCGTTTCTGCATTAAATTTCATTTGATTCTGATGATTCTTTCATGGTGTTGCATTTTCTACAAACAGCAGTATAATAACCTAGTCAATATGGGATGCAAATAAGCAAACTCACACATCTATCAAAAGAAAATTTTACCACTCCCTTTGACTGCATAATTTGATAATCCATTTACTATCACTCTGTTCCTGAAGCAAATGGCTATCAAGGATAATTTTCCGTTCTACTTATCTCATTTACAACATCCGAACTCGTGTATCCAACACTGGTCTGTTAACATCGAATTTTAACCCCATTTTTAGTGAAGATGTTTTTGAGAAGCAGTCTTGCCAAGTTCAAAGAAGGCCGAATAATTAATTATTATTCAATAACTGCGAAGTTGCATTTTAACACCTTCTTCTGCCTTCTAGGTAGTCCGTCATTCTGCGGTATTTTGAAAAAAAGTGTAACAGGAAAGTATGCCTAGGTTGTTATTTTGTCTGCATGGTGCGTTTAAATAATGACAAGGTAGGTTCGAAATGATGAACTTGTGCATGTTGATGGATTCATAATTAAGTTAAATGTGTCTGGGGAAAAAGTTATTGACACCATTGATGATGAGAATGCAGAAAAGTTGTTCAATTTAGGTCACGTAGGGAAATGAAGTCTATTTACATGAGATTTTAGATGCGTAGAAGTATTGAAGCAATATTTTTATCATAATCCTTATCTGAAAAAGGAATCCCATGAAGTATCATTATAATACATTATACACAAAAAAATTTCTGTACGTGTGGTAACTAATTAAAAAATAAATCGTAATTCAGAAAGAGTTTTAGAAATGCTAAGAACAATTTAATTTATCTTTTTTATTCTTGTTATTCGAAATCTGTTACTGTTATTCCCCAAACTTTACTTATGAATTTTTTCATTCAAAGAGAAAATAATCGGAATTTTTTACTAAATTTACAAAATTATCATAATTTCGACATTTAAATATATTTGCATTATTGTATGAACCAATTAGAAAATAAAGTCAGTGAATATAAATTCAGTAATTGAAAGGAGTAATGAAAATTTTTAAAAGAAAATAATGATAAAGTAAGTACGAAAAGTTTTTTTACCCTATCTAAATAATTCAAAGTAGTAATAAAAATATTGAGTTTTAAGATGATTTTGTAGTAAAATTTTAAATTGCCGTTAAGTTTAAAAATTTTAATGCCAAAGAAAGTAATTTCGCAAAAACAATAACATATCAAAAAAAATTTCTTGGTTCTCATCTTTCAGAAAAATGTTTTTAAAGCTTGTAGAAATAAACAGCCATTGAGTTATATACAATTGTTATTTAAGTGTATCAAATATTGTGTTTAATAATGCGTATCTGTGTTTCTGAAAATGCTTTATCTTAGAGAAAAATATATTTTTTATATCTTACTGTTATGAAGCATTTTTTATATTGAAAAAAATAATACTAATAATTTTCTTCAATAAAAGGCTTATTTAATACATATTATTAAGTAAATATTTACACATATTAATTTCAAGAAACAAAAATGCGTTATCTTCTCTGAAGTTTACCTAACAAATATATTTCTTGATATATTTAAAAGTTATTTTCTCTTTTGTGAGGGAAATCTATTGAATTCTGTGCAGAAATGGAAGAGATTTACGCTCACGCTATTTTAAATCAGAAATAAATAAATTTATTTCCATTTGAAAAATCGTGCCACTTATTTAAAATTAAGATAACAGAACAGCTTATGTTATTGATTTCCTGAGAAAGCTTTAAAATAATTATCATTACATTCATATTCGATTGAGAGAAATTAAAATTATCTTTCCTGTTTTCTTTTTACTTTATACTTGATTTAAGTAAATATTAGATATAGTGTTCTTGATTTTGATAATAAAAGGAAAGTTCAATAATCCCAACATCACATTCCAATTTTTAAAATACCCATTGTTTCAAACACATATTTAGAACGTTAAAGAAACTTTCTTTACTTTTACTTGAGCTTCGTAACCTTTAAGTAAATGTTTGCAATGAGAGCGTTAATCATTAATCCTATTATTGTAATGGGTTAAGAAGAAAAGTAGGACATATATTTCCCAAATTTCTTTAGGCGTATGGGAATTATTTGATTGCCATTAGGTATGTTTAATTCAAAGTTCATTGAATTCTTTGAGTCTTAATATTTTTATTATAATAATGAAATTGATCGTAATGTATTTAACTCAAGTTTCATGATTAGGTAACTGAACTGAATGTAATTAAATAACAAAGAAAAATTATTTTTTCCTTCTGATATATGCAAATAATCGCTTCATCGCTGTCAGAATATAAAATTACAGTTACTTTTTGATTGTACGCACTTTTATTAAAAATATTACGGGATTTGTAACATTGATCTGAAAATTCAGGTCTAAACTTTGTAAAATTTTTAACGAACGATGAAACATACTGAACTGTTAACAATTTCAACAAAGTTAAGTTAATAATTCTTTTTAGTTTTTTTTTTACTCAAGCGACATTTACTTATCTATTTAATAACTTTAAAAATTTAGGTTTTTTTTGCATCAAATAACTTGTTAGTCAGCAAATTTATTTACATTATAATCTAATTTTTAATACATTAATCTTTTTTGAATGCTCCATTAAATTACTAAGTTGCTTTAACATTTTAAATTATTAAGATATAGTATTTAAATTAAAGTTTCCTATTTTTTTTTAAATTATATATATATATATATATTGAAAATTTATTCAGTAAATCATGTCTACAATTCTATCATTTTTTTAAAATGCCGAAATGAATGAAACTAGTTTAAGAAGAAATTATTGAATGCATATGGAAGACTTAAATTCTTTGATGCTATCAAATTAAATATTTTGATAATTGATTAAAAATTAACCTTTAGTATAATGCTATTTCAAATATTTATATCCACACTTTTCCTATAGCTGAATTCTAGATGCTTCGCTTATAAGTTTCGAACTATTTTTTGAAAATTTTTCGCAGAAATTGTAGAGTAAAACTATTCATTTTCTTAATATTTACTTATATTTAATTACACTTCGGTTTGTATCAAAATATTGATTTACTAATTTAATTTATAATCACTTGCATCATACTAATGTTAAGCTAGATTCATACTGATGCTCAAGGAACAAAGAAAATGGAGATTATTGGTTACAGTACCTTTAAGAGTACAATTAGGATTGATTGTATTTTTATTCTATTGCTTCATATATGTCTCTTCTCTAAAACTAGGATCAACTAATCGCAATATTTTTGTAAGGATCTTGAGGTATATAACATGTTTTTGATGAAATCTTGGTAGTTATTAATTTAGCAAATATTTTGCTGTCATTAGTCAGTTTGCAAATAGTTCTATTACTAGCCAGTTCATAACAATACCTATTGCCACTCTATATTTAAAAGAAAAGTATTAGGGACGTTCAATAAGTCCTTAGGTATTCCAAATGATGGTGCTCGTAGCATCGAAACTGGTTTGTTTTTAATAAGCATCATGACTTATTAGACAGCTGTCTAAGTCTCAAATACTCATATTCTTGATCATGACGTCTTTCTCACTACAAAAATTCTGAGTTATAACTTTTCCGGCCGAAGAAACCATCTTCGGTTTTTTTTTTTTTTTTTTTTTTTTTGGGGGGGGGGAGGGGAAATTTCATCGGATGAGTTTTGATTTTTGCTTCATTCTCAGTGCCTAATGTTGGATCTAAGTCTCACCGATGATGACAGCTCTACGCAAAATGAAATGACAGCGACAACTTGACGCGGCTCAAATTTGCTCAAATGTCAAGTTTGTCGAATTTGCTTCGGCTCCGTTTAACAGATGGTAGCACCCAATGAAAATAATAACTTACCTTAATGAGGCCCTCTGCCTTCAAATACAAGCACTTTTTGAACCACCCACGTACACTAATTTCCTAATTAAATGAAATCTTTATCATTGCCCACATGGAAATATTACTGTACAATTCTTGAAAAAAATATAATATTAAACCACATTTTATTATATCTTATTTACTGAAATATATCAGGAATGTTGAAAATAAAATGATTGTGGAAGATAAAAGCTGAAAAATAATTTATGCTTTTATCAGTTTCATCAGTCTTTAAATAAATTTGACACATACTACTTGTGGTATGTTTTTTATATATTAACTTAAGAACTTGCTTAAATACAGGTATTTGCTTTGTACAGTATTTAAATATTTAATTCTATTCTCTCTAGAGTTAAATTTTAAACAGAAAATTGTTGAAACCAAAATATATATTAATCTTTATGTACACGCCTATAAACGCTAGTAATCTTACATGATTTCTATTTATGAATAATAAATTATTTATTACATATGTCGCTGAATCAATATTGTTCTTCAAGAGACAATAATTAGGTACAAAATTTTTAAGCTTTATAAAATCTAGTTTCAAGATAATTACGAGAACATTTAGGCATTTTAATGGGAATTTTACTATTGAAATAAGAAAGGCTAATATAATGGAACTGTGATAACTTAGAATTGGTTAGCATTCATCTTAGTATTGAATACTGGTTTTGAATCTAATGAATTGATCGTTTTACAACTCAGATGAAAAAAAGAATTTGATAAAGTGATTGTTATTCGTCATGAGATTAAGGCTTTTATTTATACCTTGTTAGAAAGAGCGCTACTGTTGATAAATATATTCCCTACTAGAATAGTTGTTACTAGAGAAAGAAATTAAGAACAAAAAATTATGTTAATTTTATGTATGGAGTTTATACAAAGACTATTTTAAGATATGCGTAAGCTTCCTAACAAAATCGTAGTAAGGTTTTGAAAATATCTCTTAAAATACTTCTTATATTTTGCTCAAAACAGTTTTTATAATAAAGATTAATTTATTTTCGCATCTGTAATAAATATAATCATATCTCTATCTTGATAAACTGTCATTATTAGAAACTGAATAGAGCTGATTTTTTTATCATAATGTAATATATTAAATTAATTTAATCAGTTAAAACTAATTTCATATTAATTAAAAATAATTTGAAAATCATTTCATTTTCCTGTACATAATATAATAATAATATTAAAAACAGAAAACCTCTTAATACTATAAGAATTCGTAACATCAAAGCCGTCCCAGGAAAATTAATTATTTAGTACAAGAGAAAAAATATATAAATAGTTTAACGACAAACATCTGCTGTTTTATTACGTTCATGAAAATGACCTTTAAAAAAAAAGAAAACTTAATATTTTTATTACAGTTAGGAAAAAAGAACACTCTTTCAATCTTTGAAAAATGAAATGTATAAATTAATAGCATAACCTATACTTCTCTTATAAAAATAATTAACCTTTTTGTTTCATTTTAAAAACAAAAATGGAGGAAAAAATTTTAAAAGTCTAATAGAACCTCATTATATTCAGAGGTAAATTTCCATAATGGCTGAAAGAAATGCGTTCCAATGCGTTTCTTTAATCAGAACTGACCTGTTCCTTCCAGCTAAAATCTTATGTATGTCGATAACCACAATGAACTTCCGCGTCTTCCCTTGACTATGACCATGAATGTTTGGCATGCCTGCCGGTCATAATCCGATTCAAACCTGCGTGTTTTTATTGCTCCTTCTCCTAATTCGTGAATGTACCTTCTTCTTTTGTTACTTCCTTCGTACCCGCGTGCGCTATGTTCTTTCTAATCGTTCCATTAACAATGGCGGGGGAAATGTTGCAAATGAGGTGAAAATGGCCTATTTTCTTGTTCGGGTGATTTATTTGTTTCCAGTGATCTCGATTCAGCTCTTTTTTTCCCATTTTCTAATATCGGAGCTAGTAATTAGGCTTGTTCCGTTTGAAAACTTATTTTCCTTCAAATGAGAATAATAATGAAACGATGGATGTTATTAAAATAGTCACTTTCGAATTCCTGATGTTTTTTTACTAAGCCAAATCGCGAATTCTGCTCATCTGACAACTTATTAAAGATTCACATGTCACACATATGGAATATATGAACAGGATTAATTTGATCTCGAATGTATATGAAAAATGCAATGGAGCTGTTTTGCTGCTTCGCCACTATTCTAGTCAATAAATTTTTAAATGTTTCCTTTGCGTTAATTATTGGATCTCAAAAATATTGACGTATTTCACGAATTCGTGAAATTTACTTAATTCAGATGCAATAAGAAAATAAAGTGTCCTCGCTTGTATGATTTTTACATAGTGAGATTTAAAAAGAATCGCTTACATTTTCTAAGAAACGAAATTAATTTGGGAACAAAACAAGAACTATTTCAAAACACATTTATTGGAAGCGATATATTGAATGTGGCATGAAGATATGGTTAAATCTTACTTTTGGCCTGCTGATTGGCGCGACTTCAAAAATGGCGTCAAAATGCATTCTTTATTTTGATTTTATTGGGTTGCCAGGAAAAATCTGTATGGTTACCATATATAACGAAAATCAATTTGGCGACTCATCGCCTAAAGAAATTCCTCATGTCACCAATACTCCCCTAAAATAAGATCCAACCGAAGATATGAAGAATTGCTTTACCGTCTACACAGAATTTCGTACCTGCATATTTGATATCAACACGTACGACAATGGATACCGTTTCATTTTCATCATCTACGTAAAGACCGAAACAGCTTTAAAGCTTCAATTAAGCTATCACTAAATTTAAATTACATAACGTCGTTGTAAGGTTATAATAATGATCCTTTTGTGTGTGCCTTGCTTAGGTATGCTTGATTACAAAGAGGAAATAGTTGAAGAAACAATGAAACATGCAAATGCTTTCGCATTTACTATTACTAATTGAATACTTATATGATTTACATTATTAAAATAGGAACAGAATTGTTATTTTAATAGCTCATATATATGAATGAAGTATATTTTTGTTAGACGAATATTTTACTGTGTAAATTACTTATTTTTATTTTCAGTGTTTCAGGCTTTATGTAGAAGGTATAATAATACAGTAAATTACATATTTTTTTCAAAATGGTGTTTAAAAAGTTCTTTTTCTTCTGAACTATATCAAGATATTATAAAATTTCACTTGGTGATAATACTGTTTTTTATTTAACTAAAGCGAATTTAAACATTTCAGATACTTCCAAATAAATTGTAATTATATTTGGAATAAGTAATTATAATTAGTCATTAAAGCATATATTCGAAATATTTCAACATATATTTGTAATTAGAATTCTTCGATTTTTATGAATGATTATATAATTTGCTAAGTTATGCTTTCCTTATTCAGCTATCCATTTTTATATGACTAATACATATGATAGAGATCCTTCATACGATTAATACATACAAGTACTCTAATGAGCAAGTGATTTATAAATATTTTACTTATGAATATCGTAAAAGAGAGATAACCCTAAAAGTATAATTAGTCATTTCATGCATTTACCTCTATTTTTATCCATCACTTAAATATCTGCGAAGCTTTATTAGCTCCAAAATTCACCAATATATAGAAAGAAATTCGAATTTCCTCAATTTGCTTTAGTTAACTTCAGTTTATTAAAGAACTTCTTTTCTCACATAAATATATGACCACAATTTTCACATTTTTTTTTTAATTTATCAAAAAATTTTCCATTGATTTCATTGCATATTTACAGTTTTCATTAATATATATTTTACAAGATAATCGTTTAACTAAATTTTTAATATAAGTTTTCTACATATTCTATTTTGATGCACATTCTAACAAAATCATATCTATAAAGAATTTTTAGAGAAAATAGAATTGATTTATTCACAAATCATAGAAGTGAGATAAATCTAATGAAGTTAACAATAAACTTTCTATGCTGGCTACATAAACGTTTTGCGAAAATAGTTGTCAACAGTCTTATATTTCAACATTAAGGCCATTTGGCTGTTATAAAGTATCGGCAAAGGACATGATTCCTATAATTTCTTCTTTGCTCTCAACAGCATCAAAAACTATACACTTTAAGCGATTCTCCATGTTTAATTCTAATTTTTTTCTTTTACTTTTTATACATAATCTTTTTTTTTTTTTTTATTCTTTCAGATATTATATCAAGAAACCCTCTTACGGCGGTCAGACTGGCGAAGGATACGGTGGAGGCAATGACAAAGGAACGCCCTATGGAGGTGGTGGTGGAGGAGGAGGAGGTGGAGGATGGGATGGGGGATATGGTGGTGGCAATGACAAAGGAACCCCATATGGAGGTGGTGGACAAGGAGGTGGATGGGACGGAGGCTATGGAGGTGGAGGTGAACAACAAGGATGGGAGTCCAGCTACGGAAGAGGGCAACAAGAAAGTGCTGTAGGATGGGATCAAGGAGGAGGCCATCAAGCAGAGGGAGGCTACAGCCAAGGAGAAAAAGGAGAAACTGGAGAAGGAGGATGGAATCAAGGTTACGGAGATGGCGGTAATGAAGGAGGATACGGTGCAGAATCGCAGCCTGTTAGTGGGTGGGATACCAACTATGGTGCTAGCAATAATGGTGGCAGTGTAGCATGGCCTAACAATTATGGTAGTGCTGCAGCTACAAACTATGGAAATTCGGGAGCAGTCAACTATGGAGGTACTGCAGTAAGCAACTATGGAGGTACTGCAGCAAACAACTATGGCACTTCTGGAGCTACCAATTATGGTACCTCTGGAGCTGCCAATTATGGTACCTCTGGAGCTGCCAATTATGG
>BMAW01026231.1:179395-277958 GCA_019974015.1 Nephila pilipes
ACCTCTGGAGCTGCCAATTATGGTACCTCTGGAGCTGCCAATTATGGCACTTCTGGAGCATCAAATTATGGCGGATCATCAGATGGTGGTGTTAGTTGGCCAAACGTAGCTACCAATGATAATAAGAATACTGGATATTCCAGCTCCGGAGGCTATGATGGAGGTAACAGGGGTATTGGCTGGGTCTAAGTGTTATTACGAAGTATAATATTTGTCATAAACTTGAGAACAAATCAAATACGACGAATCCAGAAGTGACCCCTGGTTTTATTTTAATATCTTAAGTAGTCTCCATTTTAAGATCGGCAGAGGAAAATTAAAACATCATATTGTAAAGCGTGACTTGTCTGTACCTTTGCTTAATCACATTAGTCAATATAGAGAATTATATATTTACTTACTTAACTTTATATAGCCAGTATTTTCTGTGAGACTGATTTTAATAATCCATCCTGTAATTCATTTCAACATCATTTTAATTTCATTGATATCTCAATCAACATTTCTCCCACTTTCAACTTCCCATTTATTTTTGTTCTCTAAAATTTTAGTCGCTCGAACATTGTTGAAAACAGCTTCATTATTCATGATTCCATCCTTTACTTTAAGTGCAGAATCTTTGAATAATCTTAAAAAGCTTTTAATATCTTTATATTATTTTGATCTGAGAGAGAATGTATCTGGCTTTCAGCTTACTGCATGAAGCAATAACATCAAATCAGATTATTTTAAGTCAAGTTTATTTACCACCGAAGAATGCTTTTGTTGTAAGCCTTCGGAAAGCAACAGCTTCAGCTCAGAACAGATCAATTTTTATAGTCAATGACATTACTTACTGTAATGTCAAAATTTTGCAATATAACGTGGTATAGAACGTTCTACACATTTGCTGTTTGATTAACCTCTGTCATTTTAATTGCTTGTAAATAGAGTGCATGTCTCGTTATATATGTCGTGTATTTGTATATTTATCATCATAATGCTCTTATACTAATATACTTTTTTGTACTTTTACTGTTTATTTCATAATTATTATTGAAATTGCATTCTTTTTTCCGAATACTACGATGAAACAATATAAATGATTCAGCATGTAAAATCTAATTTATATATTAAATAATGCAAAAAAATTGTTTTATATTTACGATTTATATCAAAAAATAAAATCGATTTTGATATTTTTTTAATTAAGAAAAATAAAACTGGAATATAAAATTCAAAACATATTCGCAATTAATTTTTACAGTAAAAGTTTAAGCCAGTATTTTTATTCTATTTATTTATTTCAACGACTGGGGCTCCTTTTATATTATATAAATTCAATATATTCCAAAATCTAATCTGAATTTCTAAATAGTAGATGGGTAATTCAAAGCTATCAATTTATAATTTAAATAAACTGAACAATTATTTCCAAAGTCTTTCCAATATGTATAAAAGACATAGCATCTTGAAAGTTGCAGTTTAATTTCCCATTTCCTTTATTACACTCGTCTTCTTTTTTTATTGTGCTTTTTTCTGTGTTTATCGAAATCATGTTGCCAGGTGCAATATTTTTAGCGTATACGTAAAGACGTCTTATAAGCTCATTATATTTTCGTGAGTGTATTGTACATTTGGATTAACATAACGCATAAAAAATCAATTAAAATTAATAAAATTAATATTTTTTCAGTTTGAAAAATAAATATTAGCTAAAGCACGCGTTTCATACAATCAATGAGTAATACTAGTTCATTTGAGAAGAAAATTTAGTCTAGTTTTTCAAATATCTCTTATCATCTGAAGTCTTCCCAAAGCTCCGAGCTTATGACATGCATAAAGAGATTTTTGTCACCTTTTTTTTTTCCTGCTGAGCAGTATGTTTCATTTTCTTTTCTTCTACTGTGCTGTTGTGGTATTTAATTATATTTTATTACTTTTTTACTAATGAGTATAGGTTTGTAATGTTTTATCTCATTTATAAACATGTGATAGTATTATCCATGCGCATTGCCAATTCTTAGATTTATTTTTGAATCTGATATTTGTAACTTTTATTTCTATCATTTTTGAACAAATAAAATATTTTTTTTGAAATATTGCCTCCATTATTACTTCTATAGATTAAGCACAATTTGTTCCGAGTTTTCAAAGTTTTAGATTCTTTATAAATTTTTATTTCATAATAAAATATTTCTATATTTTCCCCTGAACGTAATGGAAATAATTACTTACTGACATTAGAAGCAATACTTGCAAAATCGAACTCTAATTACGATTCGATATAATATTGTAAATACGAAAATAATCAGTTTTTTTTTTTTCACGTACCGAATGCTAAATTAATTCGAGATTCAAATGCCTTATGGGATAATTATCTAAATTCTATTGCATCTCCAGCCGAAGTAAGATATAACAAATATTACCTGAGGAGAACTGGAGATCGTCTTATAGGAGAACTAATCCATAGTAAGTTATGGTAAAATTGTAACTTACTGAATAAGTATGAAAAATAGGGAAGATGGTGGAGCAGTTTTAGTGTAAGCTTCGTGTAGAGCTCTACTATCTACTTGATTAACTACAATGAGGAATTAAGGTCTGGAGTATTCAAATTTCTCCTAATATCTTTCACGAGATATCAAGAACTAAATAGCTCCTTCTTATTTAAATAAATTATATCACAGTGTTTGTGATCATTTTTAATGTCACACTGAGAAGCAACATGAGTGCTATTGGCGACAGATCTCGTAATTTTGAACATCTGTCAAGTAACGAGGACTGCACCTCTCTAAACTTCCACACTACGCCTTTGGGAGGACATCATTTTACGTGCATCAGCTCCACTACATGATGGGTCTTTGGTAGTATCAGTGCTCGAACTCACAACTCGACGAAAACAATATTGCTCGTGAGTTCTCCTATGACCACTAGGCTAACTTGACCACAAAGTATATCAAGTATTACCAAAAGTAATAATCGATTTAGGGGAAACAGTAATCAACTAAACAGAAGAGGGGAATAATTAGAAGAGTCAACTAAAGCTAACCCTTAATCTAGGGACTAAATCATAATACAGATTCAGCGATCCCAATTTAAGTTATCGCCAGCTATTATAAGATCAAGAGCAATCATTTCTCCTCATCAAACATAGCATCTGCTTATATTCCTTCTTCTGACATCTCGTGAGAATGTAAGAACACTCTTATATTATTGCAAAAGAAATCACGTCAGTTCGTGTCATATTTGTATTAATAAATTCAAGGAATTATTGTTGGCCCACCGGAAGAAGTAAAACTAATAGAAATTATAAAATTATCCTTCAAAAAGCGATAATATTAAAAACTCATCTCAGATTTTTCACAACTTCAGATATTTATCTTCAAAATAAATTTGCTATTTCGAAAAATACAGTTTGTAGAATTGATTGAAACTTCCAAGGAAAGTAGATCTAAATTGTGAATTCCATATTTAAAATAAAATAGGTATAAAATACATTTTGTGCCTTTTAATGATGACTTTCTAAATAAAAAGAACAGTAAATTAAAATTAACTGCAACTCAAAAATCGACATTTTACGCAAGGTATTCATCAAATCTTATTATAAGAACTACCACAAGTATTTTCTGTTCAACTTGAAGAATAATTTAATTAACTTAACCATTTTGAATGTGTTACGTAATCAATATAAGTAAAATATTAAAAGGGGAACCTGGGATAAAAATTTTTTTGTAATTTTCTCATCAATTATTCATTTAAATACTTTCAAGCATTTATCTAAACAATCATCAAAGTATTTAAAAATATACATCATAAGAATTATAACATTAAGTCCTTTAAATTTCATTCCATTACTGTGAGATCAGATTCGACAATAGAAAAATACAAGTTCAATTTCTATTCGGAAAATGACGATTCCCTATCCAACACAAATTACAAAAATACTTGTATGCAATTTTGAATTCGAAATTCTATTTTGCTGCACACGGATTGAAATATCCGTCAAAGCTTTTCTGCAAAAGAAAGATGAATAATATAATTCCGTATAATTCATCCTACAACTTTTTTCACTCCATGTAAGACAGAAACGGAAAAACCTCTTACTATAAAATGGATAGTCAAACTTCTGACTTAAGTTCGGGTAAGTACATTCTTGAATAACGATTCCTTCAGAATTCCAATTAACCGTACGAAAATACATATAAAAATAGATCAATTCATTAGCGACAACATCCAATTTTTGGGTCACAATGCCAACATAGAATTAAAAAATAGAATACAATGTCATCTAAGTTGAAGATAACGTAAGAAATCGGCTCATTTCTTAAATCTTAATATCAGCGTTAGATTGTCTGATTATATAGCTTATATTCCTTTTTTTTTTCTTACTTACTTAAGTAAACGCTTATTAGAAATAGCTGGATTAACTTGACTTAAATTGATAATCTTCTATTTTCAATTAATGTTATTATTCAGTGAGCTGATTTAATATTTATAATAAGTTTGCGTTATTATGTCAGTTACTTGTGGTTAGATATGATGATCCAATTTAAAGTTTTCTGCCACTTTTTTCGTTAACTGATGCTTGCTCTAGAAATGTAAAGAAAAAATGTTCTCAATAGTGTGCAAATGTAAGTGCATGCAATAGAATATATATATATATATATATATAATAGGATATTACAACTGAAAAGAAATGAAAACAAAATATAAGGTATTATGAAATACTTTTACAGGTTTCTGAAATAATTTTATGTTTTTGTACAATATTGTAGTAATATTGTAAAAACTTTACATCAGTCCAAAAAAATTTTTTTTTATTTCAAAATTTTCCGGCTGTATAAATCAACCATATTCAAAACACCATTAAATACAACCAATACTTCCCATAGCTTTGCACCGCGATCAGAAGACAGGGTTGACACATAATTTGGTATCCCACTCTTCACATCCACACCTCGCCATCGTTAGAATTTTGAGCTACAAAATATTCAAAGAATATCAATCCCGCTGCATAAAATTCTTTGTCTGGCTGAAAGAGACGGGAACCCCCTAATCATGAGTTATAAGTACCAAACTTCCCGTGCTTCAATGCAATCTATCAGTTAAATGCCTTCAAGTAATAAAGCAATTAAGAAATGTAATGGCATATGTTCACTTCAACGTAATTATCAAAGATGGATTCTTATTATTCGCCATTACTATTACGAAAACTACAGTGCTCTTATTTGATCTCAGATAATATCATTCATATCTTAATTCTATTTTTGATTTATTTTTGAATAACGCATATTTGTCTTTAATTATATGAGAAAAAATATAATTTTATAAGTTATGTTAACTCAGTATTTAAATTAAAAATAGTTTCAATTATGTGAAAGTATTGAAAAATGTTCAACAGAATATTTTCCAGTTGATCGATTACGCAAGAGACTGGATCAAACTAGTCAATGTATGGAACTTCACTTACAACAGTAATTCATATTTCCGAACGTACTTCTTACATGGACCTTCTATTTTACACAATATCTCTAATTTCTTGCAGAAATATATAAAAATTATTTATGTACATCTAACAAGGTTTGAAAATGTAGTTAGGTTTTTTAAAACTTTTTATCCCCCAAACCTACTCTCCGCCCATTGCTATATATGCTTCTTAGCTTACGGCTACAGCACCCAATAGCAATGCAAGCTTTCGTAACTTTACTTTCCTAGTTTGTTTCGGCAGTTCCTCACTCTGTCGAACGCCCAGGCGCTTGTTGCCTTGATCCAAATTTTGATAGCTGCTTCAAATTAAGTTTAACTTTAAATAATTATGATAATTTCTTTTATAAATTATGATGAAAGGGTAAATTTTTAATTTTAAAATAGAAACCTCGTAATTTTAGCCGTTACCGTTAAAACTTTTTATTTTATATAAAATATTCATCATATTATTTTCTCGAACAACTGAAAATGTTTTGATGTTTTTTCATAAAATGAAGCAAATATATAATAAAAAAATATAATAAATTATTCCATGCAAAATTCTGCAAATAACAGATTCAGTCACCATAGCTGTTAATTTTTTTAAAAAATAAATATTATATTATTCAATTAAATATTAGAACTGAAGCAAATGATTATTTGATAACGTAATGGAAATTTTATTTATTTATTCACTCCCTCCTTTAGTCATTTATTCATGCATTCTCTTCATTCATTTGCTAATTTATTTATTTATTTTGGCCAGAAAAAATATTCAGAAAACTCTTTTTTTGAATTGTTCGGACGACCATATATATTTTATCGTTGACTAAAACAATAACTTCTTGAGTGACTAATATAAAAATAATTAAAAATGAAATTCACCTATTTCATCGAAAAACTTAAGCCTTTTAAAATAGGATGGAAACGAAGGTTGCGGTTTCGAATACTTTCTCCTGTTAAGTAGATTACGCGCCTTAAACATTTTCTCCTTTACAATGAAACGTTACAGATCTCCTTCTAATGCTAGATAATTGCTCTTTAATATATTTTTAGAGGATCAATGAAGGTAGAGGAATGTCACCAAGATATACGTTTACTAAAAAGGAAAAAAAAAGGAGGATTTGAGATTGAGCCCAATTTGGGATTAAATTCGCTTTCTTTTGAAAAAGTAGTTTGTTTCATTAAGCAGGTATTCGGAAAATATGTTTGTCATTACTAATAAAAATGAATAATCTAGATTTAAAGAGGTCATTAATATCTGATGCAAAATACTTTAGCAACGGTATAAATATGCTCTCTTATCATGTTTAAATATATTTTAATGCTTAAAAATAATTCTAATTTATTACTTTTAAAAGATTTTTTTGTTTATAGAACAGCATGCTCTGTATAACTTTTACACTCAATTATTCTTAAACACACACACACACATTAGATGTGTGTGTGTGTGTGTACAAAAGCGTCATTCATCAAAAAATTAATCTAGTCTCGAAATACACTCATGTCTAAAATTATTTTTACATACATAAAATCACAGATTTCTCAGGAACTCTGAACAATATTTCTATGAATTTATATAGAATGACTGACACATGACATTATAATACATAAATAAAAGTTTAAAAAACTTAAGAACAATGCGTATGATTAAAAATATAGCAAGAAATAGTAAAATTGCCAATAATACATGATAAGGAATATTCAAAAAGATTTTATAAAAATAACTCAGAAAAAAATTAAGGCTTTTGAATTAATGAGGTATGTGATCATTCTTGACTTGCATACAAATATCACAACGTGATTTACTGCTGGAAATAATGTTAGTAATCATCGTTGGTGTAACGAAATTCCACTCTTCCAACATTATGGTTTTCGAGGCCTCTATATTTGTAAATGGAGGATACTATAATGCATGCAACTGCTGTCTAAAGTATTCCGCTAAGCTCGCATTTGGGATCAGATCAAAAGATTTTGCTGGCCATACTATTTGCTGAATAATTTCACTTTCAAAGAATTTGTCAAAGAAGTTTGTTCAATGTGTACAAGAATTATTGTCCATAAATAAATAAAAAAAAATCAGATCGATCTACAACCATCTCTGAAATGTCTTACATAAGGTTCTAAGACCCCAGTCCGATATTTCTGATAGATCACAGATTGGCTGTTCAAAGCCTGTAGGGGCATACTTCCTTATTCCTCTTTATACCGTCACATCTGCCCAATCGAAGCGGTCACATTCTGAAATATTAGAAGAAAGATTTCACGTTCCTGAATCTTTCTAAACCGAAAAACCCTTAGAATAAGATCTTCAACTAAATCTCTACTCATCAGTACGGAGAACATGGGCACATTATTTTTATCTCCAGTTATGATGTTCTTTGAGCCAATTAAAGCAATACCTCTTTTGCTCTGAATCCAGTGAAGCATAATCCTTAGCATTCTGGCACAAAGGTCTTTTTTTTTTTCATTAAACCTTCTGTGTACAGTTCACGGGGATGCAATAGATCTGTAGGCGGCTGTAAGTTCTGAATTTGACTGCCCATCAATAGACTTCCTAGTACAATAGGCAGTTATTGCCATGCATTAATCTTGTAAAGCAATTGTTATTCGTTTACGGCATTGTCCACGTATCCTTGAAATATCTCCAAAGTTAAGAAATTGTTTCCATAATGAAGAAATTCTCCTAAAATATTCACCCATGTTGCTGCTTCCGAGATTGTCTGCCTGACATCTAAGTAACTAATAATTCGTCCCTTTACATATTCTTCCAAACGATAATCCAGAATTACAGCAAACCGTTTTGAGTCCTTGCACACTGAAATCAAAAGTAATATTGCACAATTTCATTCAGATATTCACTTTGCGCAAAGCTTTTCATTCACCTTTGGGTGATTCAATATCATTTAATCCTAAATTATGAAAACTTTATTCAATACTGATGTGTGAAATAGTATGTACGAAAAAAAAGATATTTTCGAGCACAGTTATGGCAATATAAACTTCTCAGCTATTGCTTCCATTCAAAATTGTGCAATTAAGTTAATGGTGTTGATTCATGTTATTGAAACTTGAAATTGAAATAGTAATCTCACAATCAATTGTAAGTTTATAATTAACTAAAATTTTTAAAGCTTTTGATATTAAATTTTAAAGCGCATTTTAAATAATTCAAATTATATTTAATTAAACTTATGTGTACAAATTGTACGAAAGCCTGACAGAAAAAAATTAATTTGTCCTAGAAAAGAATAAAACGAAATTTGAGCATCAAATAAAACATTAAATGCTTAAAAATATTTTTTAATATATATAATAACAAAAAATAAAAATAACATATTACTACGCCATTAAAAAGAGAAATATTGTTTAAACCAAATCTATTAATATAAAGAAGGTGTAACATAAATGAAAAATTCTTCAAAATTATCTCATCGATTAATCCCTTATAGCATATCATTGCGAATTAAAGAGAAAAGAAAAAACAACAGCAAATAGTATGAAATTCTAACTTATGAAAGTTTTATATGATTAAATATTACGCATTAATTTACATACATTTAAAAGAAAGATTTATGTTCATAATATGGGTACTGTTGGAAGCTATCTCAAATCATTTTAAATCAATTTGTATAAATTTCTTATCGAAAAAGGGAAACTTTCCCCCTATAATTCCACAGAACATATGTAAAATCTCGATTTATCTTTGGATATGATAATCGAACAAAAAACATACTTTTGAATCAAAATTGAGAGCTTTTAGCCTTTGGGCGTTGTCTTACACAAACGAATGCAACGTTTAAGAGCCGTTTGCACGTTTTGTTCGAGCAAATGTTTGTCCTAAAAACATTTCACGTTTCAGAGACTTCTGTTAAAGGCTTAAAACTGATGATGAAAAAGTTGCTGGTGTTTTTTTCAATGAAATAATAGGGATGCTCTCTTTTTCAGCATTCGTTTAGGAAAAAAAAAAGACTGAGAAAGATTTACGTATTTTATACACCTGCTTTAAGGACACGTCTGTGCTAATAAATTTCATACTGCTTTCCATTCAGGAAAAGTACTAGTGTCGCAGTCTTTTTTTTTTTTTTGCATAAACGTAACGAGACATTGTGAAAGGAATGATATATATTTCAGTACCTGTATCGGGTTTACTGAACATTAAACCTCTTCATTGAATACATAAACAGTCAATTCATCAAATTATATTTAACGGTCTTTTAGATTAGATAGGAGCAACTATATATATTTTGAATAAATAATATTAATAACAAAAATACCGCTAAAAATATGTAGTTTCAAAGAGCAGAAAGATCATTGCGTAATAATCACCTCCAAATATCCACAATGTTAATCAATAAAATAAAAACGTAATAATGAAATCATGAAATAAATTAATCATTCCAATAAAAATGTAGTAGGAATTTAATTTCATGAGTGCATTTATTACATATTTAGTAATTCTAAAAAATGATTTGATTTTTGCTATTTTAATCGTTCTGTGAACAGAAAAACCAAAACTTTTTCATTTTTACATAAATTGTGCTAAATAATAATTTACAAACGAATTATTTATATGAGTAATTACGAGTATCTCCGATACTCAAAATATTAGTTTAGGTTTGTAACGGGTTAGCGCACGTTTTCCCCTTCAAATGCTTTTATGAAAATTCTATGACATTGCTTAATTGGAGAATCTAGACTGGTGAATTATGTTAATCAGCATTACAATGTACAAGTTGAAATGTAGTGAATAAGTAGTGAGAGAAATGGGAGATTGAAATAAGAGAAGATATATAGTTTCTAGCGGATAAGAGGTTGGATGAGCCAGCAATACGAAATTGTAGGAACACGAGTGGTTAGAAAGAGATTGGAGGTTCAGCAATCGGTGGCAAGTGATCATAGAGAAATAGTCGGATCTAGATTACTCTTTCAGTACTGACTCGGATATGGATAATTTGAACACTAGATAAGTTCCATTTTATGATAATTAATCTTTTCTTGAGTTCGCGTGAAGTTCTGTTTCTCAAGTGTGATAAATATCTTAAATTGATTCTACAGAAAGAATAATAGAATTTAGTTTTTTACAGATTAACTTGCTTGCTTATTTTGACTGACTCTTGCCTGTGCGAATTCAATTAATTTGGGATGGATCAAAAACGTGATAATAGCGAATGCATCACAGTGGCACCCAAATTCCCAAGTTATTATTTATTTATACATTTTGAATTTATTTCGGAAATTGTAATTGCAAGGAATATGAAGAATTTAATAATGAACATCAACATGTTCATTTATAAAGATAATAATATGGTAAAATTTAAGACTTATGTAACAAACATGAGATGGAGCTTCCCTGCTGCGGATCTCTTGTAAAGGGAAAGATGCATTTACAGTGATGTCATCAGTTAGCAAAATAGAGTATTTCCCTTCAAATGCTTTTGTGGGAATTCTTATGACCTTGCTTGATTGGAGAGTCTCAACTAATGAATTATGTTAATCAGCATTATAATGTAATGACTAGGGTTTCTGATTTCCCGGGTTTTTCCATTCCCGGGAATGTCCGGGAAATCTCGGGAATGTAATTGTCGTTCCCGGGATTTCCGGGAATATAACAAAATTTCAAAAAATTTGAAAACGAGTTATTTTTAAATAAAATCAATAATAATTATATAAAATAAAAATACATATAAATTCCAAAATTGATGCTTGTTTATATAATGTGCTAAAAATATAAAAAATATGTAATAAATTGATTATTCATTTTTAAAATAGGATTTCATAAAGCATAAGCAATTTATACTTTTATCACTCAGCCTTGTTCTAAGCTTTGTGACGAACAATCCGGCAGCAGAAAATGCTCTCTCGGCTTCAACATACCTTGGAGGAATTGTTTTTAAAGCCTCATATAGTTTTATAATGTTTGATTATGGATTTTTAGTCAAGTCAAACAACTACATCTCTTGTTTCATGATTTTGTTAAGACTAGTACTTTTTTAAAACGTTTTTCTGAATTTCACTTGGTGTGTGTGTGTGAGTGTGTGTGTATGTGAGTGTGTGTGTGTGATCAAATTTTCGATCGTTCATTTAACCAACTTCCCATCAAGCTAGAGCTGTGAAACTTTGGGAATCGTTCTTACTCGCCTAACAATACAATATTTAGACATTTGCGACAAGTTTTAACTAATATTTCAATAATTATTTTTTAATAAACTTTGCCACCAAATAAAAACGTTAGTTTTTATCTCAAATTATTTTGGTTGAACAACATAAAACTTTTGTTTTAGAGTAAATTGCTTTCTCTAATTTTTCGTCCAACGTCATAGGTTTTTCTTTTAAAATCACCATGCTCTCTTCTTCTGAGTGTGAAGAGTTGGATATTGAGTCCTCTTCTTTGCAAAAAAACCTTGTTCCTATCATTTGGGCTTGTCTAACCAAACAATTTTTACCAGGCAATCGCGAAATATCGACAGTAACTGCAGCTGCTACGTATTTTCTCCCAAAATTTGGGTATTGCATTAATCCTATTAAATTAACGTTGCGTCTCATTAATTCTTTACATTAGAGAATATTTCATATTTTTCGCAAATTCTGAATTTTGTTCGTTCAATTCTCCAATAACGAAAGAAAATACATCTTCTGCAGTTAGCAAAGTTGCATTTCGACTGCATAATTTTTCTAAGCTAATTTTTACTGTCTTTAAGCCAGTTACAATTGTAGTCACAGTTTCAAACTCTACATTGGCCATCATTTGTTCTTCTTTAATGCCAATTAATGCTTTTAAAATTGCTGACTTTATTTCTAAAAATCTTTCAAGCATTGCCAACAAATTATTCCAGCGTATTTTGGTATCCAAACAAACCATTTTTTCACAGCTAAACTCTTCTTTAACATCTTCTTCATCAACTTTTACTTCATTCCCGGGTTTTCCCGGGAACGAAGTATAATTCCCGGGATTAGAAAAAGTACAGAAATCTTATGATTTCCCGGGAACCCGGGATCTCGGGTTCCCGGGAAAGAAACACTAGTAATGACCTCTTGACCTTGGCGATGGATTAGGCAACCATTTGGCGACTTGGTGAGAAACTTGAAAACTTTGGCGGCAAATGGATAGCACTCGAAGGTGCTGAAATATCAATCGGAAAGAAAGTTACGGACTTCTTCTGAATTATCCCATGTGACGTCACGCCTGGCGAAGATATATATACGCCTATACGCCAAGAGCTGCAATCGAGGAATGAATCAGTCTGTGTACTGAATCAGTTTGTCTGTAGAGTCTGCCTTGTAGACCGACCAAGGAATCATGGTCAATTGAATCTGCCGAAAATTTGGCTTGAATCTATCGGAATTGTCAGAGTCTGTCTTTGGAGTTTCTGTTGAGAAGATCTATCTGGGGATCAACTGAAATCTGTCAGCACTTGAAGTGGAGCGTGCAGGGTGAGTTTGCAGAGAAGCAGCGTGCATCTGCCGGAAATTGACGAATCTTGCGCAGGAAGAGCAAAATATTACTGCGGGGCTATTCGCAGTGAGGACTAATAAGCTTTTGAGCAGAACGTTGCTGAAATAACTGTGACTGTCCTTAAAAGTGTGTTTTGTTTCTGTGTCATTAAGCTGTTCAAATGTTGTGAATAAAGCGTCATTTGTTGCTATCCTCCGAGTTGGACTTGATTTTCTCTCTCTACACACACCCAGAATTACACACACACACACACATATATATATATATATATATATGTGTGTGTGTGTGTGTGTGTGTGTGTGTGTTTAAGCTATTATTATAATTTTCTATTTATTTTTGGCTCTATATTTCCCTTTCTTTCTCTTTTTCTCTCTATATTTTTCAATTTTTTTATTAAATGTTTTATCAATTTAAATGAGTTTTCTTAATAAATATGTTTCCTCACTCTATGTGGTGGGTGGTACATTTCAAATTTTAGTTTTTGATCTTTTTCGTTATTTTAAAGAAATTTTTTTATAAGTGAATTTTTGGCTTATCAAATTTGTCAAGTATAATTTTTTTCAATATCTTTTCTGTAATTTTTGCCAAGTAATTTTAAGTAAATATTTTTTTTATTCTTTAATTTAATTAATTTACTTGAGTGGTTTCAATTAAATCAAACAATCAGTTTTTACTTTGGTGGTGAATTTTTTCACAAAATGGAAAAGGTACTCATATTGGTATGAAAATCTCTTTGTGTTTTCTACTTTTGTAAATGTTTTTAAGAGTAATGTTTGTTTTATTTTGTTACAATTTGTTGAATTTTGCTTACGAATAGGTAAATAGTTTCTTTCTGTTTCTGATTTTGTCTTCTTTAAAAATTTTCAGCGTGTTATTTATGAGGAGGTTTCATTGGTTATTATATTATATTACATAATGTTTTAGATTGTTTACCTTTGTGGTTATATTTTTAGTTTAATTGATATTACTCTTTACAATTAAGGTTTTTAATAATTTTTGCAATATTTTAGATTATTAGATAAGTGTAAATTGGTATTTTGTAAGGAAATTGATAATATTTTCTATGTTTACCCTTTTTAATCAGTGGTAGAATTTCTGAATTTGATGATTTTTTGTTTGTCACCATCTTTTCATAATATAATTCAATAGAGTGGGATGGTTTTATCAATAATTACCGGTATAAATATATATTATTACATTCCAAAATATGGAACAGTATTATTAACATTATTCCCATTTTTCTATACTTTGCTTCTCATTCACTTTGTTTTATTGTAAATTGTTTGGTTCTTTAATAGCTTGTTTTGATTTTTTGGCTTTTAGGGTTTTTATCTATTTAAGTAAATTTTTATTTGACTCGGATAAATATTAATTTCTGATTTTTTCTCTTAATTGTTTTGGTATAGATTAGGATACATCTTGAATGATTAGGATACATGATTGTGAAATGTGCTATTTGTGTCTTGTTTCCGCAAAATTTGTGCTTTGTTTGTACAAGGGAACAAAAATTGAAAAACAGGGATCCAAGCATGCCTTTATGAATAAGTAATAATAATAATTTGAACTTTAAGTCGATATAGAAACCTAGTATTGAAGAAAAAATTTCTCAAGTCTATGTTTCATACATCAAACTTCTTACATATTATTTGGAAATGTTGAGTTCTTTTGTATCTTGAGGAAATAAACAATAATTGTTAAAATCTCCAGAATATTCAATAAATTAACAAAATCCAACAGAAGATGAGTCAAAAAAGGTAAGACACAATTCATTTACTATCAGCACAAATTATATGTAAGGTTGATCTCCTCTCGAATCTATCTGACTGACTAAAACCCTGGCTTGAAATTAAACATTAAGGTCTTAGATTATCAATCCACGAGCACCGCCTGAGGCACTTTTCTATTGTAGCAGTTTTGACTCCTATTATTCTATTCCGGAGTCTCGTTCAATCAATTTCCCTACTAACGATTAATTACAATAATTCACTCCAAATTACAAACATCTATCAACCTGTCGTTATCATTTCTCTTTCCTTCCAATTCTCTTTCGTTTATATATCATTATCCCTAATTCACTTTACTGCACCTTATCCGCATCTGATTAACCTAATCACATTTCATTTGGCTGGCAAGGAGTTGTAGTTTATATGATTCAAATTACAAAAATAATTCCCTGAGGTCAACGAAGATAAAATAGGGAATAGCCCAAAGTAACAGCTGGTTCATTCAAAATACTGTATTCCCATCCCAAAGAGGCAAGTACAGTTTTGCTCTTTGTTTAAGTTTGTAATTTTGGTTTGTAATGTTCGTAACCTTTTCCGCTCGTTTTCAAAACAAACTTCTCGAAGTCATGTCGACTAAAATTTAATTTTACTTTTTATCTTACTAACCGAGATCAACATAAAGAATATATATTTCTTCAAAGATACGGAAAGAAAACGAACCTTATTTCTCATCGTTAGTTTTATCTTTTTTTTTTTTTTTCTTCTTGTTTCAAGTAATAAAAGTGATCATTAGTTGCTGCTGAAAGAACATTAAAAGTGAGTTCGTTTCGTGAATATAATGTTTCAGGACCATATAATTTCCAAATCTCATATGAATGATAAATAATTCATTAAATATCAAATTTAATCAATGAAATTATACTAATTAGCCTTAAAAGAAACAATATCTACTATTGTTATTACTGGAACTATTATCGTGCATTTCCTTTTGAAGCGTAAAACAAACTTTTTCAAAGGTAATCTGTATCAACTAAACTGATTTGGCTAAACATTTCAGCCTTTTACGAACAAAAATGAAGAATATCTAGGCCAACTAGATTTTGCTTGGTAATTAATCTAACGCTATACGTATTAAAAGTTTAAAGACTGGTTTCGATATTCGTTCCTATTTTTCTGCAGCCCAATCAAGTAATTGAAATTTTTGAGGAGAACGTAACATAGGCCGATTTCAATGATATTCTGCATCGCATACAAGATTATTCATACACAAGAAGAAAGATGAAAATTGTGTGTGATGCTGAAATATATTGATGTGTTGATTGATTGATTGGTGTGTGATGCTGAAATTGGTTGATGTGTTGATTAATTGATTGATGTGTGATGCTGAAATTGATTGGCGACGAATCTCGCAATTATTAACTCCGGTTAAGCGACGAAGACGACTCCTGAGTTGGCACCTCCCTATCTAGACTTCCACTTCTCGCCCCCTGGAGAACTTGGAGCCTCGATACCTTTAAAGTGTACATAGAGGGTCTAAAGTGGTATGAGGACTCCAACCCACAAATGAATGAAAACAATGCCTGCCGCGAACTCGTGACCATCGTGGCATCTGCTGCCATATAAGGGATGTTGAAAAGTAACAGAAACATCGCTGTAATGAGTGAGATATTTTTCTAAATTTTTTGCAGATTTTTGTTGGGATAAACTCAAATACAAGTTTACATGCGAAATACTATTAAAGTTTATATTGTCACTTGATCGTGGTGCGAAATTAATCTTATTATCGTCAACGTTCATTACCCAAATGTAGTGTGAAGTCTTCAAAAAAGGTACAATATAAAACAAATTGAAGAAAAATTCCTCGTTATATCTAAAATAATAATCCTTAAACCCTTCATATTTAAGCAGTCGGTTAATATTTTAATCTTTTAAAACCTACGACTTGACTAATACAGCTGGTCAGGTGTTTACGGATTCCAATGGACGTGAAGGAAGCGGAATAAATTTACCTAAATATAAACTCCCAGATATTCCACCTTTCTAATTTTTCCGCCGGATTCCTGGAACGTTCTGCTTTAAACCAACGTTCGTTCCAGTCGAGTAACTCCGTTTGATCTACAAGATTTGCAACGAATGCATCCACGTGTCGAATCTTCCGTGAACTACTACATAATAGCGTCGCACGACGATTCACGAAAAGCAAGCTTCATCGGCTTTAACAAGACGAGAAGTCACGAACATCAGATTCACAATGGATGGATGTTCCGATAGTTTGTTCCAACTGAAGAATGGAATTTTATCTGATACAAAATGTGCGTGTGTGAAACCTTTCCGCAAAGCGGGCTTCCTTTTCTTGTTATCGAACTTTTATTTGTGAAAATGAATCAGTATTTTCTTTTAACACAGCTTTGAGTTAGTTAAATTCAAGTTTTCAGCGAAAATGAATATACCATGTTTTGTAAAATTTAATTACTTTTTTTTCTCACGAGATATTCGTGATGCTTGTGAAAAAAAGTCATTATTCCCAGTCGTTTATTTTCACAGAAATAACAATTATTGAAAACATGATATTAAATAAAATCGTCAAATGAAAGAACTTTAATACACCTTAAATTAATAACTTAATGGATGAATAATATCTCTATAATCAAAAGCATTTGGATTTTTTTTTTTTTTTACAATTCCTTCAATGCTCCAATTACTCTTGACTCATCCCAATTAAAACTATGACGAATCGTAAACTTGAAAGTATTTTGTAATTAAATTTATTAATGAAATTTATGATAATTTACACAATAGAGTTTATAATAGAGCAATAATACTAGAAATTAATTTCATTTCTGAAAAGAATTTAATTAAATTTGTAACTAATTCTAATTTAATTTAGTTTTGACGTAATACTGATTTCGTTGGAAAGAGACGTATAAGAAGGTTAGATTTTATTAATCTCCTGAAAAATAAAAACGTCATTAAAAATTCAACACATTTTCGAAGACATCAAATATAACATTTCAATCTGTTGTTATATCTGGTATTACCTTGAAGAATTTAAAATTGGTAACGCATCTTACATATGTTAAATATTTTCAGGATAAATTTTTATTTTCAGCCAAATATAATTGGAAAACTTATTTTAAAATTACCTAAAACTCAAAGTATAAAAATTAATTTTTATCGGATATTGATAATAATGAAATACTTATATTTTTAGCATAAGTTTTGGATCCATTTAAGTTAATTGGAAACACAATGAGTTGTTTTTATTTGAATGCCTGGGATATTATATTCCAAATTTATATTTTAAAAATATTGCTTAGTTTTTAAATATAATTATAATGATAAAGGAAATTTAATATTAGAAAATCAATATTTTATGCATTTTCCTCATAAATTATTGGTTTATTTTTAAATACGATCTATTAATTTTTGCCAGTGATTGTTTCGAATAAAAAACATGTTTATTGTACACAGAGTTGTTCAAAATGATTCCTTCGAATTTAAATATTTCATATTTTCAAACGTAAATGACACAGAATGATAAGTAATAAAAGAATCAAACCCAACAAAAACCATGGATTTTTTTTTACAATTGTTCGATATAACTTTCTGTATTAATTACATGTATAATATCAATTCTATATGTAAATTCCTGCCAAACACGCTATTAAGTGTCAGTGGTAATTAATATCAGGGGTAATAAGTAGTCAGTGGTAAAGTAAGTGGAAATTCGCTGTTTAAGTTCAAATAAAAGTGTGGGTAATGGTGGCTCATATATTCGTACACTTTATCTTTTACAAACCCCAAAGGATAAAATCCCACATGGCATTGGGACATTAGACAAGGAATTGCATATCAGTGACTTAGGTAACAAGCTGTGTAACATCAAGTCATCTGGTTCACTGCGACCGATCTAACTGCGAGGTGAAAGTTTCTAAATCAGCTTTAGTGAAATAGCTTCACGAAGGCTATTAATTCCCCTAAAATAAGACTTCCACTGTTTTCCTTTGTATTCATGTATAACTTATCATTCTGTGTGTTTTATTTTAGAAAATATGGAATTTTGAAATCGGATAAATCATTTTGAATACCCTATATATCTTTACTTTCGTAATGGAAAAATAATTGTAATTATTATATTTTTAAATGTTTTCATATGTTAAGAAAGAAAATATTTTTAAGAATTTGTTTTCTGTAAAATTTTGTTTAGTAAGCAAAACATCCAAATTACGATCAAACATAGCTATTGTTAATGTGAAAGGCCATTTATGTGTCAATTATATTTAAAATATTAATGATGAAATTACATTGCATGGCATAAAAATAAATATAGTATTTTAATACAGGGAATATTTGGAAATAATATTGGAAAAACTTTAAATATTATTTTGGATTGATGCGTAAAAAATTTACAAGAGAATGAAAAAGTTATTTGTTTTAAGAGGAATGAAATACTTGAAATAGTTTTAAACAGGCATTAATGTTTGAAAAAATGATATTTATTAAGCAGCAAATACTTGATATATATATATATATATATATATATATACGTCAGTCTGAAGAGTCTAAAGAGTAATAGCTACTTTATAATTACAATAAAGAGTTCCTTTCTTATTGAAAATTAATTTTTAACACTATTTTATTAAATTACTTCTGAATTAAAGAAGTAAATTTTTTTAAACTAAAAATTCTTAATTCTTTTTTTAAAAAAACTTTAAGATGAGACCTTTTATTAAAACTAAGAAAATATTATTTACTTTGGAATAAAAACTTTGGAAAAGTTAATTTTATTTGCAATTTTACTTATTTTATTAAAGTTTTTCCAGTTGTACTAGTTATTTTTTACTGTTATATTATTAATACATTCTGCTTTCTAGTGAAATAAGTGGTCCAATAACAGATACATCAGAAATCAAATCAGGACATAAAAATGGTTCAGAATTCTCTTGAGTTAAAATTGAGTCTAAACGTTCTGATATCCGATAAAACCGTAGTATTTTAGGGAATGTCACAAGTAGTCTTCAGTGAATTAGATTCTTTTGAAAAAGTTTAATTTTCTTTTTTGAAACATGCAAATGCGATCTAGTTTTCAACAGAAATCCTCTTAATAGTTATTGTCTCATAACTATACATTTTGAAAAAGAAATCAATAAAGTCTTTTAACTTGAAAACATTTTTAAATTTTTAAAAGAATGTTTAAAATTGCCAAATATATGATATTAAAATATATTTTTTTTTGATACTTTTTATTCCATTTAATATTACATGGTCAAAGAAATTAAGGATCTAACTCTCTTTTCCTTAAATATCCTTAAAAGTTCTGCTGTTAAAAATCTTTATTGATTCTCTATGAATATGTTCTTTCTCATCTTTCAATGAGCATGTAATTTGTTGTTTAAATTCAAACATTATTTGCTATTGAAACATGAAATCTGAAATGTTAGTTTAGAATAAATTTTATGACGAGGAATTCCATTTAATATATAGAATAAAGGAAGTTGCTATTTGGTAACAATCTCAGAACAATTTTACTCCTAAACTATAATGTTTGGCTTATAAAAATTAGCAGTCTTAAAGTTATGTGACACAATAATTAATTAAGCATCAATTGCAACTGATAGTGAATCCTCTATTTTACTTACATTTTTAGAAAAACTCACAAGGAAGTTGAACGTACAAGTAACTTCAACTTAATCGAAACGGTCAAATTTCCCAAATCACACACACATGTGTGTGGTCAAAAATTCTTACAGTAACATACACATACTCGCACACGAAATATAAATGTATATATCTATTTAAAACAGAAAAAGAATGGCCACAACAAACAAAAATAAGTAATATATATGGCAAGCTGCATTCTGTGTACATTAACGTAGTTGGAGCGCATTTTATGTGAAAAGTGCTCCTACATTCTTTTATAATAATTGAAGACAATCTTAAAAAATGGAACGGAAAGATTTGTACAGATTTTAAAAAATTACTATCGATATTTTAGTAATTAAAACAATTATTCAAATCAGTATATTCAATGGCTTATGTAACTAATGTGTTTCATTTATGGTATCTTAAATTTAAAAATTAAAAAAAATAAATAAAAACAATATATTAGAAAATTCCTCGGCATTTACTAAGGCTGAAATATGAATGAGTGATATAAAGTTATCGGGCATAAAGAGTTTCCAATCTATTTGCAAATCATTCACAGACTTCATATTTGAGGTCAAAAGTCGATTGTATCGAGGTAAGGGCAGTCGAATTCCTGAGTTGTCTGACATTTTTAAGTCAACGAACTTTTAAGAAGTAGGAAATCTGTTGAAGGGGAAGTCGAGGTGCATTTGGGGGAAATATTAATAAAAGTTAAATATTGCAACGAGGAAGGAGGCTTGTGTCAAGTAATTTCGTAGTCATGGGAGATTAAACTAGGAAAAACGATGGGAAGCTTTCTCCCCTGCTTTTTCTTTTTCTTTTTTTATGTACACAGAAATGAAATTTATTCGAAGAAAAAACTCATCCGAAAAGAAGATGCTTTTCAAAGATAAACATGGCCATTTTTAATAAAGGAGAGCATGAATAGATTAAATTACATTTTTTTTTATCTTCATAATGTTCATATTTGTAATTTTGAATGTGTTTTCGTTCCCGTTTTACTCACACACGCGCGTGCGTGTGTGTATTTCATTCGTTTACCTAATTTCAATGTTTCAAATAGATTTATAAGCAAAGTTTGTTTAAAAACTGCATCTACATAGTAAATATGTTATTTGTGTCATCTATACTTTAATATTTTTTTCACAAAGTCTGTTCTAGAGTGTATACTTAAAAAATTAAAATTAATAATCAAGTTGCTTTATAATATTTAGTTGCATCATTTTCGAGATACATTTCTTGTTCTGTACGGTCATTCTCATTTCGCTAATTCTGAACGTATACTCGCATTATTTATCGTCGTTCGACTCGCTAACTTATATTAAAACCATATGCTAAAAAATTAACCTAAATTTAAATCAAGCATTACTTTCTCCTAAAATATCGTCCGTTTTCAAGAGGGAATTCTAGAAATATCCATCGCTCTAATCTATATTCTAAAATAAAATTATTACGCAATATACAATAAAAGAAAGTATTTTAATATATAAAAAGAATGTGAGAAGTATTGAAAATTGAATAATTTGTTGGTTATATAGCAATGTGTGGTTGACGAAATGAGAGGCAGTTAAATAAAATGTGGAATAAGAAAACTGAATACAGAAACTCGTATTGCCACAAAACTCGCAAGCAGAGATAGAATGGTATGACGCTCGTTTACAGATAGAGAGTTCCTGGGTTCAGCATCCAGGGACGGCCACGTCGAAAGTTTGTGTAAAAATTTTGTTAAATTGCTCTCCGAGTTTCTTTATAATTCCTACAACTTTCCAGAATATTCTTCATGTTTCCACAGTAGTGTTCCAGAACATTTCATTGTGGTATATAAGGGCATGTATTCTCAGTCGTAGAGAGTTCTCAGCCAAGTGTCACTGCTCTCAGTTTGTTAATAAACCACGGTATTCGAATATCTATTGTGTCTTCAATTCAAACTGCTTTCAATATCTACGCATCAAAATCTAATGAATCTATTTTTTGAAAGTACTGAGTAACTACAATGTTATTAGATTGAAGCAAATGTATCAGATTCTTTAGCTCAAAATATATCAAAAAATGATAAAAATTCTGTTTATTATTACCAGAAGTACAATGGAAAAACAATTCAGATAACTAAACACATTTTTAAACTGTGTGTTCAACTGCGAAGAAGGAAGTATAAAATTGACAAATGCTTCTCAATAGCTAATATATTCTCATGCTGTTCTAATTAGTTTAGAGTTCAAAATGATTTTATCATTTAACCATATACAGCTTCTAAAATATTTGTCAAGATATACTTTAAATTTTAGAAAGAAATGGTTTCTAATATATAATATAATGTAATTTTAAAACATTTAAATGCATTTGAAATTATTTAATGAGGCACAAAATCTGTAAAATAAAACAGAATTCTTCTAGATTCAATACATTTTTCCAATATTTCTATATGTTATTAAGAAATGAAGAAAAAGTACGAAATTTCAAATCTAGGTACCAAACAGAAATAAAAATTTCTGCTCTAAGTAATATCGAATGAGAATTTTTTTAAGTCAGAAATAAAATATATATTGTTTATATAAATAAATAAAATGATATTGAAAAGTCTTATGGTATATTTAAATATACAGAAAAAAACTATAGTTTAACACAATAAAAATAAACTAAGTCTAAAATAAAATAATTCAATGAAATAATAATTCAAGAATTTCTGTTGTATAATGTGTGTGCTTACTATCTAAGCTTAAATCCCTAATTTTGCTCATTAGTTTGCCTTTAAAGAAGTTTTTATCTCACTTTCTATTTTTCCCTTTTTAATTAATTGAATTTTGACCTTTTTTATTTTTGAAGTACGAAAAGGCTGAAATGTATACATTAATGATGTTTGAATTGTCATTTTCATTACATATTTATTTGTTCACTCAATATTTATCAGTCGAATCTTAAATGTTTCAACTTAAATGAAATATTTCAGTTGGCATATTGCTCACTAAAATCATCATTATTTTCAAAGCAAACTTTAATCACAAATTACTTTCAAAGTATTTATCTCCCACATCTCACGATAAAATGTGTGTGTATTTATAGTATTGAAATATGCAGGCTTGGTAATCATAAAGGATGGCTTAAATTACGTGTCATTTCTCATGGTATATTTTTTTCCATCAATATTATATTGTAATTTATTTTCTTTCATATTATCTATTGCATTTTGGTTTCATTCCTATTATGCATTTCACATCATTTTAAAGAATTTTTCAAATCGTTTTAAAGAGGTCTTTAAACTCATAACTATGAATAACAAATAAATATTTGCCTTTTATTTTCTTAATATCTGAACTATTTTTAATGATAGTAGTTTTATTAAATTTATGTGTAATACCTTGTAGTATTTTTGTATTAATTTAGCTGCTTTTGTAATATAAACACTGTAACTATCAGTGATTGTTCTAATTTTAAAAGTGTCTTTCTGAAGTTTTGGAGTAATAAGATTTAGAGGAAATTTAGTTTTATTAATTTGTTAAGCTATTTTTATGTAGAGTTGTAATTCTATTATTAATCTCAATGTTATTTAAATTACTTTCGAAATCATTATTATTCTCTTCTATATGTTTATTAATAATCAAATTACAATAATATTTATGCATAGTTGCATAATTATTCAGAATTTCGTCAACATAACAAATAATAAAGTCGTTTTGTAAATCTATAATTTGTTTTTTAATATCTTGTAATTTAATCCCATCTTTAGTTTTAAAGCTTATATAACTTATATCTTTATAAAAAACAGTATTTTTACTCATTAAATGCTTCAAATGGAAAACTATATTTAATAACAATGTGATTAATATAAAATTATTGACCTCATAAAAATCCTTTTTATAATGAAATAATTACTACCTGAGATCAGATAATCCGAAAACCCCTGTAATTACCACGTAAGGTCTCTCAACTCCCATATCCGTAATGTCTCTCAATACTCTATTCGCAAATCTCTAGTAATGACATATTTATGCTTTTTATTAATAAAATCCTTATGTTCTGAGCAGTTATATTTTATTTCATTCTTCACATCTCTAATATTATTAATATTAGAAATATATCTAACCATTCTGTGTAATATTTAAGAACTTTTTAGCTGTAATATTTTTAATTCGGAGAAATTGCTTACATTTATCAAAAAATATTATTAAAAAAAACCATTCGAAATTCTATGCAAAGTTTTGCAAAGAACAGATTTAGTCACTCAAGGTGCACTTTTTTTTATAATTATTATTAAATTTCTCAATTAAATATAAGAATTAAAGTAAACGAAGAAACATAAATTGACAATAGTAAACTTTTCCGATATTAAAATTTAAATAACCGATAAATTATTAAATTGAATATTACATCAGCTTTATATTATTAAAATTAGAGCAAATGATAAATTATTAAATTGAGTAAATTTTAGCTAAATGTAATTAAAATTAAAACAAACGATAAATTATTAAATTGAATATTACATCAGCTACATGTAATTAAAGTTAAAGCAAACTATAAAAAAACTGAAAAGTGATCCGGTAAGCCAAAATTGATCCAACTAAAACAATAGCCCCTTGGGTGGCTAATTAACCCTATTAAAATAATCATCCGTAAAAAAAATTTAAAGTACAAAACTCTACTCTATTATCTTCTTTTTATTATAATATTTGTTTCCATACTAATTTACTTATCTAATTATTATCTAATTTATTTTATCTTTAAACTAAATATAAAGTAATTAATATTTTTAACAATATAATTATTTTCGAAATCATTATTTAATTCACTAATCTATTTTATAAATTCAATTTTGGTTAGGCTTTTTTTTTTTACATTTAAATTTTTTTATTTATATTTATAAACTTTTTTATTTTTATTTAAATTTTTGTAAAAAAGTTTTTCAATATCTTTCTGTTTTATAACTTGTAAAATATTTCAATTGAAGTAAAGGAAAGATAGAACTTTCATTATTAATTCACAGACAATATTATAAATATTGTTGTTGCCTTAATATCTCACATACCAACCATAGCAAGACGGCCGTTAACGAAAGTTACACTCACATCAGAGAAAAACACTTGAATTAAAAAAAACCGTTACTGAATTCCATTCCCACAATTCTACTCATAAAAAAAAAACCCCCCCCCCCTCCTCCCCCTACGTAGTTTGCTGAAAGGAAAACATGAGCAACTCGTCGCAGGTGGTTTCGTCAGGTAAATAGAAAACCGGGATTCAAGGTCAGCCAGGACCCACGGGTTGACCCCGGCCACTCACCCTCTTGTGCCACTGACCTCGATCCAGTCGAGACGGATAAGCATCGCCCCTGGTCGGGCCGGACGACCGGACGGATGGGAAAAAGAATCTCCGCGCATCGCCACTTTCTTATGAATTCCTTTCTTTGAGATAATCAGTATCGGAGATAAATATTAGAAGGTGCGCACAATTGTAGAGCAGCCCTTGGACAATTCTATTGTGGAACTGAATTCGATTGTTTTAATAAAGTAATTTTTATTGATGTCATTATCCAATTTCATTTGAATCCATCCAGTTGTTTCGATTATTCAGATTCCTATGTATTTATAAGAATGTGATATATATATATATATATATATATATATATGAATGTGTATGTATATGTATACATATATATGAATGTATATATCTATATATATATATAGAGAGAGAGAGAGAGAGAAAGAGAGAGAGACGAAATATCGTTATTTTGTGACCTTGATGATAATTTTCGTTGCCAATGTAGGGATGTTTTTCTGCACACATAAAAAGGAATTCATTTCGGATTTTGAATAATTCACATTCGAGATCTATCAATTATTTAAATTTCTTCCTCAATAACAAAAAAAGTACTTTTATATAAGAGAGATCAACTTGAGGGGAACCCGAAAAATTTAGTGATACTATAAGCTAAATTATACTTTGAAAATTATTTTCGCAGCTCAAGGAAGTTTTTTTATTATAGAAAAGTAATACTGTCATTTATTCATATTTCAGTTTGTGAGTGGTAATTTCTTTTATTTATCCTTCTTTTTTAATTGATTTCTTTTATCATAGCTTAAATGTATATATATTTATTTTATATAATAAAAAATAAAAAAATATATATAACTATAATAAAGTTTTTCAATATTTCATAATTAACATCTTTGTTATAAAAAATATGTCTCAAATGACGTTTAAATATTGCTAAGCATTTGAAACTGTCTTAAAAATTCACACAATGAAGGTAAAAAGTTGCTTTAAAGTCTCAATAATTTTTGAATAATTTAGTCTTATATAAATCAATATTGATCGAAAAATATTTAACATTTCTCTCTAAAACTTGAAATTAAAACATATTCACTGGCTTTTTATTCTATTTTATTTTTTATAGTTTTAAGGTCATTGGCAAAAAAAAATAGGTCAAAACTCTCTACAAAACTTAGTTTCCAGATTTATTATTAGTTATCGAATAGAATAAAAAAAAAAGTCAACTTTTTAATTTGTAATTTTTATGAACATTGTTATGACTGTTATAATTTAAATGAAGAAAGAGGTTTAATTTTTTACAGAGGTTAAATGTATTCGAAACAGTGTATTCAAAAATATTTTTTTAAATCATCTTAAAATTTTAAAATATTTTACGCTTTAATACAAGCATATTAGTAACGCTTTTATGCGTTCATTTTCAGTAATGTTGTAATTAAACTAATAAGTAAGTAAGAGGGAAACTAATAAATATTTTTAAAGGTTCATTTTATTTTAAATTAAATTAACTCATTTCGTAAATATAATTTTATCCCTTTCCATCGATTATTTTCCTTTCAACGAAACCCAGTTTATTTCTAAAACTTTACTTATGTTAATTTGAAAAGAAATGAGGTGAAGCGAATTTTCTAATTAAGTATATAATGACACCCTTAGATACAGTCGAAACGAGAGATAGACGCTTTGAATTGCACTACTTCCTAAAGAGGAACATTGCCATTTACAAGAGTGACTGTTTCGTGAAATTAACTTGGAGTAAAATTAAAGATAATATCAACTTCACTAATTATTTAGTTGCAACTTTCATATTTTCATTTTCAGTTAAGTTGTTAAATTATATTGTTTTTTTTTTTTCAAGTTAAGACTGCATTTGTTGGTACTTCCCTATTACAGTAGCGCCTGCTAAATTACGATTACGCGTATGTCGTCGTCAAATCGTCGCTATGTCGAAATTCAAATATAGAAATAAAAATCACATACTAATAAATAATACAAAACTGATATGTTTCGCAAGAATATTTTAAATAATCTTTTTGACATCATACTCTATATTTAGGCTATATTTCCGAAATTGATTTTAATATTTTCTCAACATATTTTTTTCACATAAATTCCGTAAGATACGGTTCGAGATGATGCCGAGCTGTGCATCATTGTTTCTTATTACGCCACTTTGTAGCACTTCACATTCTTCGATATTTTGCGTATGAACATCCGTTGTTGAATCCACAAAATTGTATTTGTGGCTCACAGTAAAATAATTGAAACCTGTATCTTCAAATTCTTCAGTTTTGTACCCTTCTAACTGCCTGAATATATTTTTGATTCTTCTTGTACATGTTTAAGAATTTTTTTCGGGAGTGAATTAGTACCCCTATTCAAGATTTAAATGAAAACGCATTCAGCCACTGAAAATCTACAGTTGTGGGAATACTCTACCGCTATTGTATTTACCTCGGATGAATAAATTTTTAACAATCTCAACACTCTTATTGGAGACACCTATTCTCCAATTAAATTTTCTCATTAAATGTAAAGAACACGTTTTTCTCAAGTAATTATTCCAATCAAATGTTGTACTTTTCAAATGTATTCAGTTGTTTGTCACACTTTACACAGAAAGAAATTAACTTATACAAAAAATTTCTTGTATACTATCTCGAATTATCACAATTTATGAATTTTTACTAAGCAAGCAAACGGTTACTGATGATAAAAGCTGTTCCTGGAAAGTTGACGGTCTGTAATCACAGAGAGGTTTCAAAAAAATCTTAATCCACAAGCTAATACCTTTTAAATCTTTATTGCATGTTAAATGACGTCACACTATATACAAATTTACATAACACATATGGTGAAATTTCTCTTGTAAATTCGATTTATTTCGGATTTGTTGTTTTAAAGATTTAATGTAAGTAGTTTATTGCTATCACCTAAAGAAAACTATTTACATTTTTTTAAAATCAGGTTGCCTCGATCATTCGCTATACAAGCTGAAAAATCAAAATATTTAACTGCTACGTAAAAGACTCCACGCGCTTGCATGAAATGGGGTCTCCAATCACACTGGGAAAACTGAGCAAGACATAACACACTAGTTAATATGTGGACGTCAACTTCTCTTCCTAACAATACATAATTCTAATTGTAGTTACAACCATATTTCAACTAGGAGGTTCTTCTTATTTGCACAACTTTTAATATTGCACCTCAAAATGGTTTCATCATTGACAAAAAATTCATGAGGTGGCCATTTTTACATAATCGTTAGTCCGGTAAAATACCTTGCTCTTGGAAAAATGTTATTACATCAATTTCGTTGTTCGGTAAATTAAAAATTGTTCAAGACATATTTAAAAGAAATTAAGCGATTTAAAAAAATAATGCGAAATCGGAAATATTAACTAGCAAGCGACTTGTCAATAATAAAATAATCACCAACAGTTTCTTTAGGACGCAATGGTAGGAGCTTTCAACCAAGATACATTTTGGTCTCTTGACGATTCAACGTCAGGAGTCAATTGTAATTTAGCGGACGCCTCAGTAACAGGGAAGTACCTTTTTTTTTTTTTTTTTTTTTTCAAATCCGCAAATCTTGTGAATTGCTTAATAAAATAAAAAGAATTATTTTAGCACTAAGTTCATTTTTTGTGAAAGAGTTATTTATTAAAAATTACAAGTGTTATTCATTATAAGGCCACACTTCGGAGATTCCTTTAAGATATTTATGAAATTGTATACAATAAAATTAAAAACAATTTTGATATGTTTGATTAATTATTAACCCTCAAACGCACTGTTCATAATAATAAACTGTATAATTTTTTTACATTTACATTTCGAAAAAAAAATTATATTTGATGACTCAAAACCTGAAAGAAAACCACGAAAAGTCTGAATAAATACATTCTTACTGAAAAGACTGAATAAAAACAGTTTACGCTTTTGTTTGATACATATCGTCTAAAAGCTTTTTAGTAGAATTTTTTTCTTTTTATATGTACATTTACCATGAAAAATTACCCTGAAAAAAATTAGTTTTGTAAGATATTAATGATAAGATTTAAATTATATTTTTAAAACATTATTTATTATTTTACGTTATTTTAAACCATGCCTTTAATAATCTTTGATCCCTTATTTTGAATTAATTTGAAAAGGGTTTTCTAAAAGTGCAATGTTGTAAACAATGAATTCAAATTTCTAATTTTTTTCAATCATATAAAATTTCCTAACATTTTTTTTTAATTTAATGTAATTGAAGAAACATAAATAAAAGTAAACTTAGCAAAGCCATTGTTCCACTTTTTTTTATTTACGATCCTTGAAATTGAAGTTAAAATGTTTTTTCAATTGTCATATGTAAACAGCTAACTCTTTATGTGTTTCCATACAGTTGAAATCCGATGGTATAATTAAAGCTCGTTAACCATTGTGCCACTGAGGTGAATGCCTAATTTAACCACAAATGAGGTTCTGTGACCGTGGCTGATAGATGGAAGAGCTGATGAAATGGAACGCTAAAGATATTAGTTTACCTGACGTCGGAGATTCTAGCAGGCGTTGTTTCGGCTGTTATAGGAAATTTCGCAGTTGATTTCTATTGGAATTGATTTTAATTCTGATGTGTATTTGGCTTCCCTGGTCTCTTTAAATTATTTTTAACATGTTTTATTTAATGCGCTATAGTTTTAAAATAAACTGTGTTAACCTAGCTCAGTGGTTAACTATGTTTCTAAAACTTACCGTTAATCGGATAAACTCAATTTTAGTCATATAAACAATAAGTTTTCTCTAAAAAAATTCTTTATTATCTATGCATATATTCGAATCATTGTGAACTCAAATTTAGAAAAGCTGGACTAAAAAATATCTGACAATAAAAAACACGAATTTAAATTTTGTTCTTAAGTTTATTTAGTTTTATTTACTGTTAAACAATATTTAAAAAAAACATCATACTACATAATTTAATTCCACTGATTATGCAAATTAATTCTATTGATAATAGGAAATTTATGGATACGTGTCGAAAAACCATTTACATTGTATTTTATATTCAGTTACTCAATATACATTTTTCTTGTAAAGACAGTCCTAAATGAATAGTTTATCTCTTATTTTTGTCCCTTTTGAAATTTTGATGCACATAATTTAATATTAAGCATTTTTATAGAAAAAAAATAATAATAAAAGCGAGATAGCGAAGGGAGTGAGATAAGGTCCCTAAGTAAATTTCATTCAGTAGATTTGTTTGGGAACGTTTCTTGTCAAAAAAAAAATCTTGCGAAGCTTCTATTGATTGCGAAAATCAAAATGCAGTGAATTTTAATACAATGCAGGGAAACAGCCTGTTGTTCTGCAAATAAAATGCTCCAAGAAAATTCTTAAATTTTCATTTAACTGATTGTTTAACTTTTAATTTTAATCGGATTTGAAAACTGCTTGGCAACAAGATATCATATCCAAGAAATTGATTTTGCTTTTTATTTATCGCTATTTTCAACATAATGCGACAAAAAGAAAGAAAAAACTCATTTTCAGAGTTTTGAAAGAAAAGAAGTAAAATACTTTTTAATTAATAGAATAGAATGTCATATATTAATTGCCTTTTTAAAGCTCTAAATAAAAATTTTGAACCTGACGAACAGTTTGTAAGCGTTTGAAATTCTTACTCATTTTGATCACATATTGAAAGTGAAATTTATTCCTGACAGAATATCCGTTTAAATTACAAATATGTTAATCTTACATGATATAAATATGAAACAATTTTAAAATCTCTGGAACTCATTCTTATTAGAATTGTAAATAATTTCCATGGTTCCTAAAACAAATTATATTGTTTTCTTATTACTTGAAACTACATAAAACAAATAGAAAGAAACTACATAAAACAAATAGAACCGCCAATCGTTTCTCTATCTATTTCATATCAAATATAATGACCTTGTTTTACGGAATATTTATTTTTTACCAGATATTGTGACGTAACTTGATATTTGAAAATAATAATTACTGTCAAACATGCTTATAAAAACTCAAAATTAAATTTGACACTTAATAAATATTGACATTAATAAAGCTAAATAACAACGCCTCTATTTAAATTGTTTAATATTCATTTGGGTTAAGAAACTTCAAACAAGAATTTTTCCAAATAAAAACATTCGGTTACGTATTTCAGGTGTGAAGCTGTATCACAAGTGACACATATTTTTTTAAGACAAAGGTCAATAAAGGCGAATCCGAAGCTAATATGCAAAAATAAGTTTAGAAACTATAGCTCAATCGAGGGTGGATCATGTAACAGTGACTTTATTGTTTGGAAATAAAAAAAAACTCATAAAGAAGCAAGATTATGAAAATACTACAGTTTTTCTGGCAGGAAAATGGAAAACAATGTTTTTTTTAACTTTATTTCCTTGGCAAAGATTTAATAAAATAATATATGTGTGCATGTGTTGTGTATGTGTGTTGATGTTCTAGTATCTAATTTATTATTACTTTTTATGCTAATAAAAACCGAAATTGTGTCAATGATCAAATTATTTAATCTAATATGGTGAACTTTAATCTATTGCTCTGATTTCTCAAACTTCCTCGTATTATAGATGATTTACCATAAGCTGTTTTAAAAAATACATTAAATTTGTTTTTGTTCGAATCGTTCTTCATAATATCGAGTTGTTTATATTTTTAAAAAATCAATCTAAATTAGAAACCAGTTTTTAAACACAATCATGAAAATCAATATATAATAATTTTTTTTCAAACAAGATGTAAATGAAAATTCTTTAGTGAAGATGATTTTTTTAAAAAAAAAAATGAAAACACAAAAAATCGTACAGTTATTAATAAAAATTCACATTTGTTTTTTATTAAGTGTAGTAGATAGTAGTTAAAATCTCGTTTCACTTCTTTTTTTACGATTTTTTCAAATTATTTTTGAAGTCACTTAATAGCAAATTCTTTTCATTTTAATTGAGATCCTCAGTATGAAAATAAATGAAAATTTACAAATATTTAGTTTCAATGAAAAAATTTCATACCCTCTTCTGGCTAATATTGCATTACAAATTTAGCTTTATATTAATAAGGCCCATGTACATTTATCACATATTGGTTTAATAACTTAACAATAAAATAATGCAAAAATAGAACTCATTTTTTAAAATCTACATCAATTGCCTACATTTACTTTCAAAAATAAAACTTTAAAAAATGCTTTATAACTTAAATTGTGCCATTTAATTTCTCTTTACGTACAATCATATTAAAAGTTAGCATACAATAGTGTATTGTAATTCAAATGGATCCACGTGCTAAAATTTTAGTTTTTTTTTCCCCGTTACTTTAAAATAAATGTAGTCCTCCTCCAAAATTCAATCGATAACTTGATTGAAGTAATATTTCTTTGCAACAGTAAGATTTTGAAATTTGATCTGCATTTTAAAATTTTCTTGTATTGATTGAATTATTTTTATATTAATGTTGATTTTTTTATTACTCCTAATTTAATTTAAATATTTTATTTTTAATTTCTGTTGCATTTAATGCGTGATTTACGAATTTAAATTGGTTGTTCAGTGTTCGTAAAATGGAGTTAGATATGCAATTCAATTTTGAATAACTGAATTACTGATTTAAGATTTCATTTCAACTCTTTTTTGACAATCTAGGACTGACACCTCCTAAAAGTTTGAGGCACACACACATTTATATGTATATATATATATATATATATATATATATATATATATATATATATATATATATTATGTGTGTGTGTGCGTGCGTGTGCGTGCGTGTGTGTGTGTGTGCTTGTGTCTTTTAAGAAGTCTTGTCTCTTTTCCAAACCATCTAGGATCTGATACCCCTTATAAGAATTGGAAATATTTCCTATATCATCTGTTTTTAAGGAAACAAAAATAAAAAGATAAGAATAGTAATTGAGTTAAAGCTGTACGTCTATATTTAACCACGCTATGAATTAGTACATAGATGTATTCCATAAATTTATTTATTTCACGTAAAAGTTCTTGTTGGCTTTAGTTAACATCGCTCTAGAAACCACACGAGAAATATTCGAGACGGTCCTTGAAATTTGTTAAATGAAACATAATCAGTTGTATAGAAAAGAACATTTATTTTCTCGTCTTATCCTAGGCACACTAATTGTCAAACTTATTGGTCGCCGCCCTCTTCTTGACTAGTAATAAAAATAGAATGTAAATTATTCACATAGTTTTGTTCTTATGTATTATCCCTTATTTTTTTTTATCTGATCCGCTCATGAATACATGGAAAAGACTTCGAATATATATTTTTTTTGTTGTTTTGTTGTCCAATACAAAAAATACGGTAAGCACGGTTCTTACAATGAAACAATTTTTTTTATTAAAAAAAAGCTAATTTATTTTACATATAGAGAAATAAATAAAACAAAGAAATAACAGTTAGGCGGTGAATACTACACGTAACAAAGCCGGATATAGAATTAGTAAATTTTAGCAGGATATTACTTCAAAAATTAGCAATGAGTACAGAAAAACATTCATTTCTTTCACAGAGCAACTGCTAATTTTTTTTTTACAAAAGCAAGTTTCCTTATCACCAAATGTAAAAATTTTAGATTATCCCTTCTTTTTTAGCCTCACTTTCTGGTACAATTTACTTCTGGAATCGTTTGTTAAAGCGAATTTCAGTTCGCTGAGATTTCAAATTTCGGTAGTGTCGCCATCTAGTAAGAACTACATTGAAATAGGAATCAGTTTTCACACACACAATATTTCTCAAATAACTCTCTTAGAAGAGACATATTAGATTTACTGTTTCAAAAAAGTAGTTGAAAATAAATTTCAATATCAGATATTAGTTACAGAATATTCAGTTTATATCATTTTATTAACATTCTTTTTTTAAAAATTATTTTAAAATTTTTCTTAGGACATGAAGACCATCAAAAATAAATATTCCTTTTATCAAAGTAAATTTCATTTTCAGAATGAAAAATTATTTATCATTGAAAAATATTGAAAGAAGGTGATTTAATACTTTTTTTTTTTTTTTTTTTTACTAAATTATAATTTTTTAAACACACAACCCGACAAAATAACAAGAAAAGTGGAAACATAAAAGCTCTGGAATTTAGATAATAAGGATAAATACAAATTACAGTGAAATTTAAAATTTCTTCTGAATATTCTCAGACTATCACTTGCTGAAATTTTTTTATTGTATTGTAATATAAAAATTTAAGAAAAACCTATCTAAAAAATATTGTTAGAAGTGCAATAATATGCTCAATGCAGAAATATATCATTTAATTTAATTAAGTTGCGGACATTAGTTACATTCCCTCTTCATAACGCACATTGTAAAAATTCTTCTAAAATATGTACCGCATTAAATTATTTAAATAGTTTGAATAGTGGAAGCGACATACATGGTCACAAGTACGCAAGTGTCAAAAGAATCCTGGAAAAGTCAAAATTGGAAGGGTACTGAGAGGATATATATTTATTAGCTAAAATCAGAGAAAAAAATAGTAAAAAGTACAGTGAAAAAATATAACCAATAAAGGAAATGTCATCTCAGAAACACGTACTTTTACCACTGACATAATTATATTATAAATACATTGAGTTATTTATTTATTATCGTAATGGAAGAATATTGCTTTTTTAAAGTATCTTATGGTTTGATAAATTCAAAAATGAAGAAAAATACTGAAAAAAATATTTTTAAAAATTTGAATTTGGTTTTGTTAATTTCATTTTAACATGTGCTAACATTTTTTTTTTTTTTATTTTCACAAACAAAACATTATAAAGTACAAAATCGGTGCCAAGTTAACATAAAAAGGAATAAAAAACAGACGATTCTGCCGTAAAAATAAATTATTAAATTAAATATAACAATAAGAGCAAAGGATAAATTATTAATGTAGACAATACTATTCTGTTAGGATGTTAAAATAAAAGCAGACGATAAAATATTAAATTAAAAATTTCTTAGCAATGTATATACCATAAGTAAACTAAACATAATTATTTTAATAATTATTCTTTTGAACCTAAAGCCATGTATCCTTTAATTTATGCCCAAGCATTTATGTTGACGCTATTTTCTCAAAACATCGTGTTATTACATATTAAACAATTACTTTTTATTGTGAATAATTCTAGGTAAAAAAAAAAGAAGAAGACTATCTTTGGTTGTCTTAAAAAAAAGATACTCAAACATGGAACCCTTTTCGGAAAGGAAAAAATCTCAAATATCACTATTACATTTTAATTTCACTGGCATTTAGTATTACGTTTTACTTTTCTGTTAATTTCTATTTAAATCAAAAGGCATTGTTTCCTATATAAAACAAGATCTACGTTTTGCCGCAAGGTCAATTTTTTTTACTTGTTCATGTAAAAGTTAAAAATTGTATTAATGAAAGAATGTCTATAAGAATGAAGAAAGCCTTTAGAACGTATATTATAATGTATGGATGTCTTAGCTACAACTACACAAATTAGCATTATAATATAAGACCTCCTATTTGAGTTTTGATTTGCAACGTAGGCAAAGGAAGCTTTAACTATGCTATCTTTACCATTTCATTTTGCATTTATACTAATTAATTTTTTTAGAATTCAATTGGTGTATTCTCTTTATTTGTATCGACAGCAATTAAAAAAAAAAGGGAATGAAAATAGGGTAAAATTACTCAAACTTTTAACACAATTGTGAGACCACCATTTTTGTCCAGAGATCCTCAAATAAACGATTTTATACTATGTGTTATATATTTTTTATTCATTTAATTGATTATTCTTTACATTATAAGTCCAATACCTCTGCATAACATTAAATACGAGTAAGTTCCGAGTTAGATATTTTCGTTGAAGTCCAGAACTTTTTTTGTTACTCTGTAAATTTAATATTAAGTTTAATTAAATTATTTTTATTTAACTTCCAACATTTTTCCTATTTTATTAATATAACAATTTTATAAAATCACATTTTAGTGGCGTAATTTTTTTATTAAAACATTCAACTCTCCCTCAACGCCGAATATTTAAATAGTCAACGAATTAAATGGCAATTTAAAATATTACATAGTTATTGCATTATTAATAGCTTAAATTTACATTACAAGTATTATCATTCATTTTACTTACATTTAAAGGATCATCACACAACATTGAATTCCTAAATAATATTCGACATTTATTTACTTATATAAGTAATCTTAAAAATTGTAACAATTTTCATGTTATACTCGTGTTCCACGTTAACAAAATACTATTGGCAGTTAGCTATTTTGAAGGACATTTTATTTCAATATATAATAATAAATAATAAAGAGACACACATTATATAGTTATTTCAATTATTGGTATAACTTTATCTCTTAAATTTAATTAAATTTTGTATGACATTATTTTATAAATTTAATCGCTAATATTAATTAATAATATGAAATATGAATTCATTATATGTATTATTACCATTATTTCATGGATCCATTTAAGAATGAAAAGATAGAAAAAATAATATATTACAACATATGGATAAAAAAAATGAGAAATATTTATGTATAATTCTTTTGTTCTAATAAATAATTCGAACACAGTTAAAGAATAAATAACTCGTCTACAGTTTCCAATCATTTTACTGAAAAAAGTATCTGTAATCTACAAAAAAAAAAATATCTCTCCGTGTTTATATATATATAATTAATAACAATAATATTTTTATTCGAGTATAAATAATTATAAGTTTCAAACAGTCACTTTAAGCCGCACTATTTGCTGAATATGGGAGGATTTAAAATCACTGCCAATATTTCTGTATTTCTAAGTTTTTTTCGTAAAAAATTAAGGACCAAATATACCAACGAGAATTTCACATGACCTATTTGGTATCAACCCTAAATTTCAAAGGTCAGTCCCTCATAGTGATCTTTCGTATCTGTCCACAGCTACAGGTGCAGACATTTTCCACCTAATGAATCACCCAAGTTTCGCTTCCAATTCTCGTCACAACTCCGCGATGAAACTATCAATAACACCTACAGGGAAAAGGAAGGAAATAAAGAAAGTCCCCACACACTTCCCTGAAAACACCTCTGAAGACGAGCAAGGGACCCCCTTTCTTCTTTTTTTCACTTCCTTCACGTAACATCCGGGTCACTCTGCCCATCGCTCAACAAGAAGGTTGAGGAAAAAGTCCAAATTTTTCCTCAAACCAACGCTGACGGATCTTGACGTACCGCTAAAAAGGTGGAAATAGGATGCTACGGGAATAAAAAAAACACAAATTAAAAATGACTTTCGGTGTAAGTAGTGGTCTAAATATTTGAGATAGGGCTCACATATCAAGAGAGCGTGTTTATGGAAGTTTTAATTCGGTGAAAGCTTCTAAAGGTTAGCGACCTTCAGGAATCGAGGTTGATTCTACTTACTACTTTGTCACAGAGTGAAAGATTATGGGTGTTTTGTGTGCTTAACCTGTAATTACCACTAGGGGGTTTTCTGGTGTAATAGTAAGGGGTGGTCTGATTAGTATGCTGAGAGTTTTCCCTCGATGAAGTAAGTTTGGGTATATGATTTGTGTGGAAGATGTAATCGACTTAATAGAGGCAATAGGGAAGAAGTGAAATTTAAGTTCCGGGTTATCATTTTTAATTATAAAACGCATGTAAAGTCGTAAATCAGTGTGAGTCTTAATTGTAGGTTAATGCAATTATATAATTTTAACAATGGATTCAATTTAAGGGGAAGTTTTCTGGGTTAAAATAAGCGGGTATTTTTCGGTTTTAAAAATCGATTGAGAAGAATGATTTATAAATTATTAATAATTAATATCTGTGAGACTTATGCCTTAAACAAGTTTATGTATATAATCATTACACAAAAAACATTTATAGAATAATCAATATACTTGTTCAATGTCTTTCACGTAAAATGTCCAATTATACGACTCGGGTAAGTAAATGACTGGTTCGTTGGTGTAACGAACACTTTATTATTTTAAGGGGAGGGGGAACCAATGAGCTAAAACGTAACTGAATATTTCTTAACATTAACATATAAATGAAAGGAACAAAAGATGTATTAAAAATTAGGTCATTCTGTGAAAGAGAATTTTTAAATATCAATGATAAAGTGGTTAAAAATGGAATGAAAAAAAAATCCATATTTAAGGTACTTTTACTTTGTGCTTCTTAATTGGAATCCTTTCTTGCTTATTTCTTAATGAAATGATAAATACATAGGAATAAAAACATAGTATTTCATCATTAAAATTGTGAATTTTATGGAATGAATAATTATGAACAATACAAGTACACATATAAAAAAAAATTTGTCGCTTAGAAAATTTCAGGTTCTTTGAGTACGAAGTCGCGCATACGAAAGAATCAGAAGGGCAAATTTTTCATTTCCGTATTACCCCATGCACCCATCATAAAAGAGAACACGGGTTTTTAGCGCCGTTTTAAAAACCAGAGTGCCAATTGGAATAAAAAATAAAGCATTTATTCCACCGATCCTGTCAAAATTGGTTAAGTATTTATAACGAAAATGACTATGTGCATATTTCTTTATTAAAGTTGAATCAAATGTACCGATGAACATATTTAAAAATAAACATAAAATAATCTATTACAAAAAATATAAATAAATAAATAAAAGCCGAATTTTATGCATTATAATTTAATTATTAAAAAATCGTTATCAGTTTCAAATAATTGGAATGTACCTTAAAACTAAATGAATAACTGATTAATTTCATTAGTACACAGAGAAATAACAAAGATGAATATTCAGAGGGTTCAAATGTCTGCCACCAAAGTTTCCAGAAAATTCTTTCATCAATTTATTTTTAAAAAAGAGGCAGAGTGATTAAATTGGAAACTCTACATGAAAATAGTAATATATTTTAAAAAATCTGTTGGCTTTTTTTAATAAAAAAAATAGGTGTGCCATGTGAGTTGCATTAGCTGTAAAAGGTATAAATAAATCATAGTACAGAAAAACGAGAGCATTATAGAATGGCCCTCGTAATTTTCAGTTATGGTCTAGTAAAAAGGACGACTCCTGAGCTGGCATTTTATTCACTGTAGCTTCATATCACGTGGGGACTTTGAAGTTTAGTTCCATTTGAAGTGAAGCACCCACCCCTCATAATTCCGCATAATGGATATTTGATTATAATTCAGACTCTAACCGATTGCTAGAATTGAACATCGCAAATCACAAAATTCGGCAACAATACCACTCAGTCTGCTCTTGGACAAATTTGTTTTGTAAAATTATTTTATCTCTTTCTTATTTTCATAAAATATTTCAGAACTCGTAAGAAATTAATGACTGTTCATTTTTACATGGATGATCTATTACACACACATATATAAACAAATAATTATAATTTAATGCAATTTCTATTATACGTATTTATTGTGTTGACTGAAAGAATTTTCATCAAAAAAATCTATGCGATTTCATGAAAAATCGATTAATATATTAAATAATAAATAATAGAAGTATATTGATTAATTGCGTAAGAAATGAAATAAATAATTAAATCAATAATTAATTCTCATTTATTTTTATTAAATATTTAATTATGGAGTACTATAAAACTTATTGCAAAAATAAATTAAAATAATTAAATAATTTAAGGTGCATAATTAGCATTTGTATAAAAAGATAATTATTACATAAATTTTTATTATAAATTTAATTTGGCCAACTCAAAGAAATATTTTATTTAGGTCTTCCTTTTCTAGTAAAAACTACACGAATAAGTTCCAAAATTACTTTTTTGAAAAATACTACTAATTACTTCTTTACCCTCATAATTTTTCTGCATTTTTCTTTCTTTTTAATATTCAAGTCCATGTTAATAATTGCATTTTATTTTTAAACACTAAATTCCGATTGGCGATATTTGAGTATGCATATATATATATATATATATATATATATATATATATATATATATATTTGCGCTCAAAAGAGGTGCTTTAAAATATTTATCATGATTAATATTTTTTCTTCAGTTGTAATAGTTACAGCATCGATCAAACCATCATGTCATCAGATCAAAATAAACTTAACTCTTCTTGGTCACAACGTATTTTCTAATTTCAAAATACTAATCGCGGATATAAATTAGAAAATAAACCGGATAACGGCCGCAGGAAGGTCCTTGAACCAGTGTAAGAATTCTCGAGGGAAATTCAAAACAATACGGAATAAGAATAACGGAATTTCCGATGAATGAGAGGAAAACTCTTATTCCCTAGCGTCACCAGATCCGTGTTTATTCTTTTTTTAATTGAAGGTGTAACGGTATAATCCCAGAGGAAAAGGAAATGTTTGTTATGTCACCTTTTGTCAAATTATTTTCCTTTTTCTTAATCGCTTAGAACTCCAACGCTAATAATTTGTGTGTCAGTGCCCTGTCCTACTGCGTTTCACAAACGCCTCGAGTTTCGCCCGTTTGTTAAAAAAAAAAATATTCCTCGTAAAAAGAACAGTTTTATTTTCGACATGTAGAGGGCGCCGCGTTCGAAACATTTTTTTTCAGTAAATGGTTTCAACAAGTGGATTTGTAAATAATCAGCCTTGCTATCAATTACGTCTGTATAATTTGAAGCAAATTTAAATATTGATTTAAATCATGTTTTCTTTTTAATTATTTGATGAAACATAGTATCATTCGAATTGCAAATATTCTTTTCACAAAAACACCAGCATCTTTCATCGAAGATAATTCCTCTCTAATTATCTCGTTATTTATTTGCTTACGGCTCAAATAACTGGATTCGGAGAATGTGTGAAATTAATTTTTTTAGGACAAAGACATTATCAAGTTGAAAATTGGGTCTTCAGAAAATAAATTTAATGGGTAAAATGAAATGAATGCCTTTAGTTTTAATTTTATTTCTTAAAATAATAATTTTTAAGTGATATTTGGATCTACGAGTAAGTGACCTTGATGCTGATCTCTCAGTTCTAATAGTTAACTATTATAGCATCATTTTTTTAACAGTTGTTAAATAATCTTCTTTTTCACGATAAATTCGTTGAAATAATATTCTTTTAAATTAAAGTATTCTTGGCTGACCCTCTAAAGTCCGTCCGAAGACTTCCTCTCGCATCACTTTACTTTTAAATTTAGTAATAGGATATTTTATAATAAAATATATTATTTTAAAATCAATTTTTATTTTTTAACTATATATTAATGTTTACCAGCTTCTACAGCTTTAGTTTTTTGTAATGAATTCGCGCTTTAAATAAATATTGAAAAGCAGTTAAATTTTCCACAGCTATTCCAAACTTCGACCTATTTAATTGAAATATATATTCCAAATGAATAGCAGAATTTTAATAATAAAATTTTCATTTTCACAATAATTTCAAAAAGGATTTTTTTTTAAAGTTCTCCCCCCCTCTTCCTTTCAAGTTTCTTTTTTTTTAACTCTACGAATAATTAGCTGTGCAAAGCTTTCTATGTACTAGGATAAACAATTTTACATTTGTTAATGTCGATAAGAAACAGAATAATATTATTGCATTGCATTTCTTGCTCGTTTATTCTATCAAAAACAAAAATATGCAAAATAATTCTTTTTAAATATCTGGGTTTATGCTTTTACCGACTCGTTAAGAAAAAAATTACGAATGATGTAAAGAAATATTGTGACGTATAGTAAATAAAAAAAAATGGACAAAAGTTTTTAAAAAATATGATTTCTAATAATAGGACGCATTTAGATAACTTTTGCAGGGTCACATGACGAGATAAGACGCTTATTAACTTCAACTGCGCAGGTTTTTTAAAATATGCACAAACTTTTTTTTGACAAAGAAAAAATTAAAAACAAATTTAAACGGGATCCACATCTGCTATAATTCAGGTCGTTCGCGTACATGCGCAATAAAGCAGTTTTTACTCCATCGAAATCAAAGAAGCGCGTGAGGTTGGTGACCTGGGTACAAACTGATTTGCAAAATAGTGGGCGTAGATGTAGTTACCGCATGTGTCTTCATGTTTATTTTTTTGTTCTTTAATTTGTAGAATGAGTTCCGTTTTGTTCCAGAGGTATCCTCGGTTACATTCTTTCCTTTGAGCGTCACCGACGCAATTCGGATTCACTTCGCTCGAAAAGAAAAACCCTGACAGAATATATGTGTGCCAGGATTTCACTCGTTCACGTAGGCAGATTTGCTCCAAATAAAATAATTTTTGTGTCGGAGGATCAGATCTGGGATACTTCCCAGTTCGTGTTGTCGGCTCTTCTGTGAACAACTTTTCCCCCAGAAACATTATTACTTTTTATAACTGAAATGTTGCGGTTGCAAATTTATTCAAACAATTGCTTTTCATTTGTGATTTGAGCACGTGGGCATTTTCGTTTTTAGTAATGTGGTTTCAAAACGAAATGAATTAATAGTATTGAAATGTAAATCGTCAGAGGGAGAGAGATTGATGTATTGAATAAGCACATCATTAATATTAACCTTATTTGTAATTTAAGCACACACATTTTTAATCACCCCTCCATCCGGGGCTCAAATGTTCCCACTCCTCCTCTCCCCCATTTAGTGGGATGTTACATCGTATCGATAAGAGATTCAGGATCTCCTGCTAATCTTATGATGATGAGTTGTTTACCTTCTATTTTGGATTGTTATCACTGATAAGAGTGAACCACTAGTAAGGTTTCACACCTCTTTCTTATCTTTGTTTTTGAGACATGTTGACTTCCTCCTAGAATGTTATCTACATACCGATGAGATAATTACTTTCAAACAAATTCTTAATAAAAATGAATCGCATGGGATTAGTACAATTTGCATAAATTAATTGGAAGTAAATTATAATTGTAAGTTATTACTCTTCCTTGCAAAACTACTGATTTTGATATTAATTAGTAGAATAGTGTTATTTTTCTGCAGCGTAAATGCATTACATTTTTTTATACTTTATTATGTTCTTACTTAAATGAATTAATTGAATTAATATAATATGAATGAACTAGTCGTCAAGAAATTTTAGTTATAAGTTCTTATACAAGGAAAGTTACTGATTTTGATATTATTTAGTTGAAGTTTAAAAAAAAAAAAATTCTGACATTATAATTATGATGAATATTTCAAAACTACATTTTTTTTTTAATTTTTTTTTATTTTAATTAATTAACTGAATTAATGTAATTTTAATTACTTAATATTAAAAGCATTCAATTAATTCAACGAAAAAAGAATAAATCACCACACCAGATATTTAATTTAATTTTTTTCTCTGCAGGAACTATTCAACTGAGTAATATCCAACTTTACATTGAAGAATAAAACTTACTAGTAAAATTTTCTTCCAATTTATTACATTCATCTCATCCAATCACATTTTATTAAGAGTGTGCTTGAACACAATTAGCTTATCGGAACGTAGATAACATTCTAGGAGGAAATCAACATGTCTCAAAATCCAAAGATAAAATACGGATGCCAGATCTTTCTGATTGGTTGGTTGGTTATATTAACGTCGCACTAAAAGCAACACGAGAGCTATTGGCCACAGACCTCGGAGAGGACACCCCTTTCCTAACTTCCACACCACTCCAACGGGAGAACTTTGAGTCACGACCGATGGACAGATCTAGCGTGCATCAGCCCCTGGTACACTGCGAGTCTTTAGTGACATCAAGGCTGAAACCTACGACTTGACGAAAATCTTTTTGAGGGCTCAGTCTTAAAGTTGCGCAGATAACAATCCAATAGTAGAAAAGCAACTTCACATAGTAAGATAATCAAGAAATCTTGGTCCCTTATTGATTTGACGTCACTTCCACCAAAACGGAGGAGGGGGGGGGGGTCCGTACCGCGGATCGGGGGGCTTACTATTCACACCCTTATGCGCAAACTGGAAAGGGATTGAAGGATAAAATTCCGAGAGTTATTAGAGCTAAACATTTTTGATTTAATAGTGATAGTGATTATCTAAATAATTTGCGCGAAGTAAATACTTTCTGATTTCATTGAAAACTTTTTTACTCAGCATTTCGAGATGGACTAGACATCAAAGTAATGGAACAAAATATTTTATATTATTTAATTCGGATGTACTTAAATCTTTCACAATTTTTTTTTTCTTTTTGTTTTGTTTTGTTCTAGGCTTCATGTTTTCTTGAATTATTCATTTGATTAAATTTTCTTAAAATTCCATTTATTTTTAGTTGTATATGTGTTTCCATAATAATAAGTTTTAAGAAATGCTATATTACCAAGATTTGAATTGTGTGGAACTAAAGTTTCTAAAAATGATCTCAGAACAACTCGGTACATAAGCACATTTTTTTGAAAAAATTAAAATATATAGCTCAACATTAAGTTATACACTCAAGCAAGTGTTAATGTAAACATTTTTGAAAAAAAAATGAGATGCAGGTAATTTTGGTGTTTATGAATGGAAAGTAAATATATTGTGAAAGAACTTCCTAAATGCAGTCAAGTAAAGTTTCGAAGAACTAAAAACGTCCTGACAAGAAACAAAAAATGAAGAACAGAGTAATCAATAAGTATATAATATCCTCAATTACTACTGTGATTACTTTTAACATTATTATTTTTAAGCGATATTTTATAAAGATATGCTTAACTTAGCGACTCCATGGTATCACATGCGTACCTAGATATCATAGAGTTGAAGGCGGGACTGTTAGACATTACTAACCGGTACATAAATCGTAGATATTAAAATGAAGAAGTGTATGCTTATATTAGACCCTTTATACTTTTTCCAAGAGATTTTTTTCCCGATTTTTTTTATATTGAGCACTTTTTAGTTAATTTAGGATTTTAACGAATTTGTTTTAATAGTTTCAGTAATTTCCCAGGTTTTTTGAAAACATATTTTTTTGCCTCAGTAATTTTTAGTTTATCCTTTTTCAACCCCTGTTCATTTTCGTATTACAATCACATTACTGAGCTTTTTTTTTTTAGACAGCTATTGAAAATTATTACTAAAAGTCAACTTTAAATAATGTGAAATCCACGTAAGACTTCTTACTCGTCTTTATGTAAAATTTATAGTAAAATAACATTAAAAGAAATGTTTAATATATTAGCAATCAACGCAATAAAAGTATTGAAAAGATAAATACATTTTGTTTTGGTTATAAATGGATCCACTTTTAGCATAATGTAGAATTTGTATTTAATCTACACGTATATTTAGTACAGTAACAGATTATTTTTAAGCAGAAAATTTTTCATATATTGCGCATATACGCTGCAAGAAATGTTAATTATAATATATTATTCACAACAACGAAAAATTATTTGCTCTTCCTAGAACAAAAATGTTTAGTTAAATACGCACAGTGTAGTCTAAAATATCCACTGATTCTAGTTCTGAACTTTAAATAGTGTAATGTATTTTTAAAGAATGAGAACATCGTAAAATTTATTTCAGGAGAATAAAAAATAATGTGATGTTAATATCCATTTTTCAAGTAATGATAAGTTAAAACAAAAAAAAAAATGCTTTTCCTTATTACTTTATCATGACGATTTCAAATCATTGCAGATTTTTTTTTCTTTTCGAACTTCTGTCAAAATTCCTCGTGAACATGATCAACATTAGATTTTGCAAGTGGGTTAGTAGAGGAGCCTAGACACCTTGCCTGGAAAAAAGAATGAAAAACGAGGGCGATGGTCTTTATCATTAAGAAGGGGCCTTATACGGGGAGAAAGGCCCCTTCACTTTAAAAAGGGGCTGTTTACTAAGGAAAGACAAGCTGTTAATCAAGTTGTATTTCTGATGCAATACCTGAATATTTTCTATCTTTAATTTTCTTAGGGTTTCTTTGCTTTGCTAGCCAAGCAAAAGCTAGGAACATGCGAGAAATAAGTAAATGAAATTATAAAACAGTGTAAGAAATCAAAAAGATTAAAAATTTTGTTTCTCTACTTTTCCGAGATTGCGCTTGAACTTTATTTTACTTTTACATATTTTTTCGCTTAACTTCCATAAATTAAAATGCATTCCAATAATAGTCCAATAGCGTCGAGTTGTATTTAATTTTTGGAAGATTATTGCAATTAAGAGTAGTTGAACCAATGAATTTTCTCCTGCATTTCTGGTACTTCTGAAGTATTTAAGATTTTTTTTTTAATTTGCTGATTAATATAAGCAAATCCAAAACTGTCAAACATTTTACTTTTATTTCACTTCTTATTATGAAAAAGGGACTTTTCTTTTTATTTCCCAAATATTAATTTACCTTTTGAACCTTTTTCCAAGAAAGATGAAGCGTGAATGCACTTCATTACTTCTTTTAGCTGTTTCCAAATTCAAGTTTGAAAAGAACAAAACAATAAGTGATTCTAGTATATATTTATTTACTTTATACTTTATTCAAAAGATGTTGGATCTGAATAACGCTATTCCTCTTCAAATTTACTTTTTTTATGTTCTGTTTTACATACCATTCTTACTTTTCTTTACTTAGCTTTAATTTTATTCTGTGCTTCATCTGACACCTTGTAACAAATACGTCGTTTGCTTCCATGGAAAATCATTGTACCTTCAAAGTTTTCAATAAAAGTTATCCGCATTCTTTGAAAATTCAATGGATGTATGCGGGAAATATGTAGTATATAAGGGAAATTATTTCTTGCATTTCCTTCTTTAAATAAAAAAAAAATATATCCTCTTGAATATTTCTTCAACGATTCCTGAGGTCACTATAATTACAGGCTTTTATTTTACTTTATTCAGATTATAAATTTTAAGTGAGCGATAATTTTACTAAAAATACATTTATTGTTGTCATAAAATACTTACTTTATTTATTTTACTTTTTTCGTGATTCTTTTCTCGAGCCAATTTTAACACCACCAGCACTAGTAACAGATTAATGTTAAAAATTTCGATTTTTATATGGAATCATATTTTTCATAAGCATCCAATAATTTTTTTTTTCTTCCTTTACATCACAGAAAAAATCCCGTAAATTCGCAAAAATAATACGAGCAAACAACTTCTGCGGACATAGAAAACGTGTTCCAAGGCGGTCCTAAATATAAATCTAATTCGAAATAATAAATAAATGACTGAAAGTCGTTTCTCTCTACATCAATGAATCGTAAACAGTATTTTTTCCACGTGTCAGAACAAAACAAGCGCGTATTTTACATTTGAAGAACTTTTCAGCTTTAATTTAAATGTTTAACTTCAACATTGTTATTATTTGTAAGTATGTTATAGTTCAACCAATCTCACAGATTTGCTTATTTCTTCGTTTTGTTTTTCAAGCAAAACTTCCTTAGTGTTTCCCATTTTCAAGAGACACTTCAAATCCCTTATTGAAGACGGTTCGTGTTGTATAATTCCATCGAACAAAAAAGTCCGCTTCTCTCCGTCTATTATTCGATCTACATAACAATAACAAAGATCGGAGTTCCAATCAAATGACATGAAGAAGTAAATAAGCGCTTTATCATTCCAAGAAGTATTGGCTGATGGATTTTAAACTGAAAAGGTCATGATCTCATCAACAGAATCGTCATCCCCACTCGGAAGACGTAACAAAGTAGGTGGAAGCAAAACCCCTAAGTGATTCCGAACGCAAAGGGTTGAAGGAGGAAGAAGCGGAACGTTGTTGCACCCTTGACCTTGCCCGGAATCTGTGTTGCGTCCCATTTCCAAACAGCACAGTTAGCAACCACGCGACGACGTCATCTGTGGACTACGCACAAATTTCGAGCAGGTTGGTGTTGCAACAACAGTGCTAACAATTGCGGATCAGTAAATTAGAGATGAAGAGATTGCTCTTTCCCACCTTCGTCCGATCGCGCTTCTCTCATACCTGTTACTTTCTTAAAAAGAGATCATCGCGCAATTGAATTTTGAACGGAGCACGCGATAAGTGAAATAATATAGCGAAACACGTAATTGACACGAAGTAGCAAACGAAACGAGAGAAATCTGAAAAATATAAAAATAGCTTCTATTATTGCGCTGACTTTGAATAATTTTTAATTTTTGTTTGATCTTCATGATAGATAATGCGAAAAAATAATATTTAACATGCATGTGTACTGCCCATAAAAATTGAGTTCGAAAAAATATTCATACCTTTTTCGGTAATAAACATTTTCACCGTTTTTTGTTTCGTATTCAAATTTCGTACAAGTTAAAAATTTGAAACAATGTGTTTCTGTAATACTTCTATTCGAATTTAAACTTGAAGTATTGGATATCTAGACTTAGGGAATTTAGTTATTAATTTGAGCTTTGTATACCAATTTTTTTCTGAAAAAATAATTTATTTTAAAAGCATATATAATAGATTGATGCAATTAAAAAAAATTTAATTATTTTATCAAAAGAATCAAAGCACGTGTTATTATTTTTTATACACTAAAATTATAATTTTAAGACATCGCGTCTTTCAAGCAGCAATTTACTAGCGAGGGGCATTTATTTTGATTAAAAAACATTTTTGAAAAAGCTCAATGTGTTAAATGAACTTCTGTTAAAAAGTACAAGGACTTTTAATATAAAAAAGACACCAAATGAATGAAAAATAATCCAGTTTGAATTTTTTTTCACAGTAATAAATAACGGCTTAGAGTATTATTTTTTTTTCTTTCTTTTTTTCTTTTCTTTTTTTTCCAATCCGTAAGTAATTTTCTTAAATCTAGTATTTTTAATCTCCCGTATCTCCTTAAGATAGAAATTTCATAACTATTTTACATATTAGAAAATTCTTGTTATAAAGCTTTAGATTAATATGAAAAATCTAACTGTTCCAGAAAAATTATTTATACTTCGTATTATTTCATAACAAACAATAAACAATTCATGAAGATTAGTTTTTCTGATCTGTACGTTTTTAGCATAAATTTAAACTATTGTTTAAAAGAAGGGTCTATTTTTTTTATATATTAATCGTCCGAAAACTAATGCCAATTTGAATGTCTTCTGTCCTTTGAGAGATTTAAAGGAAGTATATTTTTTGAAACATTATTTCAAAATGTGGTATGTTTTCAAAAATATGATAGCCTATTACAAATTGTTAAAGTATGTTCAATACCTTTCTTTTATCACATTCAAACTGCAAATTGTATTACTGCAGACTTCTAATTGTTTTTACAATGAAAATATTAATCCTCATTTTTGCTGTATAATTGAAGCTTAAATTTAGTAATTATTTTATAAATTTAGCTGTTTTAGATTTAAGATAATTTCAAATCGACATTCATATGCAAAATTATTCTTTTTTTTTTTTTGATGAAGCATTTTTTCCCGATAAATTAATCAACTCTATTAATATAAACATGACATAAAAAGAAAATATTGTAATTATAATCCTAAACATAATAATTTTAAGAATTATTTTAACCTTGGTTTATAAACTAGTCTTAAAAACAGTATTTTTCGTGTTGATGTATCATAAATACACATGATAAAATTGTCTTATTTAAAAAGACATATAACAAAAGTCAAACTTAGGAAAATACGCAATTATAAGAAATACTTTAAGCAAATATCTCTCATTAGAAGCAAACATCAATCAATTGAGATTAATTTCAAATTATCTTTCAAGTTTTTTCTATCTAGTTTTGAGTATTATTTTTGATTCAAGGAAGTGCTTTTAAATTGTTTTTCGTAATCATTATTATTTAATGAATTTCTCTTTTGTTATTCACAACACTCCTTCAAAATTCGTTTGAAAATTGAAATATTTTAAAATTATATTACTTATAGAAGAATTAAAAATTCAATCGTGATTTTGATTATTTTTTTTATTTTCTTAGAAATTTCACAAATGAAAAAGGATTTTGAGTGGTTTTTTTTCCAAAGAAAAATTACATCGCGATGTACAATTTCTTTCTGTATTAATGATTTAATTTAAAACGCCTCATTTCTTTTCATGTTTAAAGAAGAGTAGAAATGTTATGAAATTATTTTAACCCATAAAAGCTATTAAATATACATGAAAAAAATTTAAAATTACAGATACTATAACAGTCATGAAGTCTATTATTAAAAACTTTGGGATGATTTAAATATGAGTACATGTAACAGATTTATTCGTATTCAATTTCGTGAGAATCGTTTTAAAATTAGAGATTTACATTTTGAGTCTCTTAAAAGTTCTTTTTGAGCGCATAAGTTTATCTTGAGTTGTTAGCGAAATGTACGACTGAGAAGGAATCAGAGCCATTAAATAAAAGCAAAATGAAACTAGAATATAGAATTTTATTTCTTTGATAACATTTTCCCTTCATTTCGAGCATTCATATTACGAAATAAAAAAAAAAATCCCGAATTCGGTCAATAACCATTCGTTATCATATGTTCAGTTTTGAAATTTAATTATTTAAAAAAAATTTATATCATAATATTGAGAAAATTTGAAACAAGCTTTCTTAATGTAGGCTTGTTGTACTTTTCTGTCGCAAGATACAATTTTTTATTGACACAAGGAAAAGGTCTCAGGTAAAAAAGCAATTTTTAATAAGTTTCTGAGCAGTGATAGTGCAAATAAATCCTGCTTTAATACTATGAGAAATTCTTAATGTCTCACAAGTGTTTCTATTATTTTTTAAGAGAGTTTCTCATTTAAAGCTGAGACATTTTTTTTAATTGCTAAATTTACGTGGGAAAATTTGAGTAATACATAGGAGTATTGTAAAGTTTTAATTATTACTAAGAAATAACCGAGATATGTGGATAAAATTTATTCCGCACATTAATTGATCCTTATGTACATAATGCTGTAAATTATAATTATTAATATTAATTTGTTTCGTTTCGGGAAGCTATGGATTGAAGAACTCCAAAATATAGAGAGGATGATTCAATTTGCTGGGTTCTACAATGAAAGTCTTCGAAAAGTCAAGAAATTTAGGTCGAAATGTATATCTCTGGATGGTCACTATGTAGAGAAATTTTAAGAGTAATTAACAAAGAGTAAGTTTCTACCTGGATTATTTTTTAGAAATAATTAAAACTTTATGACACAATGGAATAATAATTAAAACTGTCTGATATTGCGGATTACTTCAATCTATGGCTTTCTGAAACCAAGCAAATCAGCTTTAATTGCTGTAATTTACAAAATTATGTTCAAAAGGATCTATTAATTTGCAGAATAAATTTTATATAGATATCTTACAGTATCCCTTCATGCATCAAATAATTTTAAGTTATGCAATGGAAATAGTAATTATTTCTTTAATAACTGTATTTGGAGAAAATAATTTCTGTACAAGTAAGTAATCTATCGCAATGTTCGTTAAAATAAATAATTATTGACTCTTAATAGTAATGTTGAATCATTAAGATATCTATTGAGGAATTTTTTTTTATTTTAACGCTTTTATCATTAATTTCTTAACAGTTCTTATGTTATAATATAATTACCTGAAATTCACTGAACAACGATTAGTTAAATTTGTTAATAACATTCACACTATCTTATTGTTTCGAATGTGATTTAAAACTATAATTAAATTATTTAAAAGAGAACTTAATTCTGCAAAGTGCCTTTAACTTAATACTGATATTATTAGGATACGAATTTTTTTTAAAAAAAATTTAGGATCCCCTAATATAATCTCTTATACAGACGAACACACTTTTAAGGCCAAAAAAAAGAACCATAGGAAGGAAAACGGAATGAATTATTTCAATGAAAAACATATAAATCGAGATGTTCATCTTTGTCTATTTTCTAGGCATACCATTGCCTTTATACAATTTGGAGAGAAATTTGCAATTAATTATTTACATAAAAATACATAATTTGAGATAAACACTGGAAAATGGAATCCGATTTTTCTAATTGTTTATATTTCACATTCGCTTTATTTCATTCTCTAAATTTTTTTTCGTTCCTAAAGAAATTTGCAATGAAAACAAACAGATAACCGATGTCGCCAATCTCTGATAAATTTCAGAACATATTTAAACAATGTGATGAGAGTTATAATTTATTTCATATTAAAAAAAAAAATTAAGTGCTATCCTCATCACCTCAAAATCATGAATTCTACTGCAAATATCCTTTTTGTATAAAATACTACTGAAATATTAATTCAAACCAACCAACCAAACAGCGAATGTTCATATTTATTTTTTAAATTAAATTCTCATTAAAATAAGTAGCAAAAAGCAGAACTTTATCATGAAAAATGCTTTAGGCTAAAATGAAAAAAAAATATTAAAAATTGTATTAATATTATTTTTTAAGTTTCGCTGTTATATCATATCTCAACAGTCAGAACGTGATTAGGATTCGGAATCAAATTCATATTTAACTCTGACCTCGAAAAAATACTTTATGATTCGAAATAGGAGACAATTAAATTTGTTTGTGCAATCCTGTCTACACATTATGCATTCAAAACTTTTTGTATAAATTTATTTCAAAACAACATAAAAGATTTTATTCTATATTTCACAGTGGTTAAGTGTGTCCTACATTTGTTTTAGGCTTAATAAATAATAAGTCTGCTAGTTACTTATATAATTATTTATAGCACAGTTATTTATAGCTTGTCATGTGCGTAGCTTTATGAATGAAATCTTCAAAAGAAAATGCGTATGAAGCAATGCATAACAAATTATTTTGGAATAACACGATGCTTAATGAAGGCTGAAAAATGTTTCTCTTTAGAAATACAGTTTAATAACATGGTGCAGTAGTCACGTTCTCTGTTAGTTAACAAACCAAACACGATAGAGATTTCTTTTTTTAAAGAACAAAAAATGATTAAAAGGAATTTGGATATCCCCTTTTATCAAAGGGTTTTGAAAGAAAATTTTAATTGTATATGAGTGTACAATGACTTTTGAAGGAAAAAAAAAGATTCATTATATTCAATAGGATTTGAAAGAAAAATGTTTTACATAAAAAAATGTGATTGAATCGCATTCGTGTACAAGGTGTGGCTTTTTAATAACGAGACTTAGGCTGCTACAGAAGTACACAAGCGCCAAACGCCAGCGAAAAACAGTTGCTTAACGTGAAGCCTTCTCTTTCGAATGCTTCTGTAAACGAATCCGTATAGCCGTAACCTTCGTTTGCATTAGAATTTTTTTTTTCGTCGGAAGAATAATAAGTGAGCAACGAAATTAAATTTCACATGAAACTTGAAAAAACGGCTGCTGAAACTTATAATTTATTGAAAGAAAAGTATGGCAATGAACATTTATTGGGTGCACGAATTTTTGATTCATTTAAGCCTTTTTTAAGGTCTCCGAGAAGACGTTGAAGATGATTCACTCCTGGTTCGCCCTTCCACGTTAAAAATGGATGACAATATCAAAAAAATCGATATGATCGTCTGTTAAATATTCGTTGGATTACTGAGAATGTAGGAATTGACATTTACGTAACAATTTTAGCGTAAAAAAATTGATTTGTTTGAAATTCTCACGTGTTTGAACAAGATGCTCGCAAAAATGTCTGAACTGACTCTTCGAAATCATTGAAAATGTCCCAAACTTATTATTGGAAAGGATAATAGCATGTGACTAATCGAGGTTTTATACCATCCCTGCAATGGAAGAGCCCATCTTCAAGAATAGCCAAAAAAAATCGAATGAGCAAATCAAAATTCAAAGCAATGATTATTGTATTTTACGGGATTCATGGGATTGTATACTTTCACTGGGTTCCTGAAAATAAAACTATGAATCAACATCACGTTATTCCATTGTCTGTCAAGATGTTACTAGCCAAGTAAAGCATTCCAGTATTAGACCATCCACCTTATTCGCTGGATCTTGGGCCATGCGACTTCTGCCTGTTTCTTAAGGTGAATTCTGCATTAATAGGAACAGAATTTGTGTCCGTTGAAGCTTTTAAAAGAGAAAGTGACAAGCATTCTGAAAGAGTTGACAAAAAACTTCCAGCACCGTTTCAAACAATGGGAAATTCGCCTGGAGCGTTGTAGGAATAGAATGGGGGTGTATATTGAAAATGGCAATAAGTAAATATGTATGAAATATTTTACAGTGACAGTCTTGTTATATTTAATAACTATGCTTCGTATCTGGAAGTTAAAAAATAATGATTTTCTCTTTTTTTTTTTCTGGGAGGGGATAAAAAATAGGTAATAAAACTGTTCATTTTTAAATTTCTAATAACAAAATTTAACTATTTTTAAAGCACATAATTGTATGTGTATTGCATTCAATTAAAGTCTTCGTCACATTTTCTTTGTTTAAAAATAAACATTCTATTCAGAAAATTGAAGAAAATAATATAAAATGAGAAAGTTCTAAGGAATGTTTTGCAAGAACATTTTTAGCCCAGCAAGATGCACTTTTTTATATAATTATTATTAAACTATTTAATTAAATATAAGAATTAAAGTAAACGATGAAATATCGAGAAATGGACAATAGTAAATTTTTCCGATATTAAAATTAAAGCAAATAGTAAATTATTAAATTGAATATTATATAAGATACATGCAATTAAAATTAAAGAAAACGATGAATTTTTAAATTGAATATATTTAAGCTAAATGTAATTAAAATTAAAGAAAACGATGAATTTTTAAATTGAATATATTTAAGCTAAATGTAATTAAAATTGAAGCAAACTACAAAAAATTGAAAAGTGATCCAGTACGCCAAAAGTTATCCAATTAAAAGAATAGCCCCTTGGGTGGCTAATGAACTTCATTTTCATATTATAGTAATTTCAATAGATTCTCTAATAGTCTATTTGCATATTCCTTTTCTTCTAATTTAATTCAGTTTCTTATGTAAAAAAAAAATTGAATTAGTATAGAAAATATAGCATTGATGCATGAAAATCATTTTAAGAAATTTTGAGTGAGTCAAAAAGGTTTTGTTTTGTTTTGTAATTGAAATTGATGAAATATAAGTGAAAGAATGAGTTAATTATCCACTCTAAATAACTATTGTTATTTAATTATATATATTTTCTTTTAAATTAAAGCTTCCATTTTTCTTGCCTTTTTATTGCTTCTATTTTTGGTTAAAATAACGTTTGAAGTTACTACTTTTTCTTTATATTATGTAGTTCAGATATTTTTTTAAATACTTTGAATCAAATAAATATCACATTAATCTTCATCTTAAAGGTATCGCTCTTTTATACTAAACTTATGAGATGTCTCTGTCTTTCCTTTTTATCTAACTCTTGTAGTTTCAGGATTCCAAATCAGACTATGAAACAGAATGAGAGTTAAATAATTTTTTTTATCAAGACATTTTTTTATTACCATTTATTTCAGCTTGTGAGATTCAAGGAAAATAAGTCTCAAGTTCCAAGGGATAATAATAAACTAAACAGATCAGAGATTAAATGAAAGAAGCAACTTAATTGGCTCTCGAAATAATGACTAAATCTAAATGCAGACATGACATATCCTATGTTACATCAGCATCAACTAATGCATGAAGTAGAATAATTTCTCCTTTCTTTGGCATAAACTCAACTTATTTCGCTTCTATTTTCCTGACATATTTTTGGAATATATCTGAGAATAACATTATATATAACATTAGAAGACGCAGTTCACATCAGTTCTTAGTTTATTTGCATAAACCAACGCCGAAAATGAGCGTAGTCTAGATGGAATGAAATAGATTCAATATAACAGAGTAAAATCATAGTAAATGAAATGATGAAAATAAAAACGAACCTCATAAATTCATTGAAAACATTTATAATATTTAAGAAATAATTCTAAAATCGCGATAGTCTGTTGAAACAGTATGGAATGACACTCTAACTGAGTAAAGTCTCTGTAATAAAATGACAAAAATAACAACGAACATCACGAATTCATTGAAAACATTTATAGTATTTTATAAATATTTTTAGAGTCGCGGTAGCCTGTTGATACAGTATGGATCGTCATGACCCATAAATTATAATTTGAAGTTCCTATTTCATCGAAAAACGTTGAGTAGAATATTAAGTCTATTTACATCCAATGAAACCTCATAAATTAATTGAAACCTTTCACATGAAACTTTCAAGATGTGAAAGTTTGAAAATAGGATATAAACTCAATCACTGTCTTTCTTTTTAAAAATCTAATCTCGGTACATTTATAATTATTTCTTGTCAATATCACGTTGTTTTGTTCTAGAAACCGTATTATTTTTATAAAACATTAAATCCTTATTTTTGTTTCTCTAAATCATTACAATCCGTATTTCCACACTTTGCATGGTTGAACAGTTAAATTCGATATCTGTTTTTACTAGTAACTGATAATCAGCTTAAAGTTATATACATATTAATAAATAACCATTCTTATAAATATACCTTTATTTTCAATTTCTAATAAAACTATGTAAGCATTAAATAAATCAACACGCTTTTTCGTAAATAGAATTAAAAAGGAAACTTTATATTATGCAATCGCATGCACTATTATTGCACAAACCATAGTTCTGCAGCTACTTGAAACATTAATTTCGAACATTAAATGATAATCTTAATAATTGAATTGACGAATAAATCAAGGAAAAAAATAAATAAAATGCAAATATCAGTTTATTTTTTTTTATCGCAAGTGCTTCATAACCTTATTAAACAAAACTTTTTTTTATTGTCTAATTTAGTGTTGAACAAAAAGAGATTTTTTTACTGTCATTTGCATCCAAAATATGAATCATACTTAAGAACCTTCAAAATGTTTGGAATTTTTGTAAGAATGAGGTCGTTCTCTCAAAGAAGATGATACCCAGAATCCCTTCCAGCTCGAGTCGAAATATTTGTGATCATGTCATGTTTACGACTTACATTCTTTCAGCTACACGTCGACCAGTCATCTTTAGGCTACCACTCCCTTCACTTGATCGAGGATACCTTTAAGCAAAAGTAGGATTGATGATATTACGACGAAAGACACTTAAGAGGTTAAGGTAGCTGAACTTGAAGCAAAAAGATAATCATTTAATCAAATATCTACGCCTTTTTTATTTTAATTTTATAAACAGGAATTAGAAAATATTTTAATAAAAAGTGGAAAAAAGCCATTTTTATTGTGTATAGTCAAAAAGAAACTACCTATTATTAGGTAAAATAAAGCCTTTTACGAAGTGGCAGATTTACTTCATAGGTAATAATTTTACGCAGAATAAACCTATAGTAATGATGAATATAAATTACTTTATGTTTCTCAATTAAGAGGTAAAATATATCATTTATATCTATTTTAATATAATTTTGATAGTTTAAATCAAATTTTTTGATTTAAGAATAATTTTTCATTTGAACTGACGATGAGAAAATTCTCAATATATAATTTCGGGTTCAAACAATGTACTTAATTTCAGATATTTCAAAATTTAATTTTTTTAATATGTGAAGGATAAAAAGCAAAATAATTATTATATTAAACATTTATAAGTGATATTAAAAGCTAAATCACACTTTTATAATCAATGAGCATTTCTATTGTTCTAATACATGTATTCTACACTCAGGAACAGGGAGCTTCGGATTGAAATGAAATTTATTACACATAATGATACAGATGAGAGATTCATTTGATCAAGACAAATAAATACAGCGTGTACAAGTACACAAATACAGCCAACTTTAATAGAGCTTCGGACTGCCTCCTGCTGCAATACATACCACAACACATCCGGTATTGAGTTGATTAGACTTCGGATGTTGTCCTGAGGCAGATAAACCACAAATCTTGAAAAACATCTCCAAATCATATACAGAGTGACACGGCGGTATCTGTCGTTTCAGTTGATCCACAAATGCTCTATAAGGGAAAAGTCCGGGGAACTGGCCGAAGATGGAAGAGTCTGAGAATGACGAAGAAAGTCTTGATCTACTCGAGATGTATGCGTACGAGCATTATCTTGCTGAAAAACTGACCCTGGAAGACCATTTAGGAAAGGTCCCAAGTGGGGTCGAAGAATGTCATCAACATAACGCTGGCCCGTTAAGGTTCCACTTACGTCAATTAGAGTACACCGGCTTTCATAGGAGATGCCCCCTCCTCCTGATCTTTATGCCGGATGTACGGGTAGTGCGTCAGGCTACAGTATGGGTAGAATTATACGGTTCACCAAGACGCCTCTACGCCCGTACGCGGCTATCATCTATTCCCAAAACGACCAAGATTCACTACTATACACCACGTTTTGCCTACCTGGGGCAGTCCATGACATTTTGGCTTAATACTACTGTAGGCGGAGTCGCAGGTGATTCGGAGTTACGGGCAGTACACGAAAAGGGCGCTTGGGTTGCAGATTCGCTACCGCAAAGCGTCTGGGAATGGTTTGTAGAACAAATGGCAGATCTTCATCTTATTCTATCGTAGAATGAGTCACTGTGAGATCCATGAGAGCTTGGTGCACAATCCTTCGATCCTCTGGCCTTGTCGCATCTTCCTTGTCTCTCCAGACCCGGTTTTCAGCTTGTGAGTACCATCTTGAGTCCATCAAGTTTCGACGGCTTACTACAAACGATCGATCTGGCGAACAACACAGGTCGTCAGATTCTTGCGATGATCAGACTCTTCTCAAAATCACATAACTATGCAAAATGTCTTTTTCTGCATCCACCAGGTATTGTTCGCTTTTTTAAGTCCTCCCAAAGTCGGAATGTGATCGTTATGCTTATGAATCTTCCACTATGCTCTGGTTTATAAAATACGTACTTCATGATTGCAGCGATACTGTAGGGTGTTTGGTCATGTTCATTGGCACCAAATTTGGATCATATCATTCAACTACTTTGCAAAGTTTCGCAATTGTAGCTGTCTTCCTTCTTGGTGCTCGATTTTCAATGTTCCTGAGTGTATATAATATCTTAAATTTTATATATATATATATATATATATATATATAGTATATGTAACTGTTGAAATTTTATTTCTGCTTCAAGTTAAATTCAAGCTGAATGCAGTAATTAGTAATAAAATAAAACCGATATAATTAAAACTGATAATAATGTTTAATTCAGAAAATGCCTAGAATGTCTAATGTGAACTTTTATTTTCATTTTAGACTTAGAACATTCATTCCAAATCCATATAATAGATTTAAAACAGTTCTGTAATCATTAATCGTTTCTTATTTTTAATCAAAACTGCATCAGATTAAAAAGATTAATCTTTAACGTGTTCTTTTTTAGCTCCTAAGTGACGAATTAACATTTTATTAACCTCGGGAAAGTGTTTTTATTTTTCTAATTATTGAACTGAGGATCAATTCAATTCACGTCTAAAACTCATGAAGTACAATTTTCAAGGAGATAAAATACCCAATTGCACTTTTTCTTGTCCTTCATCATTCATTTCTCGCCTTAAAGAATTGCTTTTCATTTTGTCAATGAAATGAGATTGAAAGTTAAATGTATGCATTAATGTTACGAATTACATCACAGTCGAACCTTTTTATGTATTGAACTTAAAGTTTCCAGGAAAAAAATTCGATGTTTAGATATTCGTATTGAATTTTTTTTTTTTTTTTACGCTTTTTCTTAATAGAACAAATATTTGTAATTTATAATTTTCAGAATAAATAAAAATTAAATATTAAATTATCAAAGAAATTTGTTTTAAAAGTGTATAAATATGTATGTAATTTAAGAGTTTAATAAGAATGTACTAAAATTTGAATGTTTGTATACCACAAATGAAACGTAATTCTTACTCATTTTTAGACAAAGTTGTTTTATATCTTTTTGAATTTAATATTTTGCTGAAGCCTTTTCAAAAAAATGTACACTTTTATTCAAAGAGGTGAAAATTTCATCGGGAACATTAGGAATAAATCTCAAGCCGTATAGGAAAGTTTCAATATCTCTTAATTAGTTTTCTTGGTATTTTCCATAATCCATCTTCTTACAGCATGCATCATGTTCGGTCCTTTGATCAAAGCTACATCAATATTCTTACAACTGGATAATTTGGAACAAGTCAGTCTTGTGTACTGTTTTATATTGAAATGAATGAGTTGTTTCCATATGTTCGACATATGGAAACAATTTTCATTGTGAAAATTCAAAAGGTCCTGAAGAAAGCTCGATAGAAGAGATTTTTTAAACAAAGATGTTCAAAATATAGAGGTTCAGACATTTATGTACAGATGAACATTTTCAAAATTAAAATTTTTATAAAATATCTTATGTTTGTATATATATAAATTTTATATATAAAAGCTGCTCAATAAATATATATAAATAAAAGCTCTGTATAATGGGGCATGTATATATACATATATGTATGTATATAGAGAGAGTATATAGAGACAGAGAGAGAAGTATATAAATTTTTTCATAAGGTGGACACATTTGTAAAACCAACATATTATAAAATAATTTCAGTATTTTAGAAAACCCTTTTAAATAACTGTTATGAAAATACTTTATGTCAAAGAAACTGATCACACACACACACAAAACTTCGCACATATTTCCAGGCAGAACATTGTTCCAATTCTTATAGAAGTTTGAGATGTTGTAACACATGTACCCATTTACGATGCAGTATTCTTAAAATTTAAGAACATACCAAAAACAACCCCCCTTTTTTACATGAATACGTAAATTTTAATTTCTAGTTAGCGTTACAGCATAGGAAATGAAACACGAACACATTCGGATTGATTCGGATAGAAACGAGTAGGATTATAAAATACACTGTTCTCTAAAGGCCAGCAAAATCAGAATATAAAATTACTGTTCGAGAGCTTTTTTTTTTTTAATTGGAAATTGCATTCAAATTTCGTGTCCTATTCTTTAACATTATCAAGGACAGCCTAAATGATTAAAATTTTGCAGGAAGAATTCATGTGTTTTTAAATTCTATATTTACTTCCATGAAGAATAAAGGTATATTAAACAATTAATTTAAATATTCTATGGATCTCTCTATTGTTTTTATTACGTTATTTTGTACGCTTTACTTTTTTTTTTTATCAATTCTATTCCTTCCAGAGAGCCACGTTCCTTTTCTTAGATTTATACAAATATATTGCTAACTAAATTGAATTGCCTTTCTATATAAACTTCCACTCTAAATTAGTCGAAGGGAAGATTAATTAAGTTAACTTAGAGTAAAATGAGTACGATATAGTTATTTTGTTATATATTCGCCGATGTTGATACTGATATGACTTTAGATTTAGAATTAGACACTGATTTAATGGAATTTGCAACTTGCATCTAATTTTCTTTAATTATATTCAGTTGCTTGCGTTATCATATAAAAGCTTACCTTGTTATTCTTTTCAAGCCTAGAGGTTTAAATATGCTTGTGTGTAATAAAGTAAAATAATTATTGTTCTTAGTTTGATTCTTTGTTGACCTTGCGTAATTCGTGGACGCGTTGTTAAAAATAAACGAAGAAAATATTCTAGAATCTTACAGATCAATTGATAAATCCCCACTAGTTTTAAATTCTCTTTCACTTCATAATCTTAAAATGACACAAATAAGTTCTCCTTCTGTATTTAATATCCATCAACATTAACAACTGTATTACAATATTTATATTTTCAACTGTATTTTAATATTTGAAAACGTTTCAGTACATAATTTCCAAATGTTTTCAAAAAGGATTTATCCAAAACTCTTTTTCAATATCGAATTAAATCATGTTCTACTTTTAAATTTTATGGAAATTTCTAGAATTTCATAATAAACGAAGTATTGTTTTATTTTTCATTCGAAAGGAAATGTGTATCTCTTAGCTCTCACTTCAAATTTTGTTTATGAATCTTAAAAAATAATCAAGAATTAAATATATTTTTATGCAATGCACAGGCTTTCAGAACACATCCAAGGAGCTATGTAGTAATTCTTACTTTATGTAAATAATTAAAGAAATAATTGTTTCACATAAGTAAGATTGGGTATGTATGTGCCTCTGAATATTCTCATACGAAGAAGGTGAGTAATACCAGAAAATACCTAACTCTTCACATAAATAAGATAATACAGGGTTATTCAAAATAATTCAAAATTCCACAATTTTAAAAATAAACGACGCATAATGATAAGTAATATAATAATACAAAAGAAAACAACGGAAGTTTTTAATTGTGAAAAATAGATGGCTCTCGTGTGTTCTTTGTGAAGCTGTTCCACGAAAGCTATTTTAGATAGTCGTTGTGAGCCATATGTCTTGATGCCACACAGCTGGCCACCTAAGTAATCTGATATGGCTCTCTGCGATTTCTTCCTTTGGGGATTTGTATGTGCGCCACTTTTACCTGTAAATCGATGTAAACTTGAACAACCAATTTTTGCTGTTGTACAATCAATTATCACTGACACTTTACATATCAAACTGATATTATATGTGCAACTAAAGGATATCGAGCACTTGTAAAAAAAATTTCAATATTTTCCGTTTCGATTCATGTATTTTTTTATGTTACGTGTGGAGTATTTATGAAAATATATCATTTTGAAATCGGATGATTCATTTTGAATAACCTTGTACATTATCAAAAGTCTTTTTTTTCTAAAGATAGCTTTTATATAAGCAATGATTTATGAGCCTCAGTGAGAAACGTCTTCTTCACAAACATTAGCCTTGTTTCGTTCCTTTATCTCTATGATTAATCCAAGTATTCACAGGACTTTCATTTCCTCGACAGCATTCCAAAGCACACGTGTTCGAACAGACCATTATCGTCACTATTAGAGATTGTCTTCTTCAGAATATCATTTTTATACTTTCCAATGTTCAAAGAAAGAACATCCGCCTTCCATAAAAAAATAAGAAAAGGTTCACTTAATTGGAATCAGCCATCCTTACTTTGAACTATTTGATATAATTGTGACGTTTCTCGTGTTAGGCCCCCTGTTGATGCGCCCTACAGCTTGGAGCGATTCCTGAATTCAGTTTCTAACGGCAGTGGCCTAAATACTCAAACTATTTTGACGTCTGTATTCATCGGAATAGGCCCACGTTCATTTTCTAATAGTACTGCAATTACACTTGTCACGACTTTTTTAATAGGAAATAAATACTTCCATTTCGAATTCCACGACCAGAATTCGATTCATTCTATCTGTTCAGTGTAATTTATTCTCTGTGATTGATAACTCAACTGCTTACAGTGGCAAATTGTTTCAACTTCGGTGTTTTTATTAAATGTCCTCAACCTCTGTTCATAACTGAATAAAAATGTTTAACCAGTTTTATGTCAGAAACGATTCACTGCTTTAAAATTTAAAAAGATTTTTTCTTCTGTTTTTATAATGATAATAATAATAATAATATAGATAAAATTAAAGAAAGTGCCAAATAACATATCTTTTTCACCGACCTATTTGCCTTTATATAAAAAAAGACGAAGTAAGCTTCCATTAAGAATTATAAGTTTGAAAAGTAATCGTTTTTCTCATTCAAAAATTAATATAATAATTTAATAGTTTATGCAAGAATGGTTTAAATAATATTCGATGATACTTAAATATGTAGAAACAAATTATAGGATACACGTGAGATAACCAAATAGCGATGTATACTCCTTGTACGTATAATACTATCATTATCAAATGTTATAATGTCTTCAATTACCAAAGATTCTCTTAAGTATATTTAAGTATGTAAATTTTTGAATTTGTATTTTTCACCAATAACATTTACTTTTATAATGAATAATGAAATATAAATAAATAATAGATGTCAATTCTCAATAATAATACGTTGAATGAAATAAATATAAATGATTATTTCAGAAGTAACGGAGGACGATTTTCAGACGATTTGCAGTTCAATAATCATAGAATGAGGAAATTTGGAGCTTTCGATATATTTAGCTTTGTAAGTTATTTGGGAAACTTTCTAAAGATCCGATAACTTTACAAAGATTTTTTTCATATATATACATATTTATTTTAATTTTATGAACCATGAGAAAATTATTGGTAAATTATATTATAATTACTATTTTTTTATTTTATGGAATACCAGCAAAAACTCCGGTTTATTACGCTTGATCATCTTCAAACACTGCTCCAAATCATCAAATCATCGTTGGTTTTGGTCAAAAGTGAGCTCGCGCAGCACCCACTTTGTACAGAGCTTTCTCATACCCAAATATTCGTGAATGATATGATGTACACTTTCAGTTGATATCTTTAGAGTGTCTGCTATTTCATTCAATTTCAATTTACGGCCACTCAAAATCATTTTGTGGATTTTTTTAATGTTTTCGTCGGTAACAACCTCTTTTGGGCGTCCACCGTCTTCGGTGCTCATTTCACCACGTCTAAACTTAGCATACCAATCCTTGATGGTTGATTTTCCTGGGGCAGTGTCCGGAAACTCAGCATCAAGCCAAGTTTTTGCATCAACTGTATTTTTTTCCCTTCAAAAAGCAATATTTTATCAACAAGTGAAATTCCTTTTTATCCATTTTTTTTACAATAACAAAAGTTGCTTCACTGAAAATGCTATAATTCACAAACTAATGATCCGACATCTGTCAAATTTATACACGCATCTTTTGAGGGTTAGGGCTAACTAAAAAACATATGGATTTAATTCTAGTAGCGCCATCTATGTGTCAGGCCGAGGACTTTTCAATTGACCTGTTAGTTTCAGTGTTATTTGTCATTGTATTTAATACATATTTCTATTTTTTGTGGCTGAAAGGTGAAATGTTTTTCAAATGTTAAAAATTGCTTAATGAAATGTTGAGGATAGTTTTAGTCCTAATGTACTATTCCAGGATTTGATTATAGAAATAAAAAAAAAACGCTCATTTAGATTGGATATATTTCTTTAATTCCTAAAATCGGCATTTTGACTAATGTTGCTTAAGAAATTTTTAATTTTCTTCTTTATTAAAAATAAGATAGTAAACAGCTTCTATTAGCGTGGAGAAAAGCATATTGTTAAAGTTATAATTGTATTTTTAAGAGTATTAATCACATTTTTTCTTATCTAAAATAATTAGTGATCATATATAAAATACATATCCTTTGGAATGTTTATTACCGATGTATTTCTTTGAGATGCTAAAACTAAATATATTTAATAAAAGAACAGCATAATATTAACTTCAGAATAAAAAATAGCTTTCTATCCTAAATTATGTTTCTCTTACTACGAGTAATTGAAAAGTTTAGACGGTAATGCCTGATATCTTTATACTAAACTGCTCTCTTCTTTTCTTTTTATAATTATTATACAAATATATTTTTAGATGTACCTTCATCGTTCGAAGAATTCTCAAATAAATGTTTTGCTAGCTGTCTACTTAGAGAAATAATTGGACAAAAAATTGTTCATAAAAATAATTTTGATTTCGCTTCACAATCGCTAATAAAAATGAAACTCAAAGGTAATCAAACAGCGTCGAACCAAGAGATAGATTCATACAATTTTAATTTAAATTCATTTAACTGTAATTATTAATTTATCCAACTTAATTAATAACTAATAATAGTAGTTATTCTATTAATTTTACCGGTTTCTAAAAATAAACTGCCACTGACTTGTATTTTTATCAGGTTTTCTAAAATCGAAAATTCAATTAGAAAAAATCCCTAAATTTTCCCTAAATTGCAAGCATTTATTAGGTTTACACTGTTAAGTCTTTTTAGAACGCCTTTCCTGTATTATAAAAATTAGTTCTTGAGAAACGAAAAAGTTATAACGCCCAGGTTAATGAGAACTACTTTAATGATTACTCTTCCAGAGAATATATCTTTTTAATTCTGTCTCGTAATTTTTAACGAACACCACTACCTTGTTAGACATTAAATTTGATTATTCTACCTAAGGGCGATAGCTAGAATAACATATTATAAATAAATAAATAATAAAGATAAGATAAAGTTAATCCTATATATTCTTCCAGTGGAGCTTCTAAGGGGACCAGATAAATTAAACAAGAACTAGTAAAAAATTCGACAAAATTCCAACATATCCATTCTATAGATCATGAAGATGAGTTTTGAAATTAAATTACGATTTCTTTCATTTTTTACACCACGGCTATTTAAAATATAACAAAACCATTTTTCTTTGCTCTAATGAATAGTCTTTAGCATGAAGATAGTCTTATAAATAACAGAATTTTCTGATCTTGCAATTATTTCATAGATTACAAACTTTTAGGAGGTTTACAAATGTACAAAAGAAACTGAACAGTTTTTAGTCTAATAATAATTAATTACTACTGGATAAATAGAATTCAGAACTGATGGTAGTACAGTTTTAATAAAATATCGAAAATATCAAAAAGTCAAAAAACCTATAAATTATAATCGCTCTCTTGTATCAATTCGAGAATTTTCGATACCATCGAATAAGACCAAACAAAATCGTGGAAGAGAACATGTGAAAATGAAAGGAAAGAAATTGATTCGAATAAAGCAGAAGAAGCAAGTTACAATGCCGTTCGGTAATTGTTTGAACATAACTTTAACCACCCTATTCAACTGTTTTTGCAGAGTTCTTTATGATCTAAAAGATCTTGAATAGCTCAAAGAAGAAACACACGGAATGAATGAACTTATCTAATCTATCCATAAATATTTTTTCATTCACCAGTTTTCTTGCTGCATCCATTTATCGAAAGCCGTCCTTTTTTTTTAGTATCCTAATAAACGACACTCAGTGAAATTCAAATTTATCTTCATACAGATCTATTTTGAATAAAGCTTTCTCACAATGCTCTTGAATATTGCATTAAACATCTGAATATTAGATGACACGCAAAGATAAGACGAAACCAATTCCCTCTAAACAATGTCATAATTAATGGATGGAGAAATAATTAATTAGTTTAGATGTATTGATTATGATGTCTTAAAAAGAATGATTAATATATATTAGTTATATTGTCTGTTCTTTTATAATTAAGAAGTTGATTTCAAGGAGGGTGCCTTCTTCAGATTGCTCTCGGAAATTGGCAATTTGTAAACGTGTCCTGTCAGTTTTGAATGCATATTAATCTTTCAGGATAACCGCAAGGATGTTTCAGCGCTTATTCAGTAGGTTAGGTATATTCATGAATTATACAGCAATCTATGAGTATAAGCATATTCAAAGACATTTATAACAATAATTTATGTATTTTCTCTCTCTGCCTCTCTGATATTTAAACTTCGTACCTCGTTAAAAAAATTTACATTTTGGCAGTTTTGGGCTATAAGGCCTAGTTTATATTTATTCCAGAAAATAATGAACATTTTTGTGTGACTTTATTTCATTTATTTTTACTTTTAGGAAAATAAACACATATTTTATATTCCTCCTTTTTTTTTCTTGCTTCCTACCCCTCTAACCATCTAATCTTTGTTTGTATAAGTGATTTTAAGTATTTAAAAGTTCGATAAGTAGTAGAATTTTTTAACTACAAATTTATAAAGATTTACACTCGTTATTCTTGATACATTTTTTTTAATGATAACCAATAATTACAATATACATTGACATGCTCTTGGCAAAAAAAAGGAAACCATGGAGAACGTTACGTCTATGTTTTTTTCAACTCTCTTTGGACCATATTCTTTGTGTTTTCCTGTTTTAGGTGTTCAGATATTTTCTGGTTTTGATCCTGTCGCAACTTGATTTTTTTCTTCACTGTTACTGGAATATTTTTTGTTCATAATACATGTGAAAGGTTAAATCAGCTGTTTTACTAGTTCCTTTAAAAAATGCATTTTTTTGTGTGTGTAGCTTGTTTTGATCGGAAAAATGATTTACAACATTTTATTTCGTCAAAGTCAATGATATTGTAGAATATACGCACAGAGCATCGCCTTGTTACCCTTTGAAAGAATACTTGGCAGATTATTTATCCCTAGTGACTACTTCAACACTTTACTTTCATTTTATAAGAAATTATACCTGATTTTTCTTCTTTGTCATCTGAAACTTTGGCTTCAGGGTGCATAATAGAAAGAAATCGCGATTTTATCATTTTCTGCCTGTATGAAATAAGAGTTATATTCGGTTGATAACCAAATAAGAAGGAAAATATTTTTCTGTCACGTGACACCTGTCGAGCGTTATTTGAAATATAGATCATCAAAACATACTAAATTTATATTTATAAGTATTTCAACGCAAAGCTATAAACTAAAGATACTTATCTATTTGAAGAATACATAAAATATATAATGTCACAATTAAAACCCATAGGAGTTATTTCGTAATTTATTACAGAAATAGGTCGATTAGACCCATTCATCATAGAAAGGTTAAACAACGGGAAAAACATCTCTATAATTTTAAGAGAGCTACGTTGATAAAATCTTGAATTCAGTTTTTAGTGTGGAAGGAAAATTTCTATGAAATTTGTTTTTAAAAATAAATGAAGCGACTTTATCAGTTTCAAAGGCATTATGGCGGAAAATTTGCAAAATGTATTATCGGTGTGCACTCGTAACTTTTTTGATACACCATTACCTATTGTAATTGTGTAGCAGTATGTTGCGATGATGGAAAAAGAGCTTTTCGAATAAAAACATTCAATTAACATAAAACGTTTTTAAAGAATAAATTAATAAAATGCATTGCTAACGAACAAGGTATCCGAACATTCTAAAAGAATTACAACATACTAAACATTTTTAAAAATGAAAAATTATAAGATAAGTTTTAGACATTCGAACGATTACTGATTTTTAATTCACATTATTACACAAATGTATCTGAAGTATCTAGAGGAGACGTACAATGAAATCAAAACGGAAAAGTAATAATTATATTAAATTTTGACGATTAATACCCCCCCCCCCATTAATTACTAAGGAAAGTATGTTAGGATCTACAACTAAATAATATTAATGAAATAAAAATAGAAACTGAAAATTCCTGAAAAAAACTCGAGTCTCATTTCCTAGTGAACAGGTTATCTAAAACGACAGAAAAACTTTCATCTTAGAATTTTTTTTAAAGAATGGAAAATTAAAGTCACGTAATCATAAAATGGAAAATCGACTTTTTTCATAAACACAGAAGGTGAAACATAAACTAAAACTATTTATTTTTTCAATATTCGAACGATTCAAAACCATCGACGAAGAAAGTTCACTTCAGGTTATTAAATAAGGAAAATAAATATTTTATTTAAATACGCAGCAAGAAATATTTGACTGCACATCTAAGATTTGTCTCGTCTTTTGTTTTATGTAAGTATCATGATTGTGTATGCATCTTTGTTATTTTTAATTTTTTCTTGCAGGTGTTTCAGCGAACACGATGTGGGTCATGAGATTCGAGTCAATCTTTTCAGTTTACCATTCACTCTCGAGTCGACATGGGTGGATGGAATAGGAAGATAACAATGGTTGGTAGAAAGAAACAGACGAGTTATTTGACATTTAAATTACCCGTTTGTAAAATTTGAGCGTAACTCGTATATAGGAAAGGATGTAAAATAGAAAAGTAATTCCTCGTATTGTTATATCACTTTTGGTGAAAAAAAGATCATGTGAAGGTAACGAGAGTTTATTGAACTATTTAAAAGTTTAATTATTCTATAGTTATAAGAAGATTTATATAAAAAAAATTCAAATTAATTCTCTTCCATGTGAAAAATAAAGACAATACTAATTTTTCATGGTAAATATCATAAGTCTTAATACTGGTAGTGCAATCGAATACATGGGAAAATTATAAGTTACTTCGACAGTTAATAGTTGAAAGTAAGAATAAAATCAAATTTAAAAGAACAAAAAAAAATTTGTTCTTTATGAAAGCATTGTAGATGTTTTGTTTATGTATCAACTACACTATTCAGTAACATTGTGACAAATTAACTATCAGTGTTGTTCATAGCCACAGTATGATGTAATTGGCAATAAATTACCAAAACAATGTTAAATAAGATAGTTGAATTTTACAACTTAAAAAGCATTTGACATTTTACACTCTGCTTAATAATTCACACTATGTACTAAGCTTTTAGTGTTGAAGGAAGATTCAGGGCTATATATTACGAAACACAAACAGCCAAACAATTAGCCTTAAAATAAAGTTGTTCATTAGGATTCAAGTTAACAAATGATTATAGGAACAAGGAATACAATTCTATTTCTTTATTTTAAAATATATTCAGATAAAAATAAAATTTAATAAAATTACCAAAATAGCAAAGGACATAGTTTCAGAAACCAAAATAATTCATTTGTATTAAATTAAATACAAATAACAAGATCATAATAGAAATGAGAAAAGGACTTATGATTTAATAGATATTAATTTTTTAAATAGTTATAATTAATTCTTCTGTTAACGTCATGGCTGGAAAAATATTACCAACTCTCTGCGTAAAGTTTATTTATTTCATGTTCAAAGAGAGAGAAGCGATTACATGGTGCTGGCAATGAACGCAGCGCAAGCTACGTCTATTCGATTCCGTGAATTACACTATAAAAGTTTGAAAAGGCCAGAGGCGTAGTTTCAGTCTTCATGGCTGTAGCGGAAGAGATATTTTCATCCTGATAATTTGAAGATATCAGAAGTGTTTCTTCGTCGTGGCTGAAGTGAAAGGGGGAGAGGAGAGAATTTACCTTGCTAGAAATTTATATGCAAGGATTTCTTCAGATCATGTGGTATTAGTTGGAAGGATTTCTAGGTGTATTAGCTGCAGGTAGAAAGCCTGGTAGGGATTATCCCTACTACTCCGAAGCGTGAGATTAGTTGACTGTGCAGATTTTAAGAACACGTGATTGTATAAATTAAAAGCTAAATTGGAATAGTCAGTAAATAAAAATGAATTATTTACTGCCATAATTTAAGTATAGGACAAATTATGAAGTTAAGTTAAATTAAAGTGAAATCATTACGCACATACATAATTATATTATATATATTAATTATATATAATATAATTATGTGTAATTATTATATATATAATAATTCTCAAATTAATATTTGAGCAATATCTATATATATTGTAAAAATTACAACATGAAACAATAATTCGTCTAAAAATATTCATTAAAATCTATATTATTAATAGATAAAAAGAAACTAAACATTTAAAAAATCATTAAAAAGCAAATTAATATTTGAGCAAATATGACAAAGAAATTTTTTTTATCACATTTAAACAATCTAAAAATTTAAAACCTAATAATAAAAAAACTCTATTAACAAACCAAAAAAATAATAAGAGGAAGCCGAGAGAAAGAAAAGCAAAAATTTATTATAATGGAAATAATGTAATTAATACTTTTCCATACTTTGGAAAGAAATAATGTGTTTTTCCACAGTATTATTGATCCAACCATCACACATCAGTGAATTACATTTTAAGAAATATGGTAACAAACAAAAAATCAGCAAATGCAGGAAATCAACCATAGAAAAAAACAAGTTATGCATCGTAATCATCTTCAATTTAATAAGAAAAAAAAAAGCCACAAAAATAAACATCTAAAATATTATAAAACTAATTAAAATTTTAAATAAATGGATGAATATTAACTAAACCAAAAATTAATTTTAAAAAATGTAAGTATTCTAAAACAAAATGTAATATTACTCATGGCACATCATCAGAAATAATGTTGAAACTTCTTAAAGACTACAAAACCAAATGCAGAAAGAAATTGATTATCTAATCATGTGAAACATTTGAACAAATTACAAATAAATATATAAAACAAGAAACACATTAACAAAATTTTAAAAACATATAACAAACTACACAAATTTCATACATAAGTTCTTATCCCCTCTACTGCATAAGCGAATTCCCCACTGAGCAAAACCGACTGATTGATTTAAATTAAACCATATTAGTAAATATACTGATTTAAATAAACAAAAATAATTACTTGCTTAAAATATTTCAAAATATTTTGAAGAAAAAATATTTGTAAAAACAATATTTTATGAACTTAAAAACCAAAAATAACTGATAAAAACATATTTAAAAATAAAATAGATCTAAAGCAGAATTAAAAATTAGTCAACATTCAGATTGAAAAAATCTATTTATTCAGAAAAACCTATTAATTCAAAAAGCATTTAATAAAAATAAAAATTAAAAAATAAAATGAGATTAAAAAAAAGAAAGGAGAAATAAAGAGCCAAGAATTTTAAAAAAATAAAAAAGGGAATATATATATATATAATTTTTATATTTTAAATTTCTTTTTAAAAAAATTAATAGGATAATCAGCCTTTTCACAGGTAATGTAAAAGTGACTTAAGCTGTTATGAAAATTGGCAGGTAAACTAACTAATTTAATATTTTTCAGTAAATAATTTTATAATATGTTTCTAAAAATAATTTAAACTTAAATAACTACCAAAAGACGGCACTTTAATAATTTGGAAATAGTATTTTTATTTCTCTTGTCATACTTATTACTAATGATTCCATTATTAACAATTTTTAAAATAACATACAAAAAAACCTGTTTCATGAGAATTTACATTAGTTTTAATCAGATTTAAATATGAAGGAAAAAGGATAAATCAGGTATAATATCTTTAATAGAATTAACATGAAAAACAATAAGATCAATAATATATCTAAATAATATGAAACAATTGTTATCTCTCAATTCAGATAAATATTATCTAAACGATTACTAGATAGAACCCCTTAAGATATATTTTTATTAGTTTATAATTTTTACCATTATAATCAATATAGCTTGCCTGTATTACAATAATATTAATAAATTTAAATTGCTCACAAGATATAGTTGTTTTTTTTTACCATTAGCCAAAATAACTTTAATTAAATTATCTAAATCTATGGAATTAAACAAAACTTCAAAATCATAACTATAAATAGAGTAAATCTCTTAATCATTTATATAATTCTTAATTACATAACTATTTTTAATAATAGCAGTCTTATCAGAACTATCTGTAGCATTTTGTGAAGTTTTTCCTGCTATTGTAACGCAAGTATTTGAACTATTAATGCCAGTTTCTTAGTCTCAGTAAATATTTGAACCACTTAAAAGGAAGTTTATGAAAATTAGGAGTTAAAAATAAGTGAAGAAATTTTACCAAATTCAAAGTGTAACCTATTTTTTTACTTAAAGCTTTAATTTGATTGGGTATTTCTGTGTGACTATTATTAACATTAATAATTATTATCATCATTATTAATTTAATTTTTATACGTGAAATCAAAATAAAGTTTCTTACAAATAATTGCATAATTCCCTGGAACCTTACCAAAATAACAAATAAAGAATTCATCTTGTAACTTTTTAATAGAACTTTTGAAATCTATATTCTTAGTGCTATCATTTATTTTAAAGTTCAAATATTTTAATTCTTCATTTATAAAAAATTTCTATTCCTTAAGAATCACAATAGGTAAATTATTATTAATTGCTAATTTTTTTAAAAAATTATCAATGTCTTCATTATTTTTTTTTCTTCAGTAATATTATGTTATATATCCATAATTGGAAAGTTAAAAGTTTATTTTCTTTTTTTGTTATAGAAAATTCAGTTTTAGAATTTGTAGTTTTGAATTTTTTTAAAAAAAAACAATGTTTCAAAAGCAGTGTGATGCAGCACTATAAAAACTTAAATTTTTGTTGCTCCATTTTGACAGTTACATTTTTTCCAATATTCAAATGAATTTTTTATCATATTTTTCATTATTAATTAAATTCTATTAACATTAGTTAGATTATTTATGTTGCCGCGAATTATATTTGAGATATATGTTTTGTTTACCTTTCGTTCTATCATTAAGATGGTGACACGACAAAAAGATGACAATGATAAGGATATGATATCGCAAAATATGCATTCAATAAATCTCACTGAAATGTTCTAAATGACTGCTAAATGGCATTGTAACTTATTATATGTTAAATAGAAGCCATTTTGATGCTTAAATGGATCCAAAATATCGTTCCATGATACAAAACTGGATTTAACTAAAGAAAGGAACCTGAATGATATGCACGATTCCACAAACACAGAAAATAGAGCAAGCCACGTGTTTTCCTAATTTTCTTAGCTTTTCGTAAAGGTAATTACTGACATCAATGAAGTGCAAAAACAAAATGGTCCACATCTTCTTGGTTTTTGAAATGAAATATCTAAAGATCGCTGGAACACTCATAAAACCTATATAAATATTTCACAAAACTTCCATGATCTGTAAACATCTGATTATAACCCTAAAAGTGACATTTTGACGTTATAAAGTGAGTGAGCATGATTAATACCTTTGCATTCAAGTTACAGCCATTTCTTATAATGTGTGTGTGTGTGTGTTGTGTGTGTGTGTGGCTTATTATTGGAAGAGAATTAAAATTAAATTTTTAAACAATTTGTAATTTAGTCGTGGCACAATGAAGAAGAGCGAGAGGGGCCATTACATCGTGATAAGTTGCATTCATGATATTTACTGACGTCACATGCGTCGTTTCGTAGTCGTGGGCTGGAGTAGCTCATATAATATTCAATTTAATAATTTATCGTTTGCCTAAATTTTAATTACATTTAGCTGAAATATAATCAATTTAATAATTTAACGTTTGCTTTAATTTTAATATCGGTAAAGTTTACTACTGTACATTTCTCGATATTTCATTGGTTTCTTTTTAACTTATATTTAATTCAGTAATTTAATAATAATTATAAAAAAAAGCGCATTTAGAAGGCTAAATTCGTTCTTTGCAAAACTTTGCATAGAACATTTTTTTCAAATTTTAAAATTATTTTTTAAAAAATATTAACAAAATAAAAATATGTAAATTATGTAATTTATATTATGTTATAAAAATATTTAAATTATGTAAACTATTCCCATCATTATAAAGTAAATTGTAAAAGCAAAATACAAATTGTAAAAATATAATAAGTACTACACACACAAATATATATATATATATATTATTTCTAATAATATAAGTAATTATAATATTTCTAAAAATGGAAATTTGTAAGCGAATACTCTAGAAAGGTATTTTATTAATATGAAATTTAATGCTATATTTCTTGTGATATCTATTATTCATAATTTTACTATCTATAATTCTTATATTTAATTGTATGTCTAAAAAATCTATTTTATGTTTGCTATAATTTATTTGAATCAAAGTTAAATGTGTAGAAAAAAGTTAGTTTTATCTGAAGGCTTATTATTATTCCATACAAATCGATCATCTATATATCTACAAATAATAAAATTATATCTATCAATATAATTATGTTCAGAAAAATATAAATCAATATTCTTCGATTTATCACCTGAAAATCTTGCTTGTGAATCCTTCCCGTGAGTGTGTTAAAAAATTTTATAATTATTTTTAATATAGTTCTTTCTATGTACAATATTTACTAAACATTTTAATTTATCACAAGAAATAAGTTCATTAATATTATGATTTTTATAAATAATTAATAGTATTTTTACTGAAGCATCTATGTCTATCGAAATAAGGAAGTTTGCAAATTAATAACTAGGAATAACAAATATATATTTTTGTCTTTTAGTTTCTAGATAATATGCAAAATATTTTTTTAATCAATAGCAGTTTTATTAAATTTATTAATAGTACCTTATAAGATGTATTGTAATAGATTATCTGCTTTTGTAATATAAATGTAACATTCAATAAGGATGGTTATAATTCTATTTTTTTTTTATATAGAACAGTATTTGTATTAATAGTTTCTGGGTCCCTAAAATTATTTTCTAAATAAGAATCAATCACTTCAAGAAGCTTATTAATAGTTAAATTACAGTAATATTTGCGTATAATTACATAATTATTTGGAACTCTGTCAACTAATATGGTCGTTCTGTAAATCCGCCTGTAATTCGTTTTTTAATATATATTTTAATCCCATCTTTAGTCTTAAATTCATATCATAAATATCTTTATAAATGTGATATTTATACTCAATGAATATTGCAATAGGTAAACTATATTTAATAGCTAGATGATCAATAAAATTATTAACATCATCAAAAATTATTTTCTTACTGAAATGGTTACTATTAGAGATCATTATCCCGAAACCTGTACCTTCATATATATATATATATATATATATATATATATATATACGAGGAAGTATTTTTGATTTTTTTTTAACTTGTTTAAGCGTTTAAACACATGTCGTGCTAATTCCACTAAAATGTCTACATTAATCTCCATATATTTTTTACTATGCTACATGACAATTTTTTGGTGCTTAGTGATATTCGATCCGTGGAAGAGGAAAGAATTGTTGACCTTGGAGTGCAGGCGGCGTATTTAACTCTGGACCAGTGAATCTGAAGAAAGTTGACCGTTCGCTTTTGCTGCACCTTTACCAACCAGACTGAAATAGACGCCTCTCGCGGACGAGTTATTAAGGCGTTTATTCCGTTTTGCTGAAAAGAGCCGCTGTATACTCACCTCCAATACCATTGTGAATATTCGTTCTCTAATATTTGTAGAAAAGGTCGCTTTTCCAACCGTTTCTGCAATTGATATTTATCCCCTCCTTCCCTATTGAATTGAACTGTATTTTAGACAGTTTCTATTTGGCGTCATCGGCTATCTCTAGTTGAGTGGAGGGTCTCGTAAACATGTGAGCTGAAGCTGAAATATACCTAAACATGATTGATGTGCGATTGTCTAAGTTAGACACACAGAGGCAAGTATTTTGTGTCGGGAGTATATGCAACCAGTAGCTCTAGGGTGTATTGCCATATAGCATTCAAGTCCTGGGTCACCACTTCGGCATTGGGGGATTTCGACCTCATGGAGGAATTTTGTGACCTTGGAATGCCACCGACTTTTCGAACCTTGGACCAGAGAGCCAGAAAAAAAGTGTATTGTTTGCTTTTTGTTGTGCTTTACCAACCAGACTTAAAGATACGTCTCTCTCTTGAAAGTTAGTTAGGCGTTTAAGATTCTGGCGTTGCTGTTGAAGAGAGAAGCTGCAGTTTCAACATTCATCAGATCCCATTCTTTCAAATAATAATGATCGGTAAAATTTAAACTTAAATGCTCAATCCTGTAGTCAATTTGTAAAATTCTTGCTAATTCTCTTAATTGACTCTTCTCGAAAATGTGCAGGTTTTCACTGAAACTCGTGAGAAATATGATCAAGAACTCAATTGTTCTCTTGTTCGCCTTATGTATTGACAATCTCAATTTGGGAGGAATTTTAAAAAAAATAAGGCTTTAGTTGAGGTGAACAGAAAAAAACAAAAAACAAAATATCACTGAGGGAAATAAGATGTAAGTTGTAGTTTTGTTTGTTTTTTGGTAAATCTAAACCTAAATCCAGATTCGGCTTATCACTATTAACACCAACGGCTTTGTTTTGAATTTTCGATATTATGTCAGATGTAAATATTGATTTCCTGACTTCTCGTAAATTAAAAATTTCTGTGCCGAAGTAGAAATGAAATGAGCATAATTTCCTAGGCTTTATAGTATACATCCAAAAATAAATTGACCTCCAAGTATCGCAGCGGAGCACGCGGCAACATCCCCATTATTCAAAGATATCAATTCATTCAATGTTTTTCCCGCCCCCCCCCTTTTTTTTTTTTGAGGAAGAGGAAATTTCGATCAGTAGCTCTCTCAAACGTTTAAAAAGATTTCCATTTGTTGAAAGAGAATCTACTATATTTGCATGTATACTATAAACAAATGGTTCAAATAAACCTTCATGATTTCCTTACGTTACAAAGTGTGCAATATTTAACTCGTCTAACAATAGATTGAGAGATTTCCCGTTCAAATCAATCCCTTAAAATGTAAGTCCCGGCCATTCTGAACAAATTTTGTTTTATTAATGCGAAACGAGTTTTCATAGGAATGAAAGCTATTACATTTATTTCTGTCTTTAATTTAAATGACTTGTGTATACTCAAACATTGTGGTTTACTTTAAGTGTTTCAAATCTCGCTATTTTTAGATTTTACATTTTCTTGCAATTTGCATAGCAATATTCCGAAAATTGAATAATATGTTTCTATTCCTGTAAAAGTATTTTTAATGATGTTGATTTGTTTTAAAGTACTTCCTTTTTCAAAGAACAAAATAATTTCTTATTAAAAAAGAAACTGTAACAATCCTTGGTTGAATATCTTTTTATAGACATATAATTGAAAACTTGATCATACTTATTAACACTTTTATTAAATGTAGTTTTCTAAAAACTTAAAATAAAATAACCGATATTTTGTTTTAAAGATGAAATATAACTTGAATTAAATTTTCATTCTTAAACGCACAGACATAATTTTATTTTTAGACTACAAGTCCCATTAAGTATATTGCTGACCATTAAAAATATTACCCTAGAAAAGAAAGTAAAAAAAAAGAAGAATATTGTTAATTTACATATTGGGAAATATTAAGAGGAAGACATGATTAAATTTACAAGTCCTATGAGATTCACATCTTAGAGATGTAGCCTTCTAACAGCAATAAAATTCTAAGTCGATTGGGCATCGAGTCGAACTGAACTGGGAGAATAGAACTGGTATATAATTCCATATAGCTTGAATCAACACATGCTACAGTTCGTCAATTGTGATGGCTGGCGAGGGGAGTCATGTCGGTCTCTTTTTCAATAATTACCAGATGATTTCAATGAATGAAAAATTGAAAAACGTTTTGTTAGAAAAACTGTCGAACACCCTCTGTATCAAGAAATGCCAGAACAACATGAGAAAATATGATGCCGCGCATTGTCTTGCAGAAAAGTAGCGTCACGTAGGCCTCAAAAATTGCACACAGCCATGAGCCTTAACACGATGGAAAAGTAAAGGAGGCTTTCCAAAGTAATGGCTATGCGAACAAGAAGTGACTGGGAAGTGTACCCAGTGGCAACCCATACTTTCATTTCAGGAACTGGTACTATTCGACGATGACAAATGCAAGCTGGAAGCGTTTCTTCTCTTCAATGCCTCTCCATTGGGATATGTCTTTCATGAAAATGTATGTAGAGTTCGGATTCATCTGTAAAGCTGACGGTGATGCTAGTTCTGTGTGCCCATGATCGTTGTTCAACGCACCACTGCAGGTTCACCTACCTTTCCTGTAGCGTCAAGGGAAGCGGCAGTAATGGTCACTGTTAGCCGGTGTGATGTACACATCATAGCACTGTTCATGCGCACATGTTGTCTTACAAACGAACCAAGCCCCTGACTAATTGATACGTTACGCGACTGTACGACCCCACAATATTGCTTGGAAAAATATCTGTCTTTTCCAGAGATAGTGGCCAGTAGCCGGTGAAATCCTGTACCTGTATGGATCTTTTGGATCGATCTATTTCAAATCGTCATGACAGCCATGGGATCACGTCTCATCACATCTAAAGTAAAAAAAAAAAAGCCACGAGCACTGTAACTGAGAGATAATAGCACCAAATAGCTACTGTGGAGATAGGAATTAATAACTTATTGTATTTATCTTTTTTTACTCTTTGTAATATAAATCTAAGAATCGGTAGAAAATTCCCAAAGAATGCAGACGCTTTCGATGGTGTTTAAGACACTGAGATGTTATATATATATATATATATATCACGCGTAAATAATTAGTTCTTTCCTCAAAATATAATATGTATTTGAATTTAACAAGTCATTCCCTTTATCTTATTATTTTGAGGTTTTATTCCGAACTACAAAGTATCGCTTGTAGTGTTACCCCTTTAATGGAAAATATATAACCATTTGGAAATAAAAAGATGAAAAGGAGCTTCACACTTCCAACGCGAATAGCAGTGTCACTGAACAATGAACCGCAGCTCAGGTAGTTCGCGATCCTGGCAGTGGTGAAATTATGACTCGAGCTGATGGGAATTCTTATTTACTTGTGCCATAACACGATTTTACACAAACAATAAACATTCAAATGCAATTTTCAAATGAGAAACTAATTGTACAATTTTTTTACTCAGACTGTAGATGGCGTTACTCCTACATGCATTGTGTAAATGCGCTGAAATGCTAATTATTTGCATATCCCTCCATGATGTACCTGTCATGCAAATTTGATGTTTTTAACGGATCACGATAGATTCGTAGTATAATCCAGAAGTTGTAAGAGTGTGGGGTCGGAAGGAAGGATCGGCATATTCTAAAACAATTTAATTTATCCACTGCTCAGCTACAAATCTATCAATCTACAGAACAATTCAGCTAGAATTCTATCTTATCTATCCTTTCTCTTTCTTGAAGGTTATACTATATATATCAGTCTTAATTTGCATGATCATGTTCTCTTCTTCGGAGGAAGCTTTCTAATAAAAATAATTTCTAAGGCCCGAAAATTCCCCTAGAGGACTGTTAGTGACAAGATCGTGGATAGACCCGTCACAAAGTGGTTAATCCTATTTAAGACTGGTTAGTTGTGTTTTCGAATCAAAATACTATCGTGTGCATTAATGAAGATTGCTGCATGGTAAATCAAATTAGACACTGATGTTCTTATGAGTGAAATTATGAGCTCTAATGTCTGATTCATCATTTGAACACGGTCCTAAACTTCGAAATTCATTACCAATATCTAATACTCTACAAGCAGTTCAACGTTCATTAAAAAAGGCTAACTTTAAATATATTTTGATTAAATAAAAAATTTAAATAAATTAATAATATCGTATTTAAATATAAATGCTATTAATTGTAGTAACTTTAAGATAACTTACTTTCAACTCAAAGAAAATTACTTCAATTTATAAATTGTTAAAAAAAGATTAAAAAAGATACAAAAATATTTCAATCTAATGTATTTGAAAGCTAAGCATGAATTTGTTCCCATAACAGAGAAATAAATTATTTAAATAAAGTTAGATAATTTATTTCTCATTTAGAAATCACACATGAGCTATGTTAAAACAAAATACTCTATATTTTAAAGGAGCAGAAATGAATAGTATTCGAATTTTTTCCCAAAAATTACATTTAAAAAAAGTAACACTTTTTAATGAGTTTTTAAAAAAGTATTTTTAAGAGATTATAAGATACAAATGATCTTAAAAATATCTATAAGCACACAGAAAAGTTAATAACCTGTATGAGGTTATTTAACAAAGGTTTTTTATTTGACCAGCTTAAATATTAGGATTTTCGGAAAGAATTCCTCAGGAAGTAACTCTATAAAAATAAATCAACTTTACTGCAGAAGGCGTATTCAGGAAGAACTAATGTCAAATACACACTAAAGTTGAAGTTTTATACATATATTAGAAAAGACTAAAGTTCCGATCTTTGCGGAAAATTTGTATGATACACAAAAAATAATGCACAACTTGTAATTTGTATATAGTATCAAAATAATATTAAAGAAGACAAGACACTTATTCATTTATAGGTTTTATGAAAAAGAAACTTTTGTGGTTTTTTTTTATCTATTGATAAAATATTAAGAGCTACTTCGTTTTAATAATAGACTAAAAGATATACAGCATTTAATTTCTTTAAAATAAATGACATGGGTAATTAATAATTAGATGAAAAATAATGCATAACGAACCTTTAATTGAAATATTACTGAAATATTTTACTTCTATAAATAAATTCGAAGGAAGCGATCTTTCATATATTTAAAATTAACAATGTATAATAATAAGATTCAAATATTTGCACTTACTCAAATTTGTGATTCCTTCAATAAAATATATGATTTAAATAAATATTTATTTAATATAAATTAAACAAACATTTGGCACATATGATAATAATATTCAAATTCCGTTATTATATCATTTCCTTATTATACATTTTCATCACCATATAATTTTTTATAACATAAGTTTATGTTATGTCATTACATTTCCCTTGAAGTTACTGATTACATTTTAATATTATATGAAACTCATAACTATTATTCTTCCAATAAGTTATTTTTAATTATATTTTGTTTACAAGTTCACTAATTAAGGAAAACAATTTTTTTATCAATAAACATTTTTACACTTATTTCTTAAACTATAATATTTTCTTTTCACAACTCTATGAATATATTACATTTTTTTCATGGTGCTTATAATTTAAAAACGATATCATAAAAGCTTGCATCCCCATATTTAAGCATAACCAAACTTAATCAATTCTACTAAATTCTCTGTATAATATACATAAAATAATTTGAGAAAGTTAAAATCATTACTTAGCGATATCAATGCTAATGTTCTGAGTACGTGAATTCGAAAATTTTCTTTTATACTTCAATTCATGTTTTTAATAATTATTTTGCTTAGAAATAAAGAAGAATTTTCAAAATCGATGATATCATCTGCAATTTTCAATGAAAACATTTCCTACTTTTAAGCATCGGTAATTATCGAATTTATCATTAATCTGAACACAAAAGAAATTAATAAATATTAAATAGTTTAATGATAGTAATTTTTTTTATTTATCAATTAATTTTTTATTTATTTATCATCAGATCCGTTTATATTTCCCCATATATAGATCATTTTTCTCATGAACTTTACAAGAGCGTAATCTTAAGATAGGAGGGATTACTTTTGTGTAAAAACAACTTAAAAATAGATACTGTATCATTTGTGAAATCAAGCTTATTTAATGCAATCTCATCCATTGAACATCTATATAGAATGAACATTAATTTTAATAACAATAATAGCACACAGTTATATATAAATCTCTAATTAATAGCAGTCACTTGTTCCTTTACTTATTCATCTGTTCTATAAGGTCCCTTATTCTTTGCCAATCCTATAATCTTATAGATAAAATTTGAATACATTCAACATAAAACATTTATACCATTTGTTAAATTAAACCCATTTGTAACAATTCCACAGTGAGAAAATCTTAAATATATAATCTAAGGTATAAATTTAATAATCGATAAATTGTCAAATACAACGTTTTAAGTGACGCTTTGATTATTACATTTCCAATATAAAATGATATTTCTTTAAAACATTTTAACTTGTAAACAAAACTTGCATCATCTGTAAAACCTTACACTTTCAAAACAATTCCAGCTCTCGAACATGTAATATTCTAACTCGAGCATGCATTTCGATAACAATAAAACTTTCTAATAAACGATCTATTTTCTAACCTTTCACCTGTGAGCAGGGGTGTAGTAAGGGGAAATGTGACGTCACTGGAAGGGGGATCGTCCCTTAGACTCTGTGTTCCGTTGACCTGGATATAAGGAGGCCAGAACGGCGCGAACGGTCCAACCGGCAATCGTTTTCTCTCACCTCGTATTTAAGACATGCACTCACACCCGACCCACAACTTTAATACTACCTTCGACATCTGAAGAGCAAGGTCATTTAGTTTATCTTCGCTTTGCCAAGAGCATCAACCCCACAACCAGAGAAATAACAGGTAGGCAGACTTTTGATTTCCGTATGGGACTTTCGGATAGGACCGTTTTTGATTTTGCCTTTTTCTTAAAAAAAATGTCATTTAATTTACAATTTATTTCTGTTTTTCTAAATAATGTGAAAATGAAATTTTAAATATTTGTAAGGTCTGGCATAATTCTCGTTTCATTTTAAGAATATTCTGTCAAACAATTAAAATTTTATTTCAGTAAATATTAAAACTTTATAGACTAAGAATTTTAAATAAATAAGCATCGTATATTTAAGCTTATATGTGTTACAAAAGCTGCAGTAGCACTCATTTTCTTAAGTATATATATATATGTATGTATAATGTTTTCCGTATTAAATTGGAATTTAGGATATAATTTCAATATCGAAAATAGTAATTAATTATGCTAAGAGTTAAAGTTAGAAATTTTCTCGGAAAATTAAAAATATTTTTAAAAATGTTTAAATCTCTATAGAAAAGTTCTAAAATTTAATTACTAAATGATAAACATAAAAAAATATTTTTTATAATCAGCAAATAGTAATTAATCTAACAGGCAAAGTAGTTTTTTTTTCAAACAATGGATTTTTATATTATGACATTTTTTTTATTATTTTTGGAACTCTTATATAGTTTCGTGATTTAAAAGAACAATTTAAAACTATCATATATTGTTTCAATTACAGATAATTGTGTTTATAAATATTTTTATTTTAGTATTTATCAGTGAGAGCTGACAAAAATGTTTAATTTTCTGGACTATATTGAAGAATTTTGAAGGAATTTATGCTTTTAAAATTTAAAATTTTTTATTTGTAATCCATTCATATTTTGATATTTGTGCAATACGTTAGTAATAAAATGTTGTTTTGCAACACTTAAAATTAAATATTTATATTTTTCTTCTGATTATTTGCCTATGACTCGTTTTAATATCGTAAAAAATAATTTATTTGTTATATAAACATTAATTAATATTTAAGACGCATTTCTTTATTTTCTAAAACTATTTATTTGACATAAGTATGCTCAAAAAATAATTTTGTTCCAACCTATAATATAAAATAGAACATCTTAATATTTTTACGAGCCTTCAAATTGCATTATCATCTGAAAGTCAATAAAATGATTCAGCGTAATATATATTTTATAAAAACAAATGCAATAAATAAATAAATAAGATTAATGAAATTATGTTTTAAAAAATTAGTAAAATGTATTATTAATTAAAAGTTGCGAAAATGAAAATTTCTGTGAAATTTGTGATTATGGTAGAAAAAAAAATTAAATTATATAAACAATTAGTTACATTAAATTATCTGTTAAAATCTTCAAATTTTTGAACTTTTAGTATTTTATTTGCAATGAGTTTATTTGTCACTTAAAACTATTTCACGTTAATGAATAAATATGAATTTAATGCAAGAAAGTTTTTATTAATTTACTTTCAATTTTTTATATATTTTACTGTTTATGTACTCATATTAAAAACTTAAGATAATGTTTAGTAAAATGTAGTGTAACACAGAAATTTAAACTGCTATTTATCTGCTCTTATTTGATACAAATGCTAATACTTGCGCAGAAACAAAATCAATAAAGTTATGGGTGGAAAAAATGAAGTAAAATTTAGAATTTGAGATTTTTAGAAAAATTACATTAATCATAACTAGTAAATTAAGCAGAGAATTCTGAAAATTTTCGAGATATTTAATCAATTCTAATATATAATTGCAAATAAAAAGTATATAAATTAAGTTCATTGTTAGAATAAATGCAGAAAGAAACATAATTAAATATAGCATATCTTAAAAATAATACCGATTCTGCTATTAGATAATGAGTATGTTTCACCGAAAGAATCCAAAAACTACGAATAAATTAAAAAATATTGACTTTCCGTTATTATGAATGATAAATTAAACAATTTAAACAAATTTTATTCAGTTTCATAAGAGAAATTACAAAAAGAAATGTGCAGTTTAGAAATTAAAAGTGAAATGTACGGCTAAAATTCAATACACTTTTAGTGCAATTATTTGTGTAACAATTGTAACAATAATTTACATTATGCTGAGAATTTTATTAAAATATAAAATATCTCCAATTCATTGTTAAATTAATAGTGATTGACTTTAGTTTTATGTGTTCATAAAACCAAAGACATCACTATTGTTTTCAAATTTAGTTCATTATTACAAATTGCATTACTATATTTATTTAAATTTCCTCAATATTTTTTTACAAATTTCATGGAATTAAATACCTTTATTATAAACAGCATGTTAAGAAAGAGAAAAAGTAATATTTCGTCATTTGTCACTTCCCATAAAAAAATGTTGTTAAATGTTGTAAGGAAAAAGGGAGAAAGATATAAAGAAGTAAGAATTATTAACGCTACCCGGTTAATTTTTTCATCCGGTCAAAAGCTTCTTCAAATTATTTTATTTATTGATAAAATTGTTGAAAAAACTACATTTTTACTCCATAATTAAAATATTTCTGAAATGCAATATTAAAAAAAAAATTAAAAGCCGTAGATCACATTCACTTCTGAATTGTTCAATCGCATAAAGCTATTTTCCCTCCACAATGCAAGCAAGTACATAAATAAAAAAAAATGTTGATCTTGAGCAAAAGAAGTACATAAGAGGAGGAAAAAACAGAACATAATTAACTAAATAAAACAATCCATGAATTTTTTTAATTTTTATTTGATGTCAATTTATCTGTAATTATTTTTGTATTCATTTTGAATTCATACTGAAAAGAATTTGAAAGCAAAGCAAAGATCACTATCTTTGCTCATTTATTATGTACAAACCTCATGAACGATAATAGAAATGAAAGCAATTCTGACAAAATTTGCATAATCTCCGATTGCCGCTATTTGAAAAAGAAAACACCTGCAATTTAACCCAACTCGTATTTATCTTACCCAGATATTCATATTTAACTTGAAGGTTCGACAAATGAGGCCGCGAAGCAGCGGTTTGAAATTGGGTAGCACCTTCAAGTTTGTTTATAGGAAAAGGAGGACAAGACAAGTTTATGAGGATGTTGGTATCATTCAAGGACAGGATGAAAGAAGTTGGACAGAGATGAGGTTCTAGAAGTGCGAGGGTTCATTGGTAGTGAAATACGGAAGAAATTAGAATAAAGAACCTGAGGGCATGCATGCTTTTGGAAATTTAGATTTCTGAATTACGAGTTTTTTCTCATTTTCCTGCGTTAGAGATACACATTCTAAAAGATGGATGATAGGACTAATAAGATATTTGGAAATATTAGAGGAAGAGTTATGTAATGAGAGAGATTTTTTCCCTATCAATTTTTTGTTTGTAATTACTTTCAAGTCTTCCAACTTATAGGCACGATTCAGTTGACTGAAATAAGTTTTGTTGTATAGGAAAAAATTACACAGCAAAAGCTGTTCAGAAATGTGTGGGGTGAGAAAATGGCAATTTACTGCTTTAAACTTAAATAATTTTGTAATAAATTAAAAGGATTTTTTTGAGATTTTTTTTTAAAAAAAAAATTGACTGTAACAGTTACATTATAAGACTTCACACGAAAATGTTTCATACAAATATCGAAAAATAAAGCTAAAAAGTGTCAGTATAAATAGTTTAAATTAAAAATTACATTAAACGAACATGAAAAAAGGGTTGCATTTGAAGAACTGGATTTGAAATGAACTGGACGAAAGCAGCTGATTTCTGTAATTGTCACTGATTACTTTAATATGAGTGCGGCTTTATTCGCCATTTAAAGTTGAATAAATAAACAAAAATAACCTATAGAATAATTACCTAATTGATTGGCTTTTGGTGAATAGACCTAAATTAGGGGTTTTACTTTTTGGAAAAGTCCCTTAATATATAATGAAACCTTTAATAGATTGGGAGGGGATCACAAAAATAAATAAAAATAAAAAAAATTATAAAAAAATTATTGCCTTTTCATTTTTTTAATCAAAATAATTTTACTATATAAAAAACTAATGATGTATACAAAATTTAATTATATAGTTCTGCTACTGGAGACTTTACAATATTTAGTATGACATTCACTGAGTGATTTATTCGTACTTTTTTCCTAAAGAATTAATTTCTTTTGTCCCCAAATACGTGTTAAATTTTAACTAGAAAATCGCAAGAAAATTTATTTCGTTGAAATGTAAGGAGAAATTTGCTTAAAATAAGATATTTTAATATCGACATTCATGGTAAAAAAAAATTAATTTCTTTATAATATGAAAAGTGTCTAATAAAATAGAAGTGATAATGAACCGCTGAAAATATAAAATATTCTGCCAAATTTATTGTTCACGAAATATTTGAAATTTACCATATGACTTTTTCTTTAATATGTTCAATAAAAAATTAAATTTAAAAAAATTATAGTAAAGCCAAAAAAGACTACACTTGCAGGTTAGGTATATTTTTTCATATTTAATTCAATATAATATTTTACTCATAACAGGATTTCCAAAAGAAAAGAAAAGAAAACCTTTTGCTCATCATCCATAAAATTCTAAATAATTCTTACGACATTCAAAATAATTTCAAAGTACATCACCCAACACACGAATTTCTGTTTAAGATAATGATGCCATAGATTTTAAATAGAATACTAAATCACTGTTGCGGTACATACCTGTTTAGTGACCCATGCCAGTTAATTTATGAATTTATTTCGAAACACTATTCATTCCCTTTTAGACACACTCCCAGTTAAATGAAGTCTTTTCAAATGAATATACTATCCAGTTTAAACAATTTCATCTTTAAACTAAAAAAACTGTTTTGTTTCATAAGAATGAGATTATGATAGCGCTGTTTATAACCTGTTTCCCAAAAGCTTTTTTAATTAGATCTAAATAATTAGGTGGCCCTGATATTTTAAGCAATATGGATCTGTATATACTAAGAAAACCTTAACTATATACACATTCGAAAACATAATAAATCATTAATTTATTTTTAACTTCAAATTCTCGGTTGTGTTTACTTTGTACGAAAAATAAATGTTTCACAGAAAGATCTGCATCCATATATGGGAAGAAAGAGAGTTTATTTAAAAAAATATTTCTGCTAACGTATACTTTTCATTACTTGGATTTTAAGTAAATTAAAAAAAGTATTTCTTTAAAAAGAGTGGGTGTTTGAAATATTATTTTCAGAAAATATCTGGAACAAAATATGCTAAATTAATAAATAAATTAGCACTAATTTTTAATTAGCAGTTTTTGTTATTTCATAACAAACATAGTTTATGAGATTCAAAACAAAATACTATTAGTTAAGGATGAATTTTTTTTAAAACTGTTATTAAATGGGACACATTTGGGGAGAATATGAGAAGCTCGTACAAATAAAAAAAAAAAAAAAGAGTGTTCTTTTACTCATGTAAACTCACTTCAGTTCACAATTGTATCTTAATGATATTCAAATAAATTCCTCAATATACATAGAATATTTTAAAACAGTCTAGAATTACTTTTTGAATACGTTCTATACAGCTCTTCGCGAAAAAAAAGAAAACTTGTATTAAAAACATGACAAAACACGCTTTAATTTGCTATTAAGAGTGCAATGGTACAAAATCTCCACCCCGTTACAAGATCAAAGAGCTTTGACCTTTCTCGCTGAAGGACAAAATCCGACAATCTAGACCACTAAATTCTACCCTATGATTAAGAGCTACCGATCAGTTATCTCTCATCCATCCTCTCCACCGATCTACTTCCATAAAATTTTATACAAAACGGTCTCATCAAACAGGACCAATGGGTCAAAATATCCCCTCTGGGGTGCAACAGTTTCACCAGGCAACTCGATTCTCAACTGTTTTTCCTTACAAATAATGAGGACAGCTACTGAGAATTTCATCTGCATCAGACACCACAGACCCGAGTTGCGCAATATGCATTCATATTCTTTTCTTCTCCCTTATAAAGGTCAAGATTACTTAGGAATAAGGGAGCAAATCCTAAAAAGGTAAACTGACTTACAGTGGACAAAGGAATACAATGTAATGTTTTGTTCATGAGGATGAATCAGATTTTTAAGATGATCGAGAAAGATTTATTGATAAGATAATAGACGTACTTGTATTAGCGTTTTGTCACGAACTAGCTCTCTTTTTTTGCATTCAATGGTAAGGCAATTCGATAAGAAACAATGTGGATGAATATTGAATTAATTAAATACAGGAATATGTTTAGTTAAATAGTTCTATATTAAGTATCTGGGAAATAAGTAATTTTAATTTCTCTTTAACCCAAATAATGATAGTTTTTTGTATCAAACTTTCTCAGAATTATATATTTCGTTAGTTAAATTGTATATTATTTAAAGTATATGTTATAAACATACGAAATATAGTTTTCTATGAATTAATTGCGTAAAATCGTCGTCATATTTTGAAACATAAATATAATGAAAATTTATTTATCATATACGCGTTCTAATATATATGATTCCAAAACCTTTTTCACAATTGTAAATTAGTGAAATGTTTCATAGAAACTGAAAAAAAAAATTAGCTATAGTTAAAAGAATGGCAGAAAAGGACGAGACTATGACCTATTAAGTAAGAACTTCTAAACCAATTAGTCATATGCTATGCATCTGTTAAAAGGCGGTATGACGTAGAAATACAGACCCTTCTTATAAATACTGAGCTAATTTTGTAAAGAAATAAAGATTAATACAAGTAATGCATCAAAAATTACCTTAGATAATTTTCCGCATCTGAAAGGAAATAACGATTTCGAAGTATAATGCTTTCAAATAGGAGGCTCGAAAATTTCTCACCTTTTTGGAAATTGTGAAGTAAAATAAATTTTCGATACAGGTTGATAATATTTGTTTTATACAGAAATCTATCGACAAAAAAATAGTAAAGTTTACTAAAAAAAGTTTGGGTTTTTTATTGATTTTACTTTTTATATGTGTGTTATATTTAATTAAAGATACACAATTTGTAGTTTCCCTTTAACGGTAAAGCTAATACAAAGCAATTGATTTAAATATACATGAAAACTAATACTGACTGAAGTTCAAAAAGGCTAATAATGAATTACAAAAGATTAAAGAAAAATATTTTAAATTTGAGTAAACTGCACTTTTGTAAGAGCTTTTTTTCATTTCAATCATTTTCATTTTAGAAATTTGCTTAAACTATTCATATAGCAGAGTATAAGGATTTCCCAAACATTAAAAAAATGAGTGACTTTAGTTAATGGAAACTAACTAAGAGATTATTAACTATCGCAAAGATTAAGATTTTTCGGAAAGTTACTTAAAATGAGAGTGGAAATAATATTAATTTATTAGAACGATGGAATTAATTTCTTTGAATTCTAAATATCTTAAGAATATGGTGAAATCATTTTAATCAATTTAAGCGAATCAACTTAAGAGTGCACTCCACCCCCCGGCCTTGTTTGCTTGAAGAAAAGGTTATCCTCATTATTTTAGATGTTTAAGGTTTTTCACTATTCGAAAATGAGAAATGTGTTATACATCCGATGTCTATACTTTTTTCCTTTTTAATTACAATTGCAGACTTCTCTAAAAGAAATGCGATAAATTTTTCAAAAAATATGTTAGTTTCAGATTTTTAAATTTCACAATAATTATTTTTTTCGTTTGAAATCATACTTCCTTTTATTTTTTAAATTTGATTTGTATGTTAAAATCGACATAGAAACGACTGGAAACTCAGATATTCTTAATATTTAAATTTAATTCTGATCTTGAGGAGTTTAAATTAGCAAAAAAGTTATATAAATTGTTTAGTAGTTAATAGTTATGTAAATTGTTTTGTAATATATATCCTACATATTACAAGTTCAATTTCAATAAACTAATTGCAATGCTTATTATGCGAAATAATGAAATTAACTGAAATACAACAAGATGTTCAATGACCTGAATGGAACATTGAACCTGAAAACACATTAAAAATGAATAGCATATTAATGAGAACTCTTTATATATATATATATATATATATATATATAACATATATACAGAGGGAGAGAGAGAGAGACGGTTAACAGATACACACACACATTCTTAATTTTTATATAGGATTAAATTATATAAAACGTTCTTAAATTTAGAGAATAAATATTTTTGGAAGTTCTGATAATTTTGAATAAAAATGCAAGTATTCGAAAGCTAATTTTTTAACCTTTTAAAAACAAACATTACTGTGATTCGAAATAAGAACTCTTGCAAACTAAATTTAAGTTTTTTCCTTATTATTTCGAGTTAATGACTTTCCTACAAAAAGTACTTATAATAGTTTTTTTTTATATTATAAAGCAAATGTTTAAGATTTGAAATTAAATATACATATAGTATTTTATAAATATCCCTACATGCAATTTCATTGTTCATTTATATTATGAATATTTTAAACAAATGTTAAGTATTGCGTAAAATGTTTTAAATTAATTTTGATTAAACTTTTTTTTCAGTTCTCCCAGAATGAATGTTCTTCAATCAGTACCGATTGTACTGATCTTTCTCCACCTTGTTTCTGGCTCAAACTACGGCTATGGACATGGTTGGCACGACAAGATCCCGAGTAAAATCATCGTGAAGCATATACCGAAGCATGTACCGATTTACAAGCCTTATCCCATTCCAAAGCCTGTGCCAGTACCTAAACCTGTTGGTTTTCTGAAACCTTTGGCGATCGCAAAGCCATTTAGTGTACCACATGTGGTCCCAGTAATCAAGCACTTTCAGAAACCCTTTCCAGTCATAAAAGGAGTGCCTATCCATTTTCCAATTCCTCTGCCAAAACTTGTGAAACTTCCCTTCCAGATCAAGCTGCCTAAGCCTTATGTAATTCGAGTGCCTAAGCCTTATGCAGTTCCAAAGAAGTTCCCTGTAGCAGTGCCAGTTCACATTCCCAAGCCTTACGTTGTTCCTGTCTACAAACCAGTACCCGTAGCAGTGCCCCAGAAGATACCAAAGATAGTCAATGTGTATAAAGAAGTACCTGAATACGTGAAGAAACCAGTGCCGGTTTAGTAAGTAAAACTAATTCATATTTTTGCTCAATAATACCAAAGAATTCTCGGGAAATTGGAAGATCTATTTATTTAAAAGTTATAAAAAGTTTTAAGTACTCTTTATTTTTCATCTCTTCAAATTTTTATTCAAATAATACTTAACTGATACATCTTTATTAACAACTTCAAATACCTACTAGTTAAAATATATTTAGGCCCGCATAATGGATAAAATCATTTTGTTATTATCATAAATAAAGTATTTGATATTAGATTTAAGCTAATTTTTCAATATTATTTTGCCTCGACACTATTTTCATTATTCAAATATACATAAAAGAGTATTTTTATATTATTGTAACAGAAAAGATATATAATATTATTAAACTATTTACTGTAATTAAAGCGAGTTATACAAAGCAAAATGTATTCGTAATTTAATCTGTTTACGCATAAAATTTATAATACGGAATTATGTGGGTTTCTGATTACATTTTTAACATCTTTTTTTATTCTATAATTAAATTGAGAGTTTAAGTTTTCAAAACAGTTCTCCATATTAAAATAGCCCTATAAAACAGTAAAAGTGTTCAATTATTTTTCTTTCGCCATGGAAAAAATGTTTATCTGTATGATTTTTTAATAAATAAGTTTCTTCAAAAATTTAAATAGAAATTTGCATGTGAATAACTAAAATGAAACGATGATCTGGTTTAATTTAGTTTTATTTTTCAATTCCAGTTCAAAATATTTTTTTCTTCTACAGCATTGAAGAAAAACCATACAAGCCTGAAAATTACAAAGGTACTCCTTACATTCCTAACGATGGTAATTACAAGGGATCACCCTACCCAGAAGGCATTGGAGGAGGCCACAAAGGAACCCCATTCCCTGAAGGAATCGGTGGAGGTCACAAAGGAACTCCATTCCCTGAAGGAATTGGTGGCGGTTACAAAGGCAATCCATTCCCATCTGGAGGAGAAAACAAAGGCTCTCCATACATCCCCTCCGGTAAAGGCGGAAGTGGGGGAGGCTATCATGCTAAAGGTACAAATGTTCATGCCACTAGTGCAGCAAGTTTCTTAGCGGCACATGCTGGAAAATTACAATCCCAAAATGCAGGTTATCATGATATTCTTGGAGCATATAGCCAAAACCAAGGTTATTCTGGTCTTCAGAGTCTAGGTGGTGGAATCCACGGTGGTTATCATGGCATACATGGCTTTGGTAACTTCGGTGGAAATAGCTTTGATTTCCAAGGATCGTATAGTGAAGATGCAAAACAACACGGTAGTTACGGGCTTGATGGGGAACATGGATTAGGAGGCTATGACAATTTAGGTGTTTATGCTAGAGGAACTGACGGTAATAAGGCAGAAAATTCAGAATCAGACCATTCTCAACAACAAGATCACAGCTCTGAAGGTCATCAAGAAGACGCAGGCGAAGTATCTTATGACAACAGCAATCATGCTGCTCAAAATGGAGGAAATGGAGGTAATAGTGAAGGACAAGGAGAATATAACAAACCAGCATACTTAGGTGTATCCTTCACAACTTATAATGACCAGGGAGGAAGAGGTGGGGGCTATCAAGATGAATCTGCTGCTGGTGGATACGGTAATCAAGGAGGCTATGAGAATCAAGAAGGAGGTCATCAAGGAAATCAAAATTATGATGCTGGTAATTATCAAGGACAATATGGTGGTAATGGACAGCATGGGGGACAGAGTGGTAATGGATATGCTCCTGTTCCTGCTTTAACTTTATATCAAATACAAAACGGAGCAGCAACAGCAATTAACTATCCAAATGCTGGAGCAACTTACTACAACACTGGCTACCAAGCTCAACAAGATCAAAGTGACCAAAAAGAAGGAGGTCAAGGATATGGATACAATCAGTTTGGAAATACAGGATATGAAAATCAGAATTATCAGCAAGACCAAGGAGAAGAAGGTGATGAAAAGGCCCCTCAACAACAAACCTCATATGGATATCAAGGCAGTGTAAATTACCCAGTCACATCTCAGCAAAATAATCAGCAATACCCTGTGCATCAAAATCAAGAAAACTCTGGAAACTATGATCAACAAGAGCAGTCATATCAAAATGCAGATGTCTACAACCAAAACACAGCTTATCAAAACCAAGGTGATTACAGTAATCAGGGTAACTCTCAAGTCTATCATAACCAAGCGTCTTATCAGGTAAATAATGCTCCAATATACGGAAATGAAGGGGGATATGATCACCAGAACTTAGCAGCAGGCTTACAAAACTACGGGTTAAAGGCTGCGTATCCTGTACAGCCAGGTGTAGAAAATGATAACCAACTGCACAGTGCATCAGGAGCTGTTTATGTAAGGGCATATGATAACCAAGGAGGAAACCAAGCCGCATATAAGGTTCAACAACCTGACAATTTTCAAGCAGAAGATACCAAACAACAAGAATCATATTCAGCGTCTTATTCAGTTCAAAGAAGCACGGATTTGAAAAATGAAAAGGACATAAAAGAGGCACAACCATTAGTTGCAACAGGACGATCTAGCGATAGTAATGCCGAAACACTCGTTGGTAGTGCCAGTGGTTATAGCACTCCTGAAGGCGGAGAAACGAAAGGAGGCTCTTGGAAAGCAGTGTAGTAAAAATCCATTTATCAACATAAGCATATATGTATATATAAAAAATTTAGTCAAATATATATGTATTAAGCTGACTTATTTATTTCAGCAAAGTTCTGTAAGCAACTCGTAGATTTCCGAAGATATTATTTGATCTTTGGAGTGCTTTAGATCCGTGCCAAGTTGACTGAGAGAAGATAGATCCTTTTCTTAATCAAAATAATTTAAAGTGAGTTGTGAAGAATAATTGCTTCGATTTTACTCAGCGCCTGGAGCGAGAGGGTATCGAACTTTAACTCGATATATTCGAAAATGTTTTGCCCAGTGACCTTTTTGAACATGCATTAGTTGGAGATTTAACTGTTATATTATTTTTGTTTTGTTTTGTTATTCTTGGATTATTCATTTATTATGTTTATTCGCCGAATTTCTCTTACAATAATTTGGAATGGTTTTAAATTATTACAATGATAAAATACAACAATATTAAATTCGTGGTATAGTTGTAAGATTATTGCAAATAAGTTACTATTTGTAATAAATTTGCATTTCTCTTTAGTAACTATTATATCAACTAAATAAATAAACATTTTCACTTAAATTAAAAGTCATCTTATTAATGAGGAATTTCGGAATATTTGTTGAGGTTTAAATTATGAAAACCAGTTGTTTGTGTAAAATCTGTCTCCAACTTTTAGCATGGAAATATGTCGTATATATTATATTCTTTTGTTTTTGTACTGGTACAACTGAATGTTGTATATGATGTAAGGCCGTTGTACGACCGACTTGTAAATAAACTTTGTTTCATTTTTCATAAAAAGCTTTTTTAAAATATTTTATTACATTACACACTCAATCACTGCAATTTATAACAGAATTGATAAATTACTTTAATCGAAATTTTAACAAAGCACAAGATTTTGTACAGATGTTCAACATTTCGCCTTCCTCTGTATTTGAAATAATCTTGATATGAGAGTAATGAATTTGTTTTAAAATACTTTCAAATATATTTTTGTCTTTCACAAATGTCAGCTTTTAAATTAATATCTCGTATATTCATATGTCTGGATATGATAATGCTGAAATTTACAAAGGAGAAATTTATTATTAAGAGGAGCATTCGCTATTTTTTAAAGTTATAGTAATTTTTCTTCAACACACATGACTAATATTTAAGAATAAAAAATAAATAATTTTTCAAAATAGATTAGTTATATCCTAAACTCTAACAGTACTCAATACCTAAAAAATTAAAAGCATTCTAGATATTCAAATATAAAATGGTCTTTTAAATAACGTAAATAAATTATTTAATGAAAAGCTCAGGTTGCATTATCATTTTTAAATTTTAGAACTTAAAATAATAATACTTTTTGTGGGACTGATATATTTCATTTTTATTCATGCATAGATTTCGCAGAAAAGATAACAGCATTCTCAAAAAAATTTGAAAGGCCCATCTTAAAAATTTCCATATGGGGAAAATATGCATTTGTAAACTGTAAATTTTAAATATTTTCTTATCGAAAATGAACTAAAAATTCAACGGTGAACATATTGAAATTTCATTTCCAAATAAAATTTCTCCACTTATAAAAGAACTCTTTTTACATGAAAAATTATTAATTGAAACCATTTGTAACATACGAGGAGCGGTTCATATTTTACATTTAAAATGATAAAAGGCGAAATGAATAAAATTATTACTAATAATTTTATTAATTAATAGTTTTATCAGAATATGAAAATAACGTTTTATTTAGGATAAATATTATTAATTCTGATAAAGGCTGATTAAGCAATTAGAATATGCTGTTTCAGTTTAAGAGATAATTGCACATTTCATTACGATATTTGTGTTTATTTTTCCATATAAAATTAATAAACATCCTAAAAATATAACAATCATTTAATAAGAGTACAATTTAAATTAATTTAACCTTACCGTTTAAATAAAAAATCTTATTCCATCAAAATTTACTGTAATAATTCATTTAACTGTTTTTAGTTCACATGTGAAAGAGCAATTTTTAATTCAGAAAAATCTAATCATTGCTACAAGGAAGTTTATCTTATATAAAATTTTCCTTATAAATTTAAAATAGATTTATTAGTCCCACTCTTCGATTTAAATCTCTAACATGAAACATAAAGTTTAAAAAACATTTTTGTTACTAATCAAAACTTAATTAATCCAATCCATCGAGGGGGAGAAACCTTTATGTGGTATCATTCAAATGCGAAATAAATTTTTCAAATGTACGAACAATTTAAAAATTACTGAAAAAATGCCGATAGAAATACTGTAATTTTATTTTTATTGCATAAGTGAATGATTAACAAAAGTCACTAAATTTAAGTGAATAAACAGTCACCACGATACCTTATCATTAGCCAGATAACGAAATGGCTGCTTAAAGTAATTATTAATAAATCAATTGAGTAGAAACCCAATCGTTTTTGCTGTTTGTAGGCAAAATAGCATTTTACTGCTCTGTAAAGCTGAGAAACGCGTTTAATTTAATACTGCGGGATAAATAAGTTATTGTTGCAACATTTGATCTGAAATAATCTGTTTTCTGATATTAGAACTCTATAGGTCTGTTTTTAAAAGCATTTGGCTTGTTGGAATATTCTCGTTTCGTTCCATCAAGATAATTTTTCACATTACCATTCCTTTTTTCCACAGGTCAGTTCTGAACACAAGATTTGAATCTTTAAAACATTTAATTAATCATAGTGTTTGTATTTACTCATTTGCGCAGAAGAAATATAATTACCTATGATATACAGTAATTTAAAATCAATATAAAATTAAAATCCATGGGTCATCATGATAAATCCATGGCCTTCAAATACAGTTAACAGAGGTTGAAGTAACCTTCGAGAATATATATATATAATTTATTATTATTATTAGAAAATATATCAGAATAATATTAAAATGAAATCCAATCAGAAATATTAATCGCTTAAATAAATATTTTTTTATCAAATGAAAAAACGAGCAATGTGTGTAGTATTTGAAAAAATATGCATAATCACACGCACGCAATATAATTATAAT